>JAPPVO010000059.1:183123951-183196187 GCA_030407325.1 Camellia japonica | reverse complement strand
GAACAACTGCTGTGGGCAGTGGAGGCTTTGAAAGCCGGGGGAATGAACAGGCAACAGATATCCGCAATTATGTCAAAAGCTGTGGAAGATGCTTTCCCCATTCCGCCTGAGGGCAGTTCCAGTCAATCAGAGAATCGGGACAGGCCCCGTCATGCCAAGACAGTTCTTCTGCTCCCAGCCTTGCATTCGGAAAGAATCAGAAATCTAAGGCCGCACCCGCTGACCCGTTCGCTAGTGCATCTAGCAAGAGCGTTCAGGCTCCAAAGTACCTGCCCCGAGGGGCAGGGCCTTCCATCCTCTTTACATGCCTTTGTCTAGGGCACTCCTGATCTTTGACCAAAAAGGGGCATCTTACACCCCTCGATCCTAGGCCACTCCCCAAACCCCTTCCAGCAGGCCATGATGCCACTCAGTACTGTGCGTACCACCAACAGTCTGGCCATGCTACTGATAACTGCTTCCGCCTCCGTCACGAGGTACAAGATTTGATTGATAACAAGATTATTCTCCCGCCCACCTCGGCCAAATCAATCACTACAGAGTTCTTGGAATACGAGGACACAGATACGGAGGACACAGATACCGTGAGTATATAATCAGCAGATGAACCGCCTGCGGGCAGTGCTTGGTACATTTTTGGATGGGCGTTTGGCACGCATTTTTGGGCATCCGTGAATCTTGGTTTTGCACGTTCTGACTTGGGTGTCGAGTCAGTCTTTTGTCTTGTTTTGAGTCTGTCTCATTGTTTTGAGTCAGTCCTTTTGCTTAAGGGTCTGTCTAATTGTAATGAGTCAGTCCCTCTTTTGTATAGAATACAAGGTGACTTCGGGGTTGTTGCCTCAAGCACCGTTTTGTTTTGTAATTACTTCTTTTTGCTTTCTTTTTGGGTCTGCCTCTGCTGGAGCCAATTTACATCCGGGAACCTGAATGAAACAGCCGCGTGGCTACTGTGTTTCCATGTTATTGATTGTGTTGGGCTAGTTGTGCCAGAGAATTCGAATGGGGTGACAGCGCATTCCACCTGCTCTTTTGTACCTTAAAAATTATTGCTTTGACCTAAGTTTTGCAAAACCTTTAAGCACTGCGGTGAAAACGAAGAGGAAGGAATTCCTCGGGTTTTACAAAGTTTGATCATTTTGAAAGAAAGAGAGGCATGCTAAGCCCTTAATGATTCAAATCATGCTTGTTAGCGTGAGTACTGAGAAGGACCCTGGCTTAATCCAGACTGGTTCCACACTGTCTTCGGTACGAGCGATTCGTCGCCTCCTTAAAAACTTTCAAAAACAAAATGTTTTGCGCAGTTCTGCGAAGACCTGTGTGGAATCGCTCTTGAGATTGCGCAGCTTAGGATCGCTCTCAGCCTCGTAACTCGACCCTTCATTTTCCAAACCTGGGACCGGCATCCAGAATTTAGTTATCAATGCAAGGCCCGTGAGGCCAGACTCGAAGCAGCCCTCGATCAAGAGGCACCGTAATCGGAGCAAAAGATTAGATTTCACCAAAAGAAGTTTGCAAAGCAATCATGATGGAATCTCCTGCAAAGCACTGCAACAGTCATCCTCCCGGAAGAGGGGAGGTTTCAATCTCAAAACCATTTGGCATGGACTTGCTACACTTTTACCCTTTGAGAGGCTCGCTGGGCCGAAAACCCGGAAGGGCGACCCAGGCAAAAGTTAGAGCAAGCAAAAAATACATACAAAAGGAAAGAAAAAATACAGAAAAAAAAGAAGAACAAAGAAAGAAGAAAAAGAAAAGAAAAGAAAAGAAAAAGAAGCTCGCAAGGTCGAAAACCCGCATCGGGCGCCTTGGCAAAAGTTAGAGCCTAAAAGAAAAAGAAAAAAAAATGAAAAAAAAAAATGAAAATACAAAAGAAAAAGAAGAAAAGAAAGAAGAATATAGCTCGCAAGGTCGAAAACCCGCATCGGGCGCCTTGGCAAAAGTAAGAGCCTAAAAATAGTGAAGGTTAAATACCCGAGAGTACCTTAACCGGAACTACGTAAGGCTTGATTCCCATGTTTGGGATACGTAGGCAACTTCATCCTGAAGTCCAGCCCTCAACGCTTTCATAGCGTCTCAGTTCATGTAATGGTTTTGATCACCTATGCCTTCTTCCAAATCTGATATCTCAGTTGCAACGACTGGAGCTACGTGATCAATTTCCTCCTCAAACCCAGCCACCAACGCCTTCAAGGTGACTGTGTCCATATATTGTTTGTGGCCGTCTTCGTCCTCTCCGTGCCCGAGAGCCTGGTCGTGATCAATCGTTAAATGAGCATGCTGCAGCATTGTCCAAACTAGGGGCAACTTTCCGTTGCCACGTGCTGCCGTAAGCTGCCGCCCAAACTAGGGGCAACTTTCCGTTGCCATGCGTCCATTCAAGCAAGGGGCAATTTTCCCAAATTGCCTCCGATCCGAGGTTGCGAATCTCGAGGGTAGGTTCTGTGCTTGTTGAGCATTGACCGTTTGCGAAAATAATTTTTGAAAATTTTTACTGAGGTCGACTATTTTCTCGAAAACAATTCCATTTTCCAAAATTGGACCATTTTGGACCCAAAAGGAAAACTTTCAGTGCTTGCAACCTGACTTGCATGATTTTCAAATCAAAAATTGCCCAAGCACGCTAATCTGGCGTTCATTTTTGATCAAAACTGTTTTAGAAAGAAAACAAAGAATGGTCAGAGTAATGAACTAGGGGCACAGTTGAGCCAGGTATCCTATCTTCCCCCCACCGTCAGCACGCATTTGCCAGAAAGGCGCTCTATCTACCAGAAGAAATAGCCGCGAGTTAGCTGTATCGGGCATGAATCCGCCGCTTCCTATTCACTTATCAACCACTCAGGGGAGGGATGGAAAATGAGAGAATAAAGAATAGAGAGGTGTAAGCCGAGAGAAAAGTGAGAAGGAGGTCTTGTGAGAAAAACCGAGCTCGAGGGCCGAGTGATGCGAGAATCATAAATCAGAGAGGGTGAGAAACCTGCCCGGAAGAATTGGCTCCTCAAGATCTTTTGTTTTCAAACACATCCGTGTCGTGTCTTTTGGTTTGTTAGTCTCAACTTAGTTTTGAGTCTTTTCCGAGTGTGTCTCGTTGTGTTTAGGTCGTGTGCCTTTTACTTTCTGTACTTGAGTTCTCCGGCGGTGTCCAGTTGTAGGCTCGATACCCAGGTTAAAAGCCTCTCTTTACCTCAAAATCGTCTGTGCTCAGAATGCCGTGCCATTCTCTACATCCATGCGAGGTAAGAGAAGAAATGGAAAATTTGTGACATCCGAGTGTGTTTCAATTTCAGTCAGTTCCGCCTGCCGTGATCCGGCTTGTCAGATTGGGCTGTTTGTTCAAAGTTTGCCGTATGCGGAATGGACCAAGTGTTGGGTTATGGGCTATATGCAGATTAATCCCCAGCGGAATGTGGGCTGTGTTCAGTTTGAGCAGCAGTTTGTATGAGTTGTTTGCTGTTAGTTGGTTGGTTATCCGATTATTACAGTGCAAATGCTCCATTTTCAGACAACAAATCAAATTTCGTTTACATTGAGGTGTAATATGATGCAATGCAGTGCGAAGTATGAGATATGTAAATAGAACACTTTTCAGACAAAAAGTTTGTTTTATATAATCTCTTTCAAAGTACAACTTTTGAAGAAAGCAAAATCTGCCGGTGGCAGTACAAAGTACTCTATCTATAAAAAAGAGAAAAGTACAAGAAAAGAAATAAAGAAAAGAAGCAGCAAGATCATCATCATCAGCAGCAGGCCTCATGCCTGAGGATCAGTCCTCGCCCTCTTCCTGTGCGTTCACCATCAACTTGGACTGTGTGTTCAGAAAATCAGAGTTTGGGACTGCGTGTTCTGCTCTCAATCAGTGTGGGCTGTGCGTTCACCATCAACTTGGACTGTGTGTTCAGAAAAATCAGAGTTTGGGACTGCGTGTTCTACTCTCAATCAGTGTGGGCTGTGCGTTCACCATCAACTTGGACTGTGTGTTCAGAAAATCAGAG
Organism: Camellia japonica; assembly: GCA_030407325.1. Taxonomy (NCBI): domain Eukaryota; kingdom Viridiplantae; phylum Streptophyta; class Magnoliopsida; order Ericales; family Theaceae; genus Camellia; species Camellia japonica. The sequence continues at coordinate 183,192,198 of JAPPVO010000059.1, read as the reverse complement.
TTTGGAACTGCGTGTTCTACTCTCAATCAGTGTGGGCTGTGCGTTCACCATCAACTTAGACTGTGTGTTCAGAAGATCAGAGTTTGGGACTGCGTGTTCTACTCTCAATCAGTGTGGGCTGTGTGTTCACCATCAACTAGAACTGTGTGTTCAGAAAATCAGAGTTTGGGACTGCGTGTTCTACTCTCAACCAGTGTGGGCTGTGTGTTCACCATTAACTAGAACTGTGTGTTCAGAAAATCAGAGTTTGGGACTGTGTGTTCTACTCTTAGTCAGTGTGTGCCGTGTGTTCACCTTCAAATTCGAGCTGTGTGTTCGACAAATCAGTGTTTGAGCCATGTGTTCAATTCTTAACTAATGTGTACCGTGCGTTCACAATCAATCGATGAGCCTAGTGTTCAGAAATTCAAGTGTTTAAACCACATGTTCAAGATGCAAGCAATGTACTATGTCATAGGCTAAACTGTGTGTTCAAGCACGGCAAAGGTATGGAATGCACGAAAAATACAGAAAATGAAGTAAAATACCTCTCGTGCCTCGTAAGAAAGGTGATGCTCCGGCTCTCGTAGAAGTAGATCTCCGGGTGCCCGATCATTGAAGTCAGTAAAATGACGGAAAACGGCTCGCGGAAGAACATGCACCGCCGAGGCGTATCTCTCGGGAACAAAGGGTCGGACCCTCGGGGGCAGCGTCATGATATCGAAATCATCCCCGGCATCTGGAGGACCTCCACCATGAGGGAAATTACCCGCCATTTCGAAAGATCTGTAAAAGGAGCAAAAATGAGCCAAAATTGGAAAAAGTCAACAAAAGTCAACTCTCGGGAAATGGAAAAGTCAACAAAAGTCAACTCCCGAGAAAATCTTCCAAATATTGAGACAAACTTACCTCAAGTGGTGAAAATGAGAAAAGAAGCCCCGAAATCAAAATTTAATCGGTCCAAAGTGCTTAAAATAGAATATTTTTGCGAAAACAACTTGCGTGGGAGGCTGAAAAGCGCGTATAAAGTGCAGATCTAAAGGAGAAAATGGTTTGGGAGGCAAGAGGAGAAGATTTCGCAGCTGTGGGTGTGAGCTCGAAGTGAATGGATGAGAGGATATAAAGAAAATGAGATGAAAAGACAAAGTTGCCCCCGGATTTGGGTAGGTGGCCGGCCGGCCACCTTTTCTGGCTGGCCGGCCATTTGCTTTTTGGAAGATGGCCGGCAGCCTCCCCTTAGGCAACCAGCTGGCCGGCCATGTCCCCCACATGCTCACCTAGCTCTCTGCAAATTTTGAGGAAGATTGGAGTTCCCGGGACCTGAAAAAGTTCAAGAAAAGTGCACTTCCGGTCGCGAAATTGCTCCGCCGGAACTTCAGCTGCAATTTCTGACATGTGTCTCATCATTACTCATCAAAATCAGAGTGTATCCTTTTTAAGCATGTTGTAACCTCTCCGGGAGGTGAACCAGAGGCCGCAGTCGAGTCGCCTTCACCGAAATGCGCGTTTCCTTACTCGTTGTTTCGCAACAAACGGGCACCCTGATTTATGCTCGTTTTGCATTATTGTGCACATAACTTGCATTCCCATGAGCATTTTGCATTGTCATGCATGTTTTCTTGGTGTACCGTACCTCTGTGCTCGAGCATGCGTTGTCACGTACGTTCCTTTCTTGCATTATGATACATTTACTCGCCGACACTGCGTGTGTCAAACTTTCGGAATCACAGGAATCACAAGAATCACATTGAATATATGTTGTTAGCATATTGTTCTTGTTGAATTTCTCTTTTTTTTGCAGGCACGATATTGTATGTACGGTTCATTTGAGGCTGGTGCGACCAGACGAATCGCGCAGGTATCGTATCTTCTCCGTGTGAGACGCGACGAGAATTGAATAATTCTCCGCATTCCTGACTGCATGAAATGTAGTTGTTGCTTTGCATTCTTGCTTAAAACTGTTGCATCTATTTGCGAATACTTGCTTCATTACAGCTTGCTGCACTTGCATGATCATTAAGTTACATCTGGCTCCGTGCATATCGCTTTGCATTTTGCCCCCTTTGGCTGCGGGCACATATCTCTGTTCATCTTGTATGATTGTCTAAGTCTTCGGCCTTGTCAAAAATGGGTCGTCTCTGGGCTTTGACATTCACTCCCGTCACTTGTGACTTCCGAGTTCTGTCAAAGAGGGGCAACTGTAGACACCCCATTTTTGACCGACCTTAAGACTCAAACGTCACCGATTGAGCGCTCGGTGATGTTGCATATTGTGCTCATTCAGAAGTCTCAGAGTCGCGGCCGTGAGCCCTGCCTCCGGACTTCCGAACCCTCTTCTGTACCTTGTCTCGGTTTGCGAACCAGACTCGGTTTTCTCTGTTTCTTTTCCTGAAGGGAGGGAGAGGTCCCGTAGACCATCTCTCAGTGGCCGTGGGCTACATTTCGTGGCCGTAGGCCATTTTGCCCATTTCGGAGCCCGGTTCCCGGTTTTCGGAGCCGTCAGGCCGTGTGCCTCGGTTCGGGACCGTCTAACCATCTCCGATTCCTCCGGTTTTTGGCATACATCTTATTTACTCCCTTTTTAGGGACACTGAGGTCTGGGAAACCCACTTCGTGGTTGAATGCTACTTTCAGTGCTTAACAGCCTATTTTCGGGACCCCGAACTGCGTGTTTTGGCCCCCGAGCATTCGTTTTGCATCGGTTTTCGTTCATTTTTGGCAGGTACCTCTGTTTTATCACCAGGAAGGTCACTGAAGGGTGAGAGGCCAGCAATTGTCCCAGCAACCAGTTATGTTCCTCCGGCGCCCTCCGACGCTCGTTTTTCTCACTTCCGAGCCAATGTTGACCACCCGAGGAGCATTTTCTTCAAGCCCAAACCACATATTTGTGTTGAACACACATGGGAGGACCCTAATATCACATGGCCGGCCAGTAACTCAACTTGAACCTTTTGAACCCCTTCTAAAAGTGGCCTATTCTCTCTCCTGTTTTAGAGTTGCCAATTTTGAACCACAGGGTTGTGATGAGGAGACCTGGGAGGACACCAATATCTGGTGGCCGGCCAGAAATTGTTTTGGACCATTTTGCCCCTTGGCCGGCCGGCCATAGGGGGTGGCCGCCGGCCACCTGCAACAAAAACAGCAGGCCGGCCATGATCCTTGGGAGGTGTGCCTTGCAGTTGTGTGGCTTTTTCCCCAAAATATCTGATTTCGGGGGACCTTTTGTAGGAGAGGGAACTTAATCCCATAAGCCTACACACTTTCCCTCCATTGCTCCTCCATCCTTGCATACACACAGCAGCTCTAGCTCTCCTCAAGGGTTGGAAAACTTGGTTTGAGCATATAGATGCATATCTCTCCATTTCTCTTTCATTTCTCAAGTTTTGGCTCCATTTCTTCACTACCACCAAGCACCACCACCACCACTCCATTTCCAGCAGTTGGAGGACTTTCCAGCAGCTAAGAGGCACCATTTCTCAAGCCAAAAGGAAGCAAAAGTTTGGTCTTCAAGGGTAAGTTCATCTTTCCCTCTTTTGTAGCACTTTTTTGCACCATTCTTCTAGCCTATTTGCTTACTGTTTTGGGCTCTGACCCTAACTGAAAGGGGCATTCTTTTGAGCCATTTCATGTTGTTTAAGGGCTCAACCTTGTTTGAGCCCCATTTGGTACTTGCTTCAATACCTCTTTAAATACCGTAATCTTGCATGGTATTTCTAGTCTATGTGTGATCTGTTTTTGAGCATGATATAAACTGAGAGTTGGCTTATTTTGAGTCCCTCTACAACATTTTAGAAGAGCTCAATACTGTTGGGGGCCTCCATGTTGTACTTACCATTATACCCCTCTTTGGTCCCCATTTTTGCATGCTTTTTTAGGCTTATCTAGCTTCTGTTTTCGGCCATGATCAGAACTGAAAGTGGTTATATTTTGACCTTGTTGGCATGTTTCATTAAGGGTATTTGGTCATTTGATTTATATTTGGTCTACTTCATGTTATACCCTCTTGTGGCCTTAATCTTGCATTGCATTTTGAGCATGTTTGCATACTGATTTGAGGCTTGTAATCTACTGTAAATGTTCATATTTTTAGCCCCTATTCAGTGTTGTAGAAGGGTATTTTTCCATTTGGGCTTTGCATCTATCACTTGCTTCATGATCTCCCTTGCGAAGCCATTTTTGTATGCCATTTTAGCCCTACTTTTGATTGCTGTTTAACCATGTTTTGTACTGTGAAAATGTGAGTTTTGGGGCTGCCTTGCTTCTTCTTTTTCATATCATGTATCAATTATGCATGTACGGTATAGCTGTAGGCCATTTTATGCATTGAAATCCATGTTTCGGGATCATTTCATACATCGGGTATTATTTCGCCTCATTTCGGGGCTGTTTTGCCCCTCTTTTTGCCACTGATTTTTGCATGTTTGCATATCATATTCCATGCCTTTGCCATGTCTCATTAGAGTGGCATTTCGATGCCCGAGGGTCCGTTCTCGATTTGCGTGCCCGCGGGCACGCACTTCGAGGTATCTTGTTTCCATCTGATGGCCTCCTATGTGAGAGTGGCTGAGGCTCTCTCATGTTGGTGTAAGCCCATTATTGCATTGCGTATGCCATTTCACCCATAGCATTGTGTATGCCCGGTTGTATATTACCTCGTATAGCGTGTATGCCATTCCATGACATTGTGTGTTAGGGTTGCATATTAGCTACATTTCATGCATATCATGCATATCGCATCGTGTTCGGGATAAGAGTTAGCCCGGGCACGGGAAACGAGGCACGTTTCGTACTCCGAGCGACGGAACAGGTCTCAATTCCCAAGTCACCGACACTCCGGATTATCCATGATGGAGTTAGGTTTTGTTGTAGCACTGATATGCATTCATCCTATATTGAGTTGTGCAATTCGGCTCCTCGGCCATCATGCATCGATATGCGTGATTGGTGGCACGAGGATCGAGGCATGCATATATTTGTGAAATACATTACTATGCCCCTTTCCTGCTCTCTGTTGCAGCAAAATGGAGAATCAGCAATTTTTCGGAGTCTGGCATGCATTTCGAGAAACATTGCAAACAGAGGCTAATTGGGGCATCCCAGTGGATTTCCGCGCAAGGTAGCCCAAACATGCAGCATTCATCAGAATCAAGTCAGCCCCTGGCTTGCATGCCAGTTTACAGTTTTTCTTAGTTAATCTGTTAATTAATTAGGAATCTGTATTATTTGGACTGTATTATTCTTTCATTCGGGACTGTATTATTTATTCGGACCCTCTGCGCGAGGGCATGATTGTAATAAGTGTGGGTGAGTGTGATGTATGTCTTCCAACCCCACGTCTTTCTTCCCTTTTATTTACTCGCTTATGATGGTTAGATATAGGGCATATTTCGATCAGCATACAGTATGACAGCATGTTTGCATCATTCATCTGTTTTGCACGCACCGGGCTCGGCGCATCATACAAACTGCATTTGTTTTTCAATTCCAACTTGAATACGTGTTAGTGTTGTAGCATTCCACATACCATGTTTAGAATAGCCGAGCCTGCTATAGTTGCATTTTTGCATGTGTTGCATTAGGCATTTCAGCATATTTAGGATCATGCATGATTTCTAAAGAGTTTCTGTTTTGGCTTGGAGTACTCGGTGAGTTTTATGCTTTAGCATCCTTGCATGCGTGTGAGTGCGGCCATGAATAGCATGCTTACCATGAAGCTATGTGCTTATGTGATATAACTGCCTTGAATGCCTGTGGGTGGAGGTTGAGTTACTTGAAGTGGAACAATTCATCAAATGTTTGTTTTAAGCCCACTAGATAGTGGCAAAATCATGTTTTCTAAGCCCACCTAAGGGTGGCAAATCCACGTCTTAGCCTACCTGCGGGTAGCACCATCAAACCATTTTCAAACAAACAAACATGAAGTGTTTTGTTCCAATTCAGGCGACTCAGTCTATACTTGTATGCTGTGCGCATCACATAGTAATCTAGGCTAATAACCGGAACAAGAACTCACAATGTTTTCAAAATAAGATATCATGTTTAGTAGAGGCCGGTCTTTGACCGGGTGAGCGGGGGTGCTCACGAAGTGACCTTCCCCAATCGTACCCAAGTTCCCGAGCCGAGGCAACTTTGGTGATGACGGACACGTGGCCTTTGGCACTGAGTCAGGGTTTCCTAAATTTCCCATTAAAAAACATTTAGGTGGCGACTCTGTATCTGGCGAAGCAGTCCATGTTTGGCACTTCTTTCAAAAAAATCTGTTTTCAAAACAATTTGCCGGATTTGGACTCTTTGGTTCAAGATTAAGAACCGTGACATTTGAGTCCTTCGAACTGTAGTGACCCAATATCGAACCAGAACGGGAGGGAGTCGTACTCCCTTTCCCCGGGATGCGTTCGGGGACGTCTACAGGCGGCCTGCATCTACCTACTCGGAGCGAGCTGCCCCTATATAGGCCAGCTATGGTGAGTTATAGTTGGTTCCTCCAGTGCTTCCTCAGGAGTTAGCCTAAGACTCAGGAGGAGGTAAAGCAGTACACCTGGGCTTCTTGATCTACCTTCTCGGTACCACCTTGTTCGCGAATAGGTAGATTACCATGGGGTTGTTCTTGTTGAGCGCCCTTGTGACCCTGCCTCGGGTCCAGTTTTACAACTGGGGTGGAGCTGGCCTTGCCACACTCTACGACTACATGAGTTCCAAGGGAGATAGGGTCGGAGGCTACTGGAGAGCCTAAGAGGTACGCATTGTACTTTTTATGCTTTTTGCTTTACATTTTCTGCCTTATATCTGTTCATGCATTGTGCTTTCTGCCTTACACTTTCTGTTTAACATCTGATCACACACTGTTGATGCACATCGTTGATCATTTCTTATAGCTGTGGGTTTACGCCTATTTCCTGGCCCTGGCTCCAGAGCCGATGGATGAGATTGCTCCGGCTGTGCCCTACTCACTGCGGTATGACGGTAGGTGTCGTCGCCGGAGTCGTGAGGAGATGACTTTTGCCTTCTATCATCGCTACTTCGACACAATGGTCACCCGCCAGGTAATCCGAAACTCACAGTAATTTCTAATTTATTACCCTGGTTACTGCTCGAATTCATGTTCTGACAATTGACAGTAACTAATAACTTGTAAATTTGCTATTTGCAGATCACCTAGTAGCCTTAGGCGACGATGCCAGTCGGAGTTAGGGACCAGTATGCCGGAGCCTAGGCCACGTCTCCATATCAGATTTTGCTGGAGGGCCTATTCTGTCGGGAATGATTCTTGGGAGAGCAGTTTGTATGTTAGACACTGGACTTGCTCGCCCCAGTTGTTCCTATACTGCCCCTAACATCCATAAGGATAGTTGATAGCCTCTCAATTGAGGCCATTATTCAGTATATGGTAGGGCTAGATGCCGACTACTTCTGAGGGAACGGATATTACACAACCTTCACCTAGACTCATCTTATGCCATCCCTGACCAGAGTTCACACGGGCGACGCAAGCAGGTGCTCCTTGGGCTGGAGAGACTACTCAAGAGGCTGAGGCTAGTACTAGAGAGGCTTCTCCAGCTACGTGTAACAAGCCCGCGGGGGACCTCGCTACAGCTCGGACTCGATTTGTGTCACGGTTCGTAATCTGAACCAAAGAGTCCAAATCCGGCAAATCGTTTTGGAAAACAGATTTTGAAAGAAGTGCCAAACATGGACTGCTTTGCCAGATACAGAGTCGCCACCTAAATATTTTATTTTTGGGAAATTTAGGAAACCCTGACTCGTTGCCAAAGGCCACGTGTCCTTCATCACCAAAGTTGCCTCGGCTCGGGAACTTGGGTACGATTGGAGAAGGTCACTTCGTGAGCACCCCCGCTCGCCCGGTCAAAGACCGGCCTCTACTAACCATGATATCTGATTTTGAAAACTTTGTGAGTTCTTATTCCAGTTATTAGCCTAGGTTACTATGTGGTGCTCGCAGCAAACAAGTATAGACTGAGTCGCCTGAATTGGAACAAAACATTTCATGTTTGTTTGTTTGAAAATGGTTTGATGGTGCTACCGGCAGGTAGGCTAAGACGCGGATTTGCCACCCTCAGGTGGGCTTAGAAAAACATGATTTTGCCACTATCTAGTGGGCTTAAAACAAACAGTCAACGCATTGTCCCAATTTAAGTAACTCAGCCTCCACCCACAGGCATTCAAGGCAGTTATATCACATAAGCATATAGCCTCATGGTAAGCATGCTATCATGGCAGCACTCACACGCATGCAAGGATGCTAAAGCATAAAACTTACCGGGTACTCCAAGCCAAAACAGAAAACCGATTAGAAATTATGCATGAACCTAACTATACAGAGATGCCTAATGCAACGCATACAATAATGCAACTATAGCAGGCTCGGCTATTCTAAACATGGCATGTGAAATGCAGCAACTAACATGTATTCAATTTGGAATTGAAATACAAATGCAGTTTGTATGATGCGCCGAGCCCGGTGCGTGCAAAACAGATGAATGATGCAAACATGCTGTCATACTGTATGCTAATTGAAATATGCCCTATATCTAACCATCGTAAGCGGGTAAATAAAAGGGAAGAAAGACGTGGGGTTGGAAGACATACATCACACTCACCCACACTTATTACAGTTATGCCCTCGCGCAGAGGGTCCGAATAAAATAATACAGTCCCAAATGAAAGAATAATACGGTCCGAATAAATATACAGTTCGAATAATATACAAATTAAGTAAGAAAAGCTGTAGACTGGCATGCAAGCCAGGGGCTGCCTCGATTCTGCTCCGGATAATGAAATGATGCAGGTTGGGCTGCCTTGCGCGGAAATCCACTGGGATGCCCCAATTAGCCTCTGTTTGCAGTTCCTCGAAATGCGTGCCTGACTCCGAAAAGTTGCTGATTCTTGGTATGCTGTAACAGAGAGCAGGAAAGGGGCATAGCAAAGTATTTCACAAATATATGCATGCCTCGATCCTCGTGCCACCAATCACGCATATCGATGCATGATGGCCGAGGAATCGGATTGCACAACTCAATATAGGATGAATGCAGATGAATGCTACAACAAAACCTAGCTCCATCATGGGTAATCCGGAGTGTCGGTGACTTGGGAATTGAGACCCGTTCCGTCACTCGGAGTACGAAACGCGCCTCGTTTCCCGTGCCCGGCTAACTCCTATCCCGAACACGGTTGCAATATGCATGATATGTATGAAATTGCAACTAATATGCAACCCTAGCATGCACAATGCTATGAGAATGAGATGTCTCGGAATGCGTGCCAGACGGGCATGCAAACCGAGAAAATGGCATGCGGAATGCAATAAAGCTAAAATGATATGCAAAATGCAAAATGGACTTACACTAACATGAGTGAGCCTCAGCCACACTCACATAAGAGGCCGTCGGATGAAAATAAAGCACCTCGAAATGCGTGCACACGGGCGCGCAAACCGAGGCGATGACATACGCAATGTGATGAGATTAAAATGACATACAGAATGCGAAATGGACTTACACCAACATGAGGGAGCCTCAGCTACACTCACACGGGAGGCCGTCGGATAAAAGAAGCGCCTCGAAATGCGTGCCCACGGGCGCGCAAACCGAGGCGATGCATACGGAATGTAAAATGTCATGGAAATGATATGTAATGAGGCTAAAATGAGATGTCTCGAAGTGCGTGCCAACGGGCATGCGAATCGAGAAAATGGCATACAAAATGCAGTGATGCAAAAATGGCATACAGAATGCAGAATGGACTTATACCAACATGAGAGGACCTCAGCCACTCTCACACGGGAGGCCGTCGGATAAAAATGAAGTGCCTCGAAATGCGTGCCCACGGGCGCGCAAACCGAGGCGATGCATACGGAATGCAAAATGACATGGAAATGATATGTAAGCATGCAAATGGAATTTCAGCATTTACAAATGATGCAAAACAGTCCCGAAAGGCGGGGAAATGACACCAAATGCCCGGAATGGTCCCGAAATGCGATAATAAGCACCCGGAATGGCCTATAGCCATACTAAACATGCATAATTGGTACATGACATGCAAAACAGTAGCAAGGAAGCCCCCAAAATAGCATTTTTCAGTCACAAAAAGGGCTAAATAGCAAGCATAGATAGGGCAACAATAGCATGCAAAAATACGGGCCAAGAGAGGGGTATTGAAACAAGTGATGTATGCAATGCTCAAATGGAAAAGTACCCTTCTACAACACTGATGAGGGGCTAAAGATATGCACATTTACAGTAGATGACATCCCCCAACTCAGTATGAAAACATGCTAAAAATGCTATGCAAGAATGAGAATATATGAGGCTATAACATGAAATACCCCAAAAATTCACCAAACCAGAAAATATCCTCAATGAAATATGTCAAGAAGATCAAAATATGACTCTTTCTAGTTCTGATGATGGCCGAAAACAGAAGCTAGATAAGCTTAAAAAAGCATGCAAAATGGGGGTCAAAGAGGGATATAAAGACAAGTATAACATGGAGACCCCCAAAAAGGTTGATCCCTTCTACAATGTTGTAGAGGGACACAAAATAAGCTCACTCACAGTTCATGACATGTTCTAAAACAGACTACATGTAGGTCAAACAAATCATGCAAGTTTACGGTAAATATGAGAAATTATGAAGCAAGTGCATGATAGAGAGGCCAAAAAGGGTTGAGCCCTTCTTCAATGTTGAAGAGGGGCTCAAAATAGGCCCACTCACATTTTATATTGTGCTCGAAAACAGATCACTCATAGGCCTAATATTTCATGCAAAAATAATGGCAAAACATGGATTCAAAGCAAGTAGCATATGGAGCATGAAAACAAGGTTGAGCCCTTCTTCAATGTTGAAGAGGGGCTCAAAATAGGCACAATATCAGTTCATGAGATGCTCCAAATCAGATCACACATAGGCCAAATATTTAATGCAAAATAATGGCATATAAGAGGATATTGAAGCAAGTAGTATATAGAGGTGCCAAACAAGGTTGATCCCTTCTTCAATGTTGAAGAGGGGCTCAAAATAGGCCTAAACTCAGTTGGGGTCGGAGCCCAAAACCACAAGCAAATAGGGTAGAAAAATGATACAAAAAAGTGCTAGAAAAGGGGAAATAGTGACTTACCCTTGAAGACTACACTTTGATTGCTTCTTGGCTTGAGTTTGTTGCTTCTTAGCCACTGAAAAACCTTCCTTTGCTGCTGAAATGGAAGTGGTGAAGGTAGTGCTTGGTGTTGATGAACAAATGAGACCAAAACTTGAGAGTTTGAGAGAGATAGAGAGAGATATGCTTGAGCCAAATTTTTCTAACCCTAGGGACTGAGTTGGGAGGCCCCTTATATGGACAAAAGGAGGGGTGTAAAAGTGGAGGGAAATGCACCCAAGCTTTCCCTCCCAAAATATCCCTCGGATGCCAAAGATATTTTGGAGAAACAGCTATACAGCTGTAAAGTATGCACTGAGGGGAGTGTGGCCGGCCAGGTACTTTTATTGGAGGTGGCCGGCCGGCCACCCCCTATAGCCGGCCGGCTAGGGGTCAAAAAGGTCAATGTGATTTAGTGGCCGGCCACCAAGCAATGGTGTCCTCCCATGTGTGCTGAACAAGACCCTGTGGTTCAAATTTGGCAACTCTGAAACAGGAGAGAGAATAGGCCAATTCAAAGAGGGGTTCAAAAGGTTCAATGAGAATTACTGGCCGGCCATATGTTTTTAGGGTCCTCCCATGTGTGTACATCACAAATATGTGGTTTTGGTTCAAAGAAAATGGCCCTAGGGTGGTCAACATTAGCCCGGAAGTGAGAAAAACGGGCGCCGGGGGGCGCCGGAAGAGCATAACAGGTTGCTTGGACAATTACTAGCCTCCCACCCTCCAGTGACCTTCCTTATGATAAAACAGAGGTACCTGCCAAAAATGAACGAAAACCGATGCAAAACGAATGCTCGAGGACCAAAACACGCAGTTCGAGGTCTCGAAAACCGGCCGTTAAGCACCGAAAGTGGTGTTTGGCCACGAAGTGGGTATCTAAGACCCCAGTGTCCCTCGTTATGATAAAACAGAGGTACCTGCTAAGAATGAATGAAAACTGATGCAAAACGAATGCTCGGGGACCAAAACACGCAGTTCGGGGTCCCGAAAACCGGCCGTTAAGCACCGAAAGTGGTGTTTGGCCACGAAGTGGGTATCTAAGACCCCAGTGTCCCTCGAAAGGGAGTAAATGAGATGCATGCCAAAAACCGGAGGAATCAGAGATGGTTGGGTGGTCCCGAACCGAGGCACACGGCTTGACGGCTCCGAAAACCGGGAACCGGGCTCCGAAATGGGCAAAATGGCCTACGGCCACAAAAAGTAGCCCACGGCCACTGAGAGATGATCTGCTAGACCTCTCCCTCCCCTCAGGAAGAAAAACAGAGAAAACCAAGTCTGGTTTCGCAAACCGAGACAAGGTGCAGAAGAGGGTTCGGAAGTCCGGAGGCAGGGTGCACGGCCGCGACTCTGAGACTTCTGAACGAGCACAATATGCAACATCACCGAGCGCTCAATCGGTGACGTCTGAGTCTTAAGGTCGGTCAAAAATGGGGTGTCTACACTACGCAGGCTGCCTGTTGGCTGGCGATTCTTACCACGATTCTCTACGCCCGCCGGCCAAGCTGAACTACCTGTCAGCTCTCGATTGAGCCATCGGAGGCGGGACATAGGTATGTCAGAGCCCCGAGTGCACCTCAGGTATGGGGCATTAAACTGACCTGCATTTTGATACATTGTACTGGCACCCTGCACCCATGTTGTATCTATTTTTTATATTATGAAACAATACATACACTGTATCTGATATGTTGATGCTTGTTTTTTAGGCTCCAACTGCACCGAGGGCACCAGCAGTAGCGGCAGCACCAACGGCACCTCCTCCAGCAACAAGAGGGAGAGATTGACAGGCTCCAGCACGCAACCGAAATGAGCGTCGAGGTCGAGGCAGGGGTAAAGGTGCTTGGAGTCGGAGGAGCTCAGAGATGGTTTTTGAGTGGGGATGATGTTGAGACCAGCGACTCCGAGGAGACAGTGAGCCAACGCCCTGAGTCTGAGAGCGAAGACAATGATGCTGGCTCGGGATCAGAGAGCGGAGACGACGCTAAGGTTGGCTTTAAGTCAGAGAGTGGAGATAATGATACTGGCCCTGGTTCGAAGTCCGATTCTGATAGCGGTGCCGACGGAGACAGTGCCCCTAAGTCCCCTTTGAGAAAGAGAACGAAGAGGACCTCTCAAGTTTGATGCGACCGGCGCAAATTTTTGTACTTTTTGCTTCGTTTCCTTTTGTTTTAGTAGCTTAGCACATGTATAGCTTCAGATAGGCTTTTACTTTGGTTTTTGAAAAGACTTGTACTCTCTTTTGTAAAAACCATGATCGGGGTAAAAACCCTGCAGTTTTATGAAAAAAGTTATTGTTTTTGCATCGTGAGCACCATATTTGCCTAGAATGAAAATGGAGTTAGATTTGAAACTGAGAATGCTTGTATTGGAACGATATTCTTAATCGGATAGTGAGCTAACCAATAACAAAAATACAAAATACAACTCGATAAATGGAAAAAAAAGTAAAAACAACTTCAACACAGCTATGTACACTTGTTAAAAATAAAAGACTCAAAACAAGACCCCAAAACACAAAGACCAAGACAAAACTAAAATGCCTAACTGCCAGGCCACAAAAGTGGGCGGCCGGCTACAAAAGGTGCATGGCTGGCAGACAATTGGCCTTCACCCACAGCCCTATCTTCTACAAAAGGTCTTCCTTCGCCATTTCTTCATCAGAACCTCATTTTAGCTTCTGATTTCTTTGAAAATGGAGATCTTCCTCACCGAGAAGCTCACGGATTGGATGGTTACTTTAGACGGCACAAAAAAGGTAAATTTATGAGGTTTTGGCTTAAACACACTTTTTGTGTTGAGACGTATTCAACTTTGTTTTTCCGTTCCTTTATGCCGCGGCCCGATGTTAGGACCCAATTACGCACGTATTTCACTTCGGAGAACAGGAAATGTGTCTGACTCTTGAAGAGTTTCAAGCATTGCTGGAATCCCGATGCGACGAGGAAATCATGTCTCAACCCCGTTTGGCCATGCCTTGGCTTTGGGACGAATGTGCGGGCTTACTTTGCACGAAGCTCGATCTTTGGCTCATGAAAGGAAGCTAGATATACCCGGCTTGATTTATCGGTTTTCTGACGTTAGAGATAGAGGCGACCTTCTTTGGTGAGGCTTTCGGCAACATGCCCTCTATTTATGTATGCTCGTACATTTCCTTCTTGCCCCTAGTTATGGCGGAGCCAGCTTTAAGTTGATTGAAGTAGCCTAATATTTGAAAGAGGGTAAAAGTTGCATTGGTTTGGCATTGGCCAAGACCCTGATGGGTTTAGATGTTTTTTATCGGCGAGAGACCACCAGGTTTGTGGGAAGCCCACTACTGCTCCAGGTATTGTTTATTTCCCATCCTTGCTAATTTATGATTCTCACATCACTCGGCACTCACACTTTGTTTTTCTCTCAAAGCCCTTTCTTTCCTTTTCTCTCAACGTACATCTCTCTATTCTTTAATCTCTCTTGTTTTTCATCCCTTCCCAGGTATGGCTCATGGATAAGTTGAAAGTGGTGAACCCTTGCCCTGAATATTCAGCCCGAGCTTCCCCGAACATTCAGTCCGAGCTTACTTCTCCCGCCAGTGACTAGTGGACTTTCCCACAGAGGGATGGTGGTGCAACTGAACGTGCAACAAATTCGAAGCTGACATAGCTTGGCGTTGCCCCTGGCTTAACTTGACTGAGATGAGCTACAGTATGACCCGACAACCAAGCATACAGTTGATTGGCCTCACACACTGTGTATTCTATTTCCCCTTCCAGTCCAGATGCTAGTTTGGGCATGATCAGACACGTCCAGATAAGGGGGTAGAGTACCCGACTTCATTCCCACTTCGTGGTTCACACTTGACTCGGTACCTCACTGCTTGGAGGACGAGAGAGCTTCTGGCCCCTGCCCCTAGCTTCAGTTATGCCCTTTTTGGCAAGTGCTTGGCTTGGCTCAAGGACGAGGCACAGGTTGGGCCAACTTTGGCTGTAGAGACTTCTGCAAGTACGAGCAGAGGACGCAGGAACACCTGATTTACCTATGCCTCTAGTTTATTGCTGACCTTTCTTTTCAAGTTTTATGATGTAAAAGCAACTTTGATTTTAACTTAGAGAGTTGAAGAATGTACTTGTGTTGAAATCAATGGAATTAAAGTTGTGAGCACTAAAAATTTTCCTTTTGGTGCCAAAATGGTCTAAGTTGTAAAAGATAAATTTTGAGCAAAATCAACTTCTATGAAAAACTTTTCAAAACCATTTTCGAAAGTGGTCACTGCTTGACACGCACGGAATCAGCCCTCAACATGCACAACCCCAAATCATACAGATCGCAACTACCTGTAACTGCATTCACCATACTAGCTCTGTATCACAGCCAGCTCCTTCGGCCGAAAATGAAGATCACACAACCGAGCTAACCGATAATGGAGAAAGATGGCCCAATCAAAATGAACGAATAGGACAGTTGAGTTGGAGATGGTTATGGCCGAACTTGAGGATGAAGTTGCCTACGTATCCCAAAGATGAGAATCAGGCCTTACGTTGTTCAGTTCAGGTTCACTTGAGTATAAACTCTCTCCTTTTGCACTATTACTTTAGCCAAAGTCGCCCTTTAGGGTTTTCAACCTTGCGAGCTCAGTTTTTCTTTGTTTCTAATTTTACATGCTCTAACTTTTGCCTAGGTCGCCCTTTCGGGTTTTCGGCCTAGCGAGCCTCTCAAGGGTAATATTTCTTGAACTTATCCATATTGATCGGCTGTGAAAACTTTGAGCCATCTTGGTCTATAAGAATGATCGCCCCTCCTGACCAGATAGATTTGATGATGTAAGGACCAGTCCAATTGGGTCGGAACTTGCCCCTAGGGTCATGGATGGGAGCTCGATTGTCCTTGAGCACTATGTCTGATTCCTTGAGATTTCTAAACTTGACCTTCTTGTTAAAAGCGCTAATAATTCTGCGTTGGTAGCCTTGGACATGATACAATGCCTTCAGCCTTCTCTCATCAAACAGCATTAACTCCTCAAATCAACTCTGCTGCCAGTCCGCCTCCGCTATCTGACACTCGGCCATAACTTGCAATGACGGCACTTCAATTTCAATTGGCAAAACAGCCTCTATTCCATAGACGAGAGAATAAGGGGTTGCCCTATGGATGTCCGAATCGACGTTCTGTAGCTCTAGAGAGCAAACGGCTGTTTATTCGGCCAACCCTTGAATGTTTCCACCATCTTCCGCATGATGTTCTTAACGTTCTTGTTGGCGGCCTTAACAGCTCCATTGGTCTTCTATATGTCGATGACTTATGAAAAGCCACGTTATATTTCTCGAGCAGATCCACCATATCTTTCTTGAAGTGTGAGCCGTTATCTGATATAATTTCGTTCGGAACTCCATATCGGCAGATGATGTTATTTCTAAGGAATTAGGCTACATGCGACGCTTTTAACAAGGCATAACACTGAGCTTCCACCCACTTCGAGAAGTAGTCAATTGCCACTAGCATGAACTCATGCCCATTTGACCCCTTTGGCGAGACTGCACCGACAATGTCGATTCCCCAATGTAACAAGTCCCGCGGGGGACCTCGCTACAGCTCGGACTCGATTTGTTGTCACGGTTCTTAATCTGAACCAAAGAGTCCAAATCCGGTAAATCGTTTTGAGAAAACAGATTTTTTTGAAAGAAGTGCCAAACATGGACTGCTTTGCCAAATACAGAGTCGCCACCTAAATATTTTATTTTGGAAAATTTAGGAAACCCTGACTCGTGCCTAAGGCCACGTGTCCGTCATCACCAAAGTTGCCTTGGCTCGGGAACTTGGGTACGATTGGGGAAGGTCACTTCGTGAGCACCCCCGCTCGCCCGATCAAAGATCGGCCTCTACTAACCATGATATCAAGTTTTGAAAACATTATGTGTTCTTATTCCGGTTGTTAGCCTAAATTTACTATGTGATGCGCGCAGCATACAAGTATAGACCGGGTCGCTTGAATTGGAACAAAACATTTCCTGTTTATTTTTGAAAGATAGTTTGCTACTCGCAAGTAGGCTTAAAATGCAGATTTTGCCACCCTCAGGTGGGCTTAGAAAACATGGTTTTGCCACTATCTAGTGGGCTTAAAACAAAAAAAGACACGACACTCAGACGTGCACAGGGAGCCTGTTTCACTGGGTAGTGTTTCCTACCCTTTCTCATTTGTGATTCTCACATCACTCTGGCACTCAATCTTTTGTTTTCTGAAAAAGCCCTTTTCTCACTTTTTCTTTCATCGCACATCTCTCTATTCTTCAATCTCTCATTTTTCAATCCCTCCCCTGGGTGGTTGATAGATAAACAAGAAGTTGCGGGCTCTTGCCCCTAGCATGCTGCTAGATTCTCTTTCTTCCGTTCACAGCTAGTGAATTCCTCCCATAGAAGGGTTGCGCTACAACTGGGTATGTAGCAAATTTGCAGCTAACATCGGTTGACGATGCTCTGCTGGGGAGTTTGGACATGATAAGATCTGTCCAGATGGAGTGGAATATCTTGCCCCATTCCAGTTCGTGCTTCGCACTTGGCTTGATACCTCGTTGCTTGGAGGGTGAGAGAGCTTTCAGCCCTTTGTTGTGCCCTTTTCTAGCGAATACGGTGCCCTTTCCGGCAAGTAGAGTGCCCTTTCTAGCAAGTATTTTGACAAAGGGGAAAAGACAGAACACCTGACTCAACTGTGCCCCTAGTTCATTATTTTGACCATTAAGGCTAAGAAAGCATGCAAAATGGAGCCAAAAGAGAGGGACAAGAGACTTACCCTTGTAGACCAATGAACCAGCAGCTTTTGGACCAAGGAGAGGAGCTCCTAGCCTCTGGAAAACAGCATCAAAGTGTTGTAATGGAGGTGTATACCAAAAAAAAAACGGAGCAAACGGAGGTGGTTAAGCGGTCCCGAACCGAGGCACACGGCCGTCGGCTCCAAAAAACCGGAAACCGGGCTCCAAACGGGATGAATGGCCTACGACCACGAAACGTAGCCTACGGCCACTGAGAGATAATCTATGAGACCTCTCCCTCCCTTCGGGAAGAGAAAAAAGAGAAAACGGAGCCTGGTTCGTAAACCGAGGCAAGACACGAAAGAGCCCGGAAGTCAGGAGGCAAGGCTCGCAGCCGAGACTCTGAAACTTCTGAACGGGCGCAATATGCAATATCACCGAGCGCTCAATCGGTGACGTCTGAGTCTTAAGGTCGGTCAAAAATGGGGTGTCTACACCCAACTGAGAAAGGCCATGGTGAAGTCATATTGTAAAGCTTAGACGGTGGGATGTTCATGTGATTGGCATGGATTTGGCATTTGTGGCATCGCCGTACAAAACTAATGCAATCCTCCTCTATCGTTGACCAGTAATAACCTTGTTTGAGGATCTTCCGGGCTAGCATCACACCATTCATGTGTTCCCCACACTCTCCTCCGTGGATAGCCTCCATGAGACGTTTCGATTCCTCTTCCTTTACACACAGCTTGTGCATCCCCAGATGACCTCTCTTATACAGCTTCCCCCCGTAGATGATAAATTCGACGGCCAGAAGCCGTATTCCCCGTCTGTCCTTGGCATTTGCCCCTAGTGGATACATCTCCTTTTCTAGAAAATTCCAAATATCGTAATACCAGGGGTTTTTATCTTGTGCTTCATCTATTGCGACAATGTTCTCATAAGCCGGCGTGTATTTTTGTTCGATAATAATTGGACACATCTTCACTCCCAGCAGGATGTCTACCATAGAAGATAGAGTTGCCAAAGCATTAATGAACTTGTTGTTCTCTCTTAGTAGATGCGCAAATGTTAGCTTTTCAAATCTTGGAATCAGAATATCTAGGGCCTGATGGTAGACCTTCATTTTCTCTTCTTTGACTTTCCAGTCTCTGTTTGCTTGAGAAACAACCAAGTTTGAGTCCCCAATGACATCCAACCTTATTGCCCCTAGTTCTGGGGTAGCTTCTAAACTAGCAATACATGCCTCATATTCTGCTTCATTATTGGACACTCTGAACCGGAGTTTGAAGGCTAGGAGTATATGGGAATCATCGGGTGCTATCAGTAACACACCTATCCCATAAATGTATTGATTAGAATCTCCGTCAAAGTACATCGTCTATGTTTTCTCTTTGACTTGCAAAATGTCTTTATCTAGGAACAAGTATTCTACTGCCTCATCTCCTTCTACCAGGTGGTTTGTCAGGAATTCCACTATAGCCCACCCTTTAACGGGTATGCGTGTAACATACTTGAGATCAAATTTAGAGAAAAGAAGCAACCAACGAGCTAGTCTACCCGTAAGCGCTAGTTTCTCAAAGAGATATTTGATGGTATCTAATCTCAAAACAAAAAGTATGGAGTGAGCTAATAGGTAATGTCTCAACTTCCTAGTAGCCCATACCAAGGCTAAACAAGCTTTCTCCAGGGGAGTATAGTGGGTTTCGTAGTCTAGCATCTTCTTGCTCAAGTAATAGATGGCCTTCTTCTCTTTATCATCAGATTCTTGAGCTAACATGCACCCCATGGCCGAGTTCGTCACTGACAAATACAGAATCAAAGGCTTTCCCAGCTCTGGTGGTGACAACACAGGCGGATTCTGGAGGTATTTCTTAACCTGCTCAAAGGCAAACTGACATCGATTGTCCCATCAAAACTTCTTTCCTTTCTTTAGAAGACCAAATAGTTGTTCACAAGTCAAGGTTAATTTGGAAATAAACCGTCTTATGAATTGCATTTTCCCCAGAAAGCCACGCACCTCCTTTTTAGTCCTTAGTGGTGGCATTTCTATGATGGCCTTGATTTTGGAAGGATCTACTTCAATTGCCTTCTACGTGATCAGAAATCCTAACATTTTCCCTACCGTTACGCTGAAGGTACATTTTTGCGGGTTTAACCTCAATATGTATTCCCTGATCCGTTGAAAAAATCTTTCCAGTGTGGTGTAGTGGCCTTATCGCTCTTTGGATTTGACAATCATGTCGTCCACATACACCTCTACCTCTTTGTGGATCATATCATGCAGAATGGTGGTCGTAGCTCTCTCATAGGTAGCCCCAGCATTTTTCAACCCAAACGACATGACTCGATAGCAATATGTACCCCATGGTGTGGTGAAAGCCATCTTTTCCCGGTCTTCCGGTGCCATCAAAATATGATTGTACCTAGAAAACCCATCGATAAAGGAAAGCAACACATGGCTTGCAGTGAAGTCTACTAACACATTAATATGCGGCAATAGGAAGTCATCCTTTGGATTGGCTCTGTTCAAATCTCGAAAGTCGATACGAACCCAGATTCTTCCATCCTTCTTTGGCACTGGGACAATATTGGCGAACCAGATCGGATACTCGGATACTAACAAGAATCCTGCAACAATTTGCTTGGTGACCTCTTCCTTGATTTTCAGTGCCCAATTCGGATGAATGCTACGCAGCTTCTGCTTGACTTATCGGGCCTCAGGGTCAAGAGAGATTCGATGCTGTACAATCTCAAGGTCGATTCCAGGTATGTCTTCGTAGGACCACGCGAAAACATCTTTGAAATCTTTTAATAAAGCGATTAAATGCTCGCGCTCCTCTGAAGACAACGTGGACCCGATCTAGACCAAGCGTGGATCTTTCTCAGTACCCACATTAATGGTAGTGATTTCATCAAGACAAGGCTTAGCAAACCTCTCCTCCTTTTGATTAATCAAGTTTTTCAAAGCCAGAGGAATTCTTCCTCTTCGTTTTTGTTAAAATTTTGAAAATTTTGGTCAATGCAATAAATCAACGACACAGAGAAGTACTCAGAATCTGTAGCGCTTTCATTTATAAGTTCCAGTTCATCCATTACAATAGACTCAAAAGCAAAAGAAAAAGAAGACCGCGACAGGACCTTGGCATCCGGGTTACCACCCCTGAAAAGGTCGGACTCAGACCTCCCAAACTAACTTGAATCTGATTCCGACTCCACAGACTCAGTGGAATCAGATTCTGGCTCATCACCTGATTTAGAACTAGAAAGATAACCCTTTTCCAGCTGCCAAGTAAGATATGATGCCCTTGATGCATCTAGCATACGACTGGTTGGGTCTACACCCGGTTTTTCCCCGATCATGGAGACAGTAAAGTTATCCCCCAAGTTTTCTAAGTCAATCGCGGGATCTGTAAGGAGATTGGCCAGTGCTGCCCTACTTCAGCCTCGTTGCTGTCTGAGTCCTCTTTCGTGCTCTGGCTAGCTTTGATGTTTGGTTCAGCCCTTTCCTCATCACTGTCCTGTAGTTGTAGATCAAAGAAAATCTCAAACCCGGGGATGTGCTTCTTTGAGGAATTTACCCAAGGCTTAAGAAAGCCACAAAAAGGGAAATCCTCTCCCTCTAGAACAAAACGACCGTTGAGCGTCCCCCAGATTGCCCTATGGACGAGCTCATAATGCTTTCCAGCTCTCTTGGCTTTGGCTCTAGCCTTTATCTCTTCTCTCTTTCTTAACTAGTCCTCTTTGGTGGGCATGTAGTCTAGTCTAAAGGCATATGGGTTGTGTGGCACCTCTGCCAACGCTGCAACACCCTTCCGCCCATTCTTTCTGAGCCCCATTCCTGGAATATACTGCAGCTTGTTCATGAAGTATATGGACTGGGCACTAACGTACATACTTTCGCCCACAGCCAGAATTGTTTGCACTATCTGAGCGCCAGAGTGAATCTCGAAAGGAATACATCCTCATCACCATCGTTCATATCAAGTACTGGTGTAGTCACCTTTGGAGGTGGATGGATAGATGAGTTCCCCAAAACAATTGCTACTCCTCCCCCATGAGGATACTTCAACATTTGATGAAGGGTAGAGAATATAGCCTTCTGTAGACTCGACTTTCTTCGCGCGCCCCCCTTTCGGAGAAGGCTCGAATTGGTCCCATAGTTCGGACTCTTGTCACGGTTTTGAATCTAGTCACACAAGTGCAATGTGAAACCGATAAACACTAAAGAGTCTAATCCGGCAAATCATTTTAGAAAATCAGATTTTAAATCAAATAATGCCAAAACTGGACTGCTTTGCCAGATTACAGAGTCGCCACCTAAATATTTTATTTTGGAAAATTTAGGAAACCCTGACTCGTGCCAAAGGCCACGTGTCCGTCATCACCAAAGTTGCCTCAGCTCGGGAACTTGGGTACGAGAGGGGAAGGTCATGAAATGAGCACCCCCGCTCATCCGATCAAAGATCGGCCTCTACTAAGCATGATATGTTGTTTTATAAACACATGTGATCGTATTCTGATTATTAGCTAACTTTACTAAGTGATGCGCACAACATACAAGTATAGAATAAACCGCAAGAATTGGAACAAAACAACTCAAGTGGGCTAAAACGCGGATTTGCCACCCTCAAGTGGGCTTATGATGATTTGCCACTTCTCAAAGTTTGCATCATTCATTTGTCTTACATGTATCGGGCTCAGCGCATCATTCAAACTGTATCGCAATTTCAATACACTTATTTGAATACGTGTTCTGAAGCATGTTATCAAATTGTTGCATTCACATGCCATCTTAGATAGCCGAGCCTATTTCAGTTGTATTATTGCATGTGTTGCATTAGGCATCTTACACATAGTTAAGATCATGCATTGTTTCAAATGTGAGTTTTAAGCCCACTTTGCGAACTGGCAAATCATCATAAGCCCACTTGAGGGTGGCAAATCCACATTTTAGCCCACTTGAGGGTGGCACTTTCAAACCATTCTCGAAAAACAAACATGAGTATTTTTGTTTCAATTCTTGCGGTTTAGTCTATACTTGTATGTTGTGCACATCACGTAGTAAAGTTAGCCAATAATCGGAATAAGATCACATGTGTTTATAAAACAACATATCATGCTTAGTAGAGGCTGATCTTTGATCGGGCGAGCGGGGGTGCTCATTTCATGACCTTCCTCTCTCGTACCCAAGTTCCCGAGCCGAGGCAACTTTGGTGATGACGGACACGTGGCCTTTGGCACGAGTCAGGGTTTCCTAAATTTTTCAAAATAAAATATTTAGGTGGCAACTCTGTAATCCGGCAAAGCAGTCCAGTTTTGGAATTATTTGATTTAAAATCTGATTTTCCAAAATGATTTGCCGGATTAGACTATTTGGTGTTTATTGGTTTCACATTGCACTTGTGAGACTAGATTTAGAACCGTGACAGGAGTCTGAATTGTAGGACCAATTCGCGCCTTCTCCGAAAGGGCTAATTGGTCCGAATTGTAGAACCATTCTAGCATGGAGTCCGAACTGTAGGACCAATTAGCCCTTTCAGAGAAGGCGCGAATTGGTCCTACAGTTCGAACTCCTGTCACGGTTCTGAATCTAGTCTCACAAGTGCAACGTGAAACCGATAAACACCAAAGAGTCCAATCCGGCAAATCATTTTGGAAAATCAGATTTTAAATCAAATAATGCCAAAATTGGAATACTTTGCCAGATTATAGAGTTGCCATTTAAATATTTTATTTTGGGAAATTTAGGAAACCCTGACTTGTGCCAAAGGCCACGTGTCCGTCATCACCAAAGTTGCCTCGGCTCGGGAACTTGGGTACGAGAGGGGAAGGTCATGAAATGAGCACCCCCGCTCGCCTGATCAAAGATCGATCTCTATTAAGCATGATGTATTGTTTTATAAACACATGTGATCTTATTCCGATTATTAGCTAACTTTACTACGTGATGCACACAGCATACAAGTATAGACTAAACCGCAAGAATTGGAACAAAACAGCTCACGTTTGTTTTCCAAGAATGGTTTGAAAGTGCCACCTTCAAGTGGGCTAAAACACGGATTTGCCACCCTCAACTGGGCTTATGATGATTTGCCACTTCGCAAAGTGGGCTTAAAACTCATATTTGATGAATTGTTCCAATTCAAGTAGTAAAGCCTTCACCCACAGGCATTCATGTAGTTAATTATTTAAGCAAATAGCCTCATGGCAAGCATGCTGTCATGGCAACACTCACACTCATGCAAGTATGCTGAAGCGTAATGACTTACAGTGTACTCCGAGCCAAAATAGAAAACTAGTTAGAAACAATGCATGATCCTAACTATGTGTAAGATGCCTAATGCAACACATGCAATAATGCAACTGAAATAGGCTCGGCTATCTAAGATGGCATATGAATGCAACAATTTGATAACATGCTTCAGAACACGTATTCAAATAAGTGTATTGAAATTGCGATGCAGTTTGAATAATGCGCCGAGCTAGGTACATGTAAGACAAATGAATGATGCAAACATGCAAGCATAAGGTATGCTAATCAAAATATGCCCTAATCTGACCATCGAAAATGGATAAATAAAAGGGAGAAAGAAGTGGGGTCAGAAGACATGCACACACACACGCACACTTATTACAACATTGCACCCTCTCGAAGGAGGGTCCGAATAAATAAGCTAAGCTAATCTAAGCTAAGCTAATTATTACAAACCAATTAATTAACCATTCTAGCTAATTAATTACAACACAATTAAATAACTAGCTATGCTAAGCTAATTAAAATATTACAAAATAGATTAAGCTAATTAATTACAACACAAGTATTAATTAACTACAACTAGCAAATAAAGCAGTAAAATGGCCTCACGGGCGAGGAAGATATGCATGCTCGATTGCTTCTCCCCAAAAATCCATTGCCTTGCCTCTAGATGCCTCTGTTTATACGTCTTCAGATCTCTGAAAATTATGCCAACTTCCAAATTGCCTTTGTTCCATCTCAAGAATACACTGATGGTTGCTTGGCCATGATTGGTGGCCGGTCGGCTAGTACATATGGCCAGTCGGCCACTGATCTCCTGAAATTCCTCTTTTTGCTGCCACAGAGAGCAAACAGAGGCATAACAGTGTATTTCCAAGGAAATGTATGTACTGTTATCCTCCTTATCATTTCTCAACCTCAAAGGAGTATGGCACTTGGCTATCAAGCCACCAACCAAGCATTTCCATGCATGATGGCCAAGGAACCAAGCTTGTACAAGCTTAACGAATGCGCACATAATACTCAAAGTGCCACCACCCTATCATGCATGATCAAGGGTGATGACGACCAAGAAATGTGACATGTTTCATCACTTTGAGTATGAAACGTCCCTCATTCCTTGTGTTTGGATTAACGTCCGATCCAAACACATGCAATGCAACACAAATGCTTATCTTGTTCATGTTTTACTTTGCTCATTTTGTTTACACATTTTACATTACTGATTAATCCTTTAACCAATTTAGTCCAATGTGAAAGTCCTCTAATGAGAGAGGGGCCAACCAAGGATGGTTTAAGACATGAGAGAGATCATGCCTTTGGCTAGGAGGAACCCTCAAAAGAGAGTTAAAGCCATTGGGCATAAGCTCTATCTCAAGCTTAAACACAACCTTAAGGCCAATCAATCCTCAAAGCAAATTAAAAGTGAAGAAATGAGGGAGGTTGCAGAATTTCAGTGCTGAAATGGCATGACAAATAATGCTAAAACATGCAGGCAATACATGCACAACATGTTAAGGGCCAAAGGCATTGAAACTAGTGAAGAACACTACACTAGAGGCATGCAATACCAAACTCAAATGGCCAAACCAGCTCTGGACAGAGCTAAATTATGTCAAAACAATTACTAAAACGGATAAAATGGAAGCATAAATGGCAAGAAAAACATGCTCACTTGTTGGCTCACAAACAAGACACAAAGCACAACTCTCAAAAGCCATGAAAGAGTGAAACATGTGAGAGTGTGAGAGAGATATATGTACTAAAATCACATGTAAAATGATACTATGGCATGCAATCATCTTATGCAAAGCATGTTAGAGGCTTTAAAACACAAAGCTAGTTAAGGCATTTACACTATAGCTATACAAAACATGAGCCACATGACCAAGACCACTCAAAATAGAGTTAAAGCATGACAAAACAAAGCCTGAAACATGCTGAGATGAAGCTAAGTTAAAGCCATAAAATCCTGCTACTTTACAAAGCCAACTGGGCATGGAATAGAAAGACAAGGAGGGGAGGCCACCCCCTCATATTTTGAATCTCAAAACAAACTTTTTGCCACTAAAATACCTCTGGAATTCAGTGGTTTAAAGGCCAAAAAAGGTTGACTTTAAAAGCTTTCAAAAGTAGCACAAATGGACCCACAAGCCAAAGAGTAAAATAGGAGACAACCCCCCTTAACTCCACAATGCTTAAACCACCATTTTAAAACCTTAAAATCAGAGTTTTTTATGGTTGAAAAATCAGGTCAAAATAGCTTAAAGAGATGGCCGAACACTTAATTAAAACAAAGCTTGAAAGAGGTAAGTCCTTACCCTTGAAGCACAGCAGCAAAAGAGGTGCAATTCTGAGCTAAAACCAAGCTTTAGACCTCAAACAAGACCTCCAAGGACCTCAGCTCCAAGGTGAAGGTGTTTGGCTAAGAGGTTGTATGCAAATATGTAAAGAAAACTCACTTTTAAGCACAATAGAGAGAGAGAGAGAGAGAGAGAATTTTTGCTCCCAAAATTTCTGAACCTTCAAAATGGGGGAGGGACCTCCCCTTACATAAAAAATAAGCCAAAAGCTTGGCTTCATCCTTCCATACACGTGTATGGAGGATACACTCAGTGATCAACAGTTGGCACCAATTGGCAAATAAATATCTGAAAAAGGAGAAAAATGGCTATCTGCCATCAGTAGTGGCCAACCAGCCACACATGTGGCCGATCAGCCATCAATGTGGCCGATCGGCCACCACTGATGGCCGGCAGGCACAAGCCATGGCCGATGGACACTGGGGATAGCTGACATGCCATCCTCTCCTCTAGATTCAAAGAAACAAGCTCTTGGTCCACAACCAAGCACAAAACAGACAAGTTGAGAGGCTCCAAGGCAAGACACTCAGCCGAGACCTTCAGAGACTCAAAACGAACACGAGCGAGCACAATCACCGGGTGTTCAAACGATGGCGTCCAAGTCTTAAGGATGGTCAAAAATGGGGTGTCTACACCTTCATGTGATGTAACCAAGGCCTCCCTAACAACAGATTAAAGGTAGCTGGTACATCCAGGACATGAAACTCGATCTCTTGCTCTAACGGGCCAACCTGGACTTGCACTTTCACCGTACCCATGACCTTTTAGCTTGTGTTATCATATGCCCGTATAACCTGGGCTGTGGGAATAAAATCCACCGGTTTAAGGCCAACTGCATAAGCAGTACGGGACGGACATACATTAATGGCAGAACTAGTATCTACCAACACTCTGCATTCCATAGAAATATATAACAACTTGTTGTGGGCCGAGTCTTCCGGTGGCAGCTCTTTGTCCGAGAAAGTGAGCGTTGGCTTGGCACCACTAGGCCTACAAGTTACTCGGGCGTAGTATCAACAGACAATTTAGCCTTGTCCATTGCCGATAATACTGCTTGCTGGTGCACCCGTGAAGCCATAAGGAGCCCCCAGATAGAGATATTGGCTTGGATTTTCTTAAGCTGCTTCAATACTGACTCCTCTTCTAGTTGCTTTTCCTTCTGTTTCTCGACTTCATTGTCCTTTCCTGATGGCTCTGCTTGGTCTAAGTGCGGCGACTTAAAATACCATCCACTGCAGGTAAGATGATCTATCTCCTCAGCATACCATGTATTATTCGGGAGGCAGTCTCCCCAATCTTCGTCGGTATGGGCCAGACACAAATCATTGTCATCCCATCACTCGCCCTCAACTGCCGACAAATAGTTGTCCGGCTCCACCTGAATCATCTTCACAATACAAGTATCCCTCTCGGGGTGATACATGGTTGCAGTTTTCTGGCTGTCTTCAACTCTTTCTTTCTCAAACTGCCTCAGTACAGCTTCCTGTTTAGTATCTACAGTGTTTACAACACCCACTTCTTGACCTGGGTTTCCCACGCATGTGCCTTCCAGCAATTTTCCTTTCTCATCAACCTTCCCGGCTACTGTAGCTACCTCTGCTTCTTTTCCCTCTAGTTGAACCACCCGTTCTGTACATCTCCCTGATCATGCTCACCAAAGAACTACAAGTTGTCCAAATCCTCTTCGTGGTCTACCAAATCATCCAACCCTTGGCTCGAGCCATTCTCCTTGACTATATTGATGTTTGCCGAGATTGGTAGTACCAATTCAGGCTTGTTTTGACTAGTTGGCACAATATAGCAACTCGGGTCATACACCCTCTTAGATAAGTCCCCAGGACACTCCGATAACAGACTAGTACCTCCCTCCGAGGTCGACCTCCTTCCTATTACAAGTATCATCACCATAGGCTTGGGTTGAGGTTTGGACGAGTCCATCATGCACAAGTTTGTACCCTCAGAAATGAACATCGTCGGTTTTGGTAGGTGAGAGAGGGTAATGTATATGCTGGCATCATAAGTAGTGGCCAGTGTATGGATCATGTTAAGGTTTTGAGGTGGGGGGACTTAATTATGGGCTGGGAGCGGATTTGTAGTTACATTTGGTTTTTGAGGTAGAGCGATCACCTTGTTGTCAATAAGATCCTGAACCTCATGACGTAATCGAAAGCACTGGTCAGTATCATGACCGTGTTGCTGGTGAAACGCACAGTATTTTGCGGGGTCATGCTTGGGTAGAAGAGGGTCAGGCAATGGGCAAGGTTCCAAGGGTTTTGGTGCCCTTTTTTGACTAGCACCTGCATAGCTTTGGATAGGGTCATGTATAGTTGAGTTGGTTAAAAGTCCTACTCTGAGTTCGGGTAGGGTTGGATGATGTTTGTGGGCCTATGTTGGCGAAGGGTTCAGCTGTTTTCATTGTGGTGACAACACTTATGTCTGATGGCCTCGTAGCTGTGCTACCACTGGCAGCATTGGAACTGTGAACAAACGGCCTCTTAGCCGGTTCCTTATCCTCAGTAATAAGTCCCTATTCCGTGGTATTCTCAATTTGAACCCCTATTTTGTGAGGCTCTGTGAATGTAAATAGAGGTAGAACAATCATCTTCGACAGCAACTTACAATGCAGATTCCGAACAACCATTCTTATCTAATCTTTTTCTGAAGGTCGAGTGGTGATCATTAAGGCTTTGGCCCTCCATCTCGTCACAAATTTAGAGAAACCCTCTTTCGGCTCTTGACATGTTGCCTCAAGATCACGAGTTGTGACCTCAATCTACGTATTGTAAGAGTACTGAGCAATGAAGACTTTGGCCATCTCCCTCCAATTCTATTTGACGGAATCTTCCAACTTAGTATACCAAATGGCCGCTATATCTGACATGGTGCGACCAAAGAGACATAACTTCTGTAGTCCAGTTAAGCCTGGTCGTAAGATATCTAAAACAGTCGCAAGTGAACAATTGGATCCCTAGAACCATCAAAACGATCAATGTGCAGCATTTTAAACTGATCTAGTAATGTAATCGCAGAATTAGTGTATCCATCCTCTATGTCTGGATGGAGTTAACCCTTGCGCTCTCTTGACAATTTTTCTCTAGTTTGTTGACCTTGAGTGCAGTTTGGTCAACCTCGAACTCGAACGGAGCCTCGGTTTGATAAACCGGGGCTTTGGAAGCGTGTGTTGGGATTGGCTCTATTTGGATCAAAAACCAGATTACCCTGGTTTTGTGGATCTTGAGCATTGGCAATATTAGTAGTGGCATTGGGCACAGAATAGCCGTGGTGGGTGCATGTGATGAAGAGGCCGCAATCGGCTGTGGTTCCTGTTATTGTAACCTACTTATCACCTTGGCCTGATGGGCTGCAACTTCGGCCCGGTGAGCCACATCATGCTGTAATGTTTCCACTGTTTGCTGCAACTGGAGTATTAATTCCTCCATATTGGCTGGGGGATACTGTGCCATTAGAATAAGTGATTGGTTTCGAGCTGTACTGGAAGTAGCTGACCGTTCTTGAACCGGACTAAATACAGGTGAGCTGAGAGGTGATTATTAGAAGAACGAGATTGGTAAATTCTGTCTAATCCTCCTTCGCCTTGTAATTGGTGGTGGTGAGGTAACCACGGGTTGTCCTCGAACAAGTTCCCCAATATTGCAAAGTCTTCTGACTCGGGTCCAGAGTGCTTGGAGGATATCCAAACTTTCTGAAGCTATGGTTTAAACTACCTAGAAAAGAAAAAAAAAAAAAAAAAAAAAACCAAAAGACCAGTACTTAGAAACCGTACAGTACCTCAGTTGAGATGTTATCAACACAGACATGATCAAAGCTGTAGGACTATACTCCATACTGAATTCTGCCCCAAAATAGATACTAACTGCACAACTGATATGCACATTCCTATACAGTTTCACTATAAAGCACATATCAGTTAAGAGAGAACCATAACACCCCTAAAAGGGGATAGGGTTACCTTGTCCTAGTTTCGTCAGGAACTAGGGCTTCACTATTCCAAACAAGTGGTTTCACACAATCCTGCATGGGTGAGCATCCTGTCCCAGTTTGGAACAGTCTCTATGGCTTTACTATATGCAATTAGGCCAAATGGTCAAAACAAGAGTACCTCAGCAAGATTACCTAATATATCTCTCACACCTAACACCGAGAAGTGAAAGGAGGATCAAATAGTACAGCGGTAGTCCAGATCCAAGGGTTGTGTTTCCAACATGATAGAGCCCATGACCAGTCAGCGTTTTGGCAAGCTTTTAGACAAGCCTCCGGCAAACAGTCTAGGAATAGCAGATGGCAAACATAGTGACTTAAGTGCACCAATGCAAATGCAATGCAAAGAACATAAAAGTGTAGATAAAATTTCATATCATGAAGTTCAAGTCAAGTTCTCTAAATTCCACAGCAAAGTCGCTAGAAACTATAGCTTGCTTTTCATGCTCCTTCGGATACGACTAGCCCTACAGTTCGGACTCTCGTGGTTCTGAATCTGATTTCACAAGTGCAATGTGAAATAGATAAACACAAATGAGTCCAAATTCGACAAATCTTTTGCTAAATCGGTTTTGAATCAAAAATGCCAAAAATAGACTGCTTTGCCAGATTACAGAGTCGCCACCTAAATATTTTTGGAAAATTTAGGAAACCATGAGTCGTGCCAAAGGCCATGTGTTCGTCATCACCAAAGTGTCTCGAATCGGGAACTTAGGTGCGACAGGGGAAGGTCATGATTTGAGCACCCCACTCGCCCGATCAAAGAGCAGACTCTACTAATCATGATGTGACTCTTATTTACATTATATGCTCTTGTTCCGATTTATTAGGCTAATTTACTATGTGACGCACACAAGTATAGACTAATTTGCAAAAATTGGAACACTTTGATTTTATGTTTGTTTGAAAATTGTTTTGAACACGTGTCACTAAAAAAAGTGGCCTCATATTTAGTTTAATCAAAACATCCCAATTTAAGCAATTAGCCTTCATCCATAGGCATTCAAACAAGTATATCAATGAAGCACTTAGCCTCATGGTATTCATGTTTGACATGGCAACAATCACACACATGCGATACGCTAAAGCAATAAGTGCTCACCTCGTACTCCAGGCAAGCCAAAAAGAAAAAGGGGTTAGAAAACATGCATGCCCTAACTAATGCAACATGACTAATGCAACACATGCGATATGCAATTTAAATCGGCTCGGCTACTAGCATGGCATATGGATTAATTTGATAGCATGTGATTTAACCACGTTTTCAAAGAAGTATTTAAACGACAATGCTTGTTAGCATGATGAACCAAGCCTCATGCATGCAAGACAAATGAATGCTTTATACATGTAGAATGCTAAACAAAATATGATGTGCTACACTATCCATCATAAGTGGGGAAATAAAAAGGAGAAAGACGTGGGGTTGGAAGACATACAAAATATTACATATTTTCCTCGTGCAGGAGGGTTTGAATGAATGAATTAGCTAAGCTAGCTAACTAATTATTACAACACCGAATTTAACTAACCTTTCTAGCTAATTAAATAATTACAAGACAAAATTAATTACTCTAACTAATGAATTACAAGTCCACTATTTAACGGGCCCCGACAAATGAGGAAATGGCTTATGCATGCAAATGAATTTCTCCCTTGAGAATGACTTTGCACTATTTTGCACCTCAGCCAGTGCTCTGCTTTGTGAAGAAAGTGGTACTGCCCAGCTGAAAAAGGTGGCCGGCAGGCCAGAAGTGGTTGGCGGCCGTCCACTAATAGTGGTCTGCCGTACAGTAATGGTGGCCTGCCGGCCACTAAGGTTGGGTTTCTCCTGCTGTAACAGAGCACAAACAGAGCACAAACAGAGCATTCTCAGGGGATGTTTGTCCACCCTGTCTCTCCTTATCATCAGACAGATCAAAGGAGGGATAAGCTTAATTCATAAGCCATCAATTGATGCAAACTCATTGCATGATGGCCCAAGAACCATGGGATACAATTTCAATAAATGAAATTAAAGACCAAAAAAACCTCTCCTTATCATGGAATTGATCAAGGGAAATGGTTGACATTGACCCTTGAACAGTTTTCATCACTAAGAAGTATGAAACGGCTCAAGACTCGATGGGTTCAATTAACGTCCAATTGAATGCAAACCATTTTATTATCTTGCTCCATTTTATTCCAATTTTAATACCTCTTTTGATTACTTTTCCATTCCTTAGTCATTTTAGTCCAAAATGAGCATTAAGTCCACTAAAGGAGGGAAGTGTCAAACAAAGGGTTGTTTTGGGCATGAGAGAGATGTCATGTCATTGGTAATGAAGCTCTGAAGAGATTGAACCATTAAGCACAACGATCTCTATCTCAAGCTTAAACAAACAATCGGTTTGAAACGACTCTCAAAACAAGGAAGAAGCCAAAAAATGAGAGAAGTACAGAGATGATTAGAGATGAACACAAGTATGGAAAGCTTCAAATAAATGCTATCAACTCAAATAGGTTGGTGTCTCATGCCTAAAACACCAAACCTATGAGGACCGTTACACTACAAGCATGCAATACAAGGCATAAATGACATGAACAACTTAAAAAAGTCCTAAAATAGGCTAAAACAACACTAAAATTAAGGTAAAAACATCTACAAAAGCAAGCTAAAATAATGGAGCAATTAAGTTAGTAAACAAGCCAAAGGATAGGAGGCTAACCCTTTCATTTTTGGGACTTCAAAACCACATTTTAGCCTCTAAAAAAAACTCTGAAAATCAATGATAAAAAGCTCAAAAAGAGTTTATGAAAAGATGGGAAATACAAGGGTAAAGGCCTAGAAAGCAAGGTTCAAAGAAGGGTCGTCAACAACCCCTCTACCTTTAATGGCCTTACACCACAAGCTTCAGCCCACAAATACAGATAAAAAATAGCCCAAAAACTGTAAGAAAAGGTAGGAAAGAAATGATACAAAAGAGCTAGGATGTATACCTCTTGAAGATGAATGGTCCTTTGAATTTCAAACCACCAATTTCACACCCTCAAGAGCTAAAATGCAAGCTTAAACACCTTAGCAAAGAACCTTCAAGGTTTGGTTTAGAGTACCTAGGCAAAGGGTATAGAAGTTGCAAGGGAGAGAGAGAAATGTAGAGAGAGAAATATTTTTCAAGACTGTGCTTCACAAAATTTTCTAACCTAATTTTAGAGAGGGAGTCATCTATATATAGAAATATATGAGACTATCTCAAAAATATTAATACAGACGCAGCTGGTGCAGTGCATGCATCTATGGAGATAGCTGGCACAGTTGGCAAAAAGGTTTGATTTTTGAGACAAGTAGCCGGCAGGCCACTAATAGTGGCCATGTCACGACCCAAACCCGCCCTTATAGGTTTAGTGTCGTAACCGGCCCGTGATCAGCAGATTACCTACGGCCTCAAAGACAAAATTCAAAATATTTAAGTATAATTGGGGCGTGAAGTGGAAGCAAAACAAAAATAATGTTGCCATTGAGCTGTGCGTATATGATCAACTGTAGTAATTAAAACACTTTTAACACATTTATATATACATGCACGAAGACATGTTTTATAACATATCTCACACACTTCATGGAGGACTTTTAACAAAATACAAAAACCAACTCAAGCCTAACAAAATGAAATAAAGCTCCTCTACATAGAGGTATTTCTTGGGTGGCTTGACAAAGAGGCACACTCCGGGGAAAACTCTAACGATGATCCTCCAATTGCTCACCTACATATATATATATATATATAAAGAGTGAGCTAATGCCTAGTGAATAATACCAAAGTAAAGAGGCTATATGAATGATATTCTTAATCAAGTAAATCACATTAATACATATTACATGTAAATCAAATTAGAAGGACCTCAGGTCCATTATTTCCATATTCATATCTATACGTATATTCATATTCATGTTCATGGGCACCTTTTTTTCAAACGACCTTTGGCCCATTACATTCATATTCAAACGGCTTTTGGCTTATCATAATATTCAAATGGCCTTTGGCTCATCATAATATTCAAACGGCCTTCGGCCCAATTCATTTACATCAAACGACATTGGACCCAATCATATCAAATAGCCTCGGGCCCAATCATCATATCAAATAGCCATTGGCCCATCATTATATTCAAACAGCCTTTGGCCCATCATAATATTCAAATGGCCTCTGGCCCATCGTTATATTCAAACGGCCTTTGGCCCATCATTATATTCAAACGGCCTTTGGCCTATCGTTATATTCAAACGATCTTTGGCCCATCGTTATATTCAAACGGCCTTTGGCCCATCATTATATTCAAACGTATCAAACGGCCTCAGGCCCAATTCATACTCTTATCACATATCAAATGGCCTTGGGCCCAAATTATATTCTTAACAGAGTCTTATACAAAAATTAGGCATATAGAATACTCATTCGTAATTCAAATCAACAAATCCATGGAGCTTATACAGAAGTAGCATTTGAAAATAACATACTTAAAAATATCTTTACTAAGATATTACTCACAGTGTTCAGATGCCTGGTTCACCCTTGTAGTTGACCCTACACAATTCAAAATACACATAGAAATTGGGTCACAATACAATTCATTTGTTCTTTAATTTGTTTAATTCTGCTAGGCTCTGTCTAACTCTGTAGTTCATTTATAATGCTTAGTACATGCCTAAGAGTGCTTAAGAGTGAAAAAGGACGGAAATCGACATATGAAATAGCTTTTCAAAATTTTCTGACACAAGGTTCTTCGCTCGAGCGCAACATTGGTCGCTCGAGCGGACCCCTTGGTCTGCAAAAATATTGGTTGCTTGTATTCTACACTCGAGCGACAACTTCTTCACTCGAGCGATGATGGCGAATTCTGGGTTTTCCAGAATGTTGTTTAAACTTCAAAATACATTTCCAAGGCTCCAAATTCATGCATGACTCACTCAACTATGCAAAAATATTCCCAATTACATATATTTAAAGTTAATTTCACTTATATTTCAAAATTCCATGATTTCAATTAAAATGTAAACCTTGGATTTCATGTTGTAAAACTCATCTTTCACTTCTTTCTTTGATTATGAAACATAAAATTGAATCCATAAAGCCCTTTCACAAATATTTGCATGTATGGAATCTAAATCAAAATCAAGCTAATTTTGATTCTCAAACATAAATTATAATTTATTTATAAATTTGTCTAAATTTAAATTTAATTCATTTTCTTTATATCAAGTCCAATTTCAAACCCAAAACTTTAAATCATGAATTGAACTTTCAAAGCTCTTGAAAATTTGAAAATTCATGATGCATGTACAATTGAAACTCAATTTCATGTTAAGAGAACTAAATTCAAACCCAAAGTAATCAATCTCTAAATTAATTTCCATAAATTTGAACCTAACTTGATTGCATGGATCAAATCTTCAAACAGGTCTTGTTGCATGTAATTTATGGGACTCAATTCAAGAATAATTTTCAAAATTAAACTCAAACTTAAAATTTAAAGAATCCAAAACTCAAATTTTCAACCTAACTTGATTGAACATGCAAGACCCAATTCCTATGAATTTATATAATTAATTCTTTAATCTCTATTTTAATCTTCTCAAATCCACCTTCAATCAATTTTTGTCTAGATTAATTAAACAACACTAGAAAGAGGATGGAATTTCTTACCTCAAGATGAATTTTTTATAATTTTTAGCTTGAATTTTGGTATCCCACAAGGCCCTCTTCTTCCCTTTCTTTTCTTAAACCCTTGCTTCTTTGAGTTCCGTTCTTTTTCTCTTCTTGAAATAAAATTTCCAGAACCTCTTTTCTTTTCTAGCAACCAAGCAGATTGAACTCTCTCTCTCTCTCTCTCTCTCTCTCTCTCTCTCTCTCTCTATTTCACTCGGTGCTTTCTCCTCCCTTCTCTTTTCTTCACTTCTCCAAATTTTGAGCCAAAAGGATTTACATCCCTCTTGAGTTATCAGCGCGCGCGCGCGCACACACACACATACACACACACACACACACGTGCACTCCCAAACTTTCTAGAACTCCTTCAACATATATGAATATTTCAATTAAATTAAATGAGTTTAGATTAATTTGCTAATTACATATTACTTTAATTAATCACCTCTTAATACTAATTGATTTTGGTTAATCATAATTTAATTAATCATCACTAATCACAAGTCCCACATAGTTTAATTAGTCTAATTGACTTCAATTAAGGCCCAATTAATTATATTTTATTTTTACCAATCTGAATCAAATTTTTAATCAAACTCCCAAAAGGCTCTAAACATTAAATTGAGCTTATTATCATCATCAATTTTGGTTTCGTAAATCACCAAGGCCTTCAATTTTAAATCAAACCCAAGATCCTTATAAATAAATTATATGCTTAAATTGGACACGTGATAAATAGATTTAATTTATAATAATCATAATTTCTCAAATCTTATAACGTAATTAATTTAATTAACTCCAATTCGAACCCAATTAATCAAATCTTAATTTTACTAAACTGAATCGAGACAGAATCGAATATTTAATTAGGCTCCCAAATGGGTCAATACTTGAAATCAAACTGATCTAACTAATTAATTTTACTTCCTTAAGCCATTTGGACCTTCAATTTCTAATTCCAAAATAAATCTTCAACCAACTCATATACGAATTAGACTGAATAATTCTTATAAACCCCAAATTAAATTAGAATAATGGGTGATTAAATTCAAATCTGCTTAATTAATTAAATGCCATATATAATACGTAGTGGGGTTGTTACAGGCCGGCACGCCACTAGTGGGTTTGCAGGTCCCTAGATGGTCAGGCTTGAAAAACTACTGTTTTGGCCCAAAACAAGGCACAAGGTTTGTGGGTTTCTAAGGCTCAAAACTGAAGTTTCTTGCTGAGGAAATTGAGCATTTGAACAAGCGTGTAATTCATCATTAGGTGATCAACCGATGGTGCCCAAGTCTTAAGGGCGGTGTCAAAAATAAGGTGTCTACAGTTGGAAGAAGAGATTGCTTTCCTTTGCAAGCAGACTAACTCTGGCTAAAGGAGTGTTATCTAGTCTACCAGTGTACTACCTCTCATTGTTCAGATATTGATAAATTACAAGCCTCATTCTTATGGGGTGGCTTTGAGTTAAAGAGGAAAATTCATCAAGTAAAATGGGAAGAAGAAACTAAAAGTATTAAGAAAGGGGGGCTAGGAGTTAGAAGAATCAGAGATATAAATGTTTGTCTATTAATTAAGTGGTGGTGGAGGTTCGCCAATGAGGAATCAGCTCTGTGGAAGAAGCTGATTTGTAGCAAATACAAATTTGATGGTGGGAAATGGCTACCAAATCTGAACTCAAGCAAGAGATTCTCTAAGATTTGGGGAGATATTTTGATAGCAACAAATGAAAGGGTCAGCTTACTGCAATTTTATGTCAGTAATCTCCAAATTAGAGTGGTAAATGGCTGTAGAGTGAGTTTGTGGCATGATTGTTGGCATAGAGGAGTCAGTCTTAAAGAGTTATTCCCTAGACTCTTCAGGTTGTCTAATGATAAGGATAGGTCACTAAGGGCCTATGTTGTTAAAGAAGGAAACTCTGAGAATTGGTTTTCAGTTTTAGAAGGGCCTTATTCTAATGGGAAAATGAGGAGCTTCACACACTTAATCAGCTTATCAGAGTAGCCCTTATTTTGAACATAAATGCTAAGGATAAATCAGTTTGGCTGGCAACCAAAATAGGGCAATTTTTTTGTCTCAACTTTTTATAATCACACCAACTTAGATTATGTGGAGTATAAGAGTTCTAGCAGATTGGTGTGGATCAAGTACCTTCTCCCTAAAGTATAATTTTTTGGGTGGCTTGGATGGAAATACAAGGTTAAAACTTCCGTATTCCTACAAAGAATTGGAGTGTTGGATGATAGTGCAGCTACTTTGTGTATATTTTGCAAAGCTGACCAAGAATCAATAAAGCATGTGCTTATCTTATGTCCTATGGTTTGGAGAGTTTGGACAGGTCATCTAAAATGGTGAGGAGCTCAATGGGTGGTGCCTAGAACAGTGGAAGGGCTATTGCAGTGGTGGGCAAGGAATAGATTCACGAAAGCTGAGAGGAGAATTTGGAATGCCATACCTTTGGTGGCTCTTTGGTCCATCTAGAAACACAGGAATGAGTGCCTCTTTGATGACATCCAACCAATGATGAAGGAGCTAAAGGAAGCTATAATTATTATGCTTGCAATCTGGCAGAAATCCAAAACCAGGGACTTCCACTACTCCATCAATGACTTTATGTACAATATTGTGTAGATTAGATTTTGTATTGGAGGAAGGGTGTAATGTTGAATTGTTTTGGATGTATTGAGGTGTTTTGAGTTGGAAACTTGCCAACTCTTTCTGGGGCTTTGGAAATGCACATGATTAGTCTTGCTTTGGGTGCCAACTTAGCTGGGATGTTTAGTTTTGACAATGATGCAACTTCTTTCCAAGCCATGTGTACCTTTTTATCTAATAAAATTTTTCTTCATTGCTGTTCAAAAAAAAAAAAAAAAAACTATTAAATTTACCTATGATCATTCAAGAGTATGCAACAAGTTTCCAACAACCACAATAGAAAAAAAAATTAAAAATTAATAAATGATAACTCTTGAGATGGTAAATAAAAAAGGTAAACTATCAATAGGTCTTAATAGTTATATTTAATTCCCATCAAGTCCTTTAATAGAAGGTTGATAACCAATAAACACACAAGGAATAGATTTGGGTTGAAGTTTATGGGAGGTATAGGGCTTAAGCCACGGATAACATCTACAACCAAATGATCTCAAGAATGTGTAATCTGGTTTTTGTTTGAACAAGACCTTATAAGGAGTGAGATTATTAAGTTTAAGAGTAGGATGTCTATTGACAAGAAAGACAATAGTAGCAAGGGCATCAAACCAATAAGCTAAGGGAAGAGAAGAGTGATGCATGAGAGTTACAGTAGTCTCTATGAGATGCCTATGTTTTCTCTCAGCTACACCATTTTGAGGTGGTGTATGAGGACATGTCCGTTGGTGCTCAATCCCTGTTTGTTTAAGAAAAGTTTGAAATTGGTTACTGAGATACTCTCCCCCATTGTCACTCCTTAAAACTTGAATTTTAGTATAGAATTGATTTTCACCAAAGATTTTAAATTTAAGAAACTTGTCAAACACCTCACTTTTGTAATGAAGAGGAAAAATCCAAGTAAATTTGCTAAAATCATCAATGAACAACACATAGTATTTAAAACTAGAAATAGAAGTAGAAAAGGGTCCCCAAACATTTGTATGAATAAGAGCCAAAGGTTTATTTACAATAGAATTAGACAAAGTAAAAGGCAATGTATGGCTCTTGGAAACACAATAGTGTTCACACAGACTAGAGTTCTAATGAGACAGTGAAAAAAAAACTTAGAGGCTAAATGATGATAAACCATGAAGTAATGAAGCTTCTTAGAGGATGGATGACCAAGTTGAAAATGCCAATTTGGTGTAGATGATTCAGTTGAAGTAGTGGAACAAGAAAAATAGACTGGAGAAGAAGTAGATGGCACAGCAGAGGATGGGGAGATGAGTAGGTAAAGGCCATTGGAGTAGCAGCCTTTATACAGAATGTTCAGTGTATTCTTGTCCTGAATAAGAAAGAAATCCGTATCAAAAGTAATAGTATAATTCTTATCCTTAGTTAAC
The DNA here is from genome assembly GCA_030407325.1 of Camellia japonica. Taxonomy (NCBI): domain Eukaryota; kingdom Viridiplantae; phylum Streptophyta; class Magnoliopsida; order Ericales; family Theaceae; genus Camellia; species Camellia japonica. The sequence goes on along the minus strand of JAPPVO010000059.1, from coordinate 183,152,006 downwards.
TGATGTACTGAAAGCAAATTGGAAGAAAGAGTAGGTACATGAAGCATTTTAGTAAGATGGAATGGAAAAGGAGTAAGAAGAAGTCCATTACCAGTATGAGCAATGGAAAGAGTAGAACCATCACCAATAGCCACTTGATCATGACCTTGGTAAGTTTGATAAAGGGAGATATTACTTAAATCATTAGTCATGTGGCTAGTTGCTCCAGAATCAAGGCACCAGTTGGTTTTAGATAGAGATACTGAGGGTGCAGAAGCAGATGCTATATAAGCTTTAGAGTGGTCTGAAGAATGAGAGGAAATATAGGTTGAACAGGAGGCTTGAGAATTTTGAAAAGCTATATCTAGTCTATGCCAACAGTCTAGGGTAGTGTGATTAACCTTTCCATAGATTTGATAGCTTATTGAGGAATTGACTGTATGTGCAGTGAAATTTCTGCCCTTTTGAGACTGATTGGGACTTCCTCTTTGATAGTGACCAGACTGGCCTCGAAACCTACCTCCATCCCTTCCTCTGAAAGTGCCTCTGCCCCTATAATAGCCTCTGTGACCACCTTGATTAGAAAAATTGCCTCTGTGTGCAATACAAGAAATAGATCCTGGAATTTCTAAGGCATGTTGATGCTTCAGAGAGGACTCCATATGAATAAATTTAAAACACCGTAGAAAGCATAGTTGATCCACAGAAATAGGATCTGGTCTAGCTCATATAGTGGTTTTGAAAGCATTATATTCCTCAGGTAATTCATTCAAGATCAAAAGAACTAAATCTTCATCATCAATAGATGATGATGCTAAAGCAAGCTGATCTGAGATTACATAGAACTGGTTCAGATATTCTTCCGTGGTTGCTTATTTCTTATCAATTCGACTCAATTTGCTCTTTAGTTGATAGATGTGATCTAGAAAGAGAAGTAAATCTTTTAGCAAGAGTACTCCAAACATCATGATTGGTTTGACAATGAATCACAGATGTGAAGATAGAAGGTAATAGTGTTGCAGTTATACAACTCAAGAGATGAGCATCAATTGTATTCCACAGAGTATAATTTGGATTCAGAACTTTGAGATTGTTTGAATCTAGTACAACCGATGGAGGACATACCTCAGATCCATCCACATAACCAAGAAGCTTGGTTCCTCTCAAAATATTATGTAGTTAATTCTTCCAAACTATGTAATTTGATGAATCGAGCTTGATGGTAACAAAGGCATTGAGATTCCAGATCAATAATGTGAGGTTTGCAGGAATTGAAGAAGAATAAGATGATGTTGATACAACTATGGTGGGTGGAGAAGTCATTGATGAGCTTCTTCCTTTGAAGAATTGGTGCTCGTGAGAGCCTGTGTCTCTGATATCATAAAGAGAACTTGAGACTTTGATATTATTTCTCAACGACTGAATTACATATATAATGAAACAGTTATATTCAAATTCAACATGTGCCTTAACATAACCGTAACCACCTAACCTAACTCTTTATTTATTTATTTATTTTGATCAGCAAAAAAAAAAAGCTTTATTGATGGAACAACATAACGAGTATGATAGCTTACATCAATAAAGAAGAGGGTGCAAAAGGCATCACAGTGGAACATTTTGATCCCAACTAGGTTGGCACCTAGAGGCACACGAAATCATCTGCTAGCATACACTCAAAGCTCCAAGTTGGTGAGAAACCAACATGCAGAGCAAAACAGAACAAACAAACAACCAAAAAAAACTATAACCACACCTTGAAAGACCATTCATCCAAAACCCCTCTGCTGGAGCATTAGACAGAGCACCATCACTACTTCAAATCCTCTGGCTTAGTATAGGTTTGGTAATGCAAATATGTGCTATCCACTACTACAACTCCTCTGGCTAAGTTGAGGTTTGGTAATGCAAACTCAGGACTGCCAGCCTAAGCATACCAATCAGCATTGACTTCAGTAATAGGATACCCCAACAGCATCAGATCATTAACAAAACAATAACATAGCAGAATCAGTAGCAGTAGACCTCAGTGCCATCCTAGTGCAGTAGGATACCTCAACAGCAGCAGATCATTAACAGAACAACAACACAGCAGATCAGTAACATTAGACCTCAGGGCCATCCTAGTGCAGTATTACACTTGATGCATGTTAGCCTTGATCCACATTGCTACCCTCCTACAAACCGGCAGCATGAAGCAGCAGTAACATGAAATGAGTGAGTAATGGGCCTCCATTACTGAGACAATACTAGTATTAGCACAGCAAGCACAAAGCATGAAGTAGCATGAAGCATAATATTGATATTTAAATCCGCTACCACCATAGATGGCTGACAATGTGAGATGTATCAAACCTTGCCAGATCTGGAGGTGGAGAACCAGGACACAGAGCAGAAACCCAGCATACACCAGCAAAAATACACCCTACAGACAATCATCCACGAATTCAGACAATCACCCACACACGCTCAGAGTAAAGCACAACAGAATCAACCATAACAACAGCCAGAAATGAACCATAACTCAAAGGCAAGTCACAGCTTCCAGAACGAATACAATATTGAACTGAGGCAAAGCAGCAGAGCAAAATTGATAGCCACAACAACATGCAGATTTAACCTTAAAAGTCTTCTCCCTTACTTCCATCAACAGACCAACACTTAGCAGAGCAACACTTACTAGCACTATAAAACCAGCAATTAACAGACCAACACTTAGTAGCATCAACAGACTTAGGGGCACTAGCAGACTTTCATCAGCAGACTTCCACTAGCATACACCATAAGAAGCAGGTTAAGCATACATCAGTAGCTGCTCAGGCCAATAAGCTGCACAAAACCAAGCATACAGCAGCAGATCAACAGCATACGGGAGGTACTTTGTTCTTGCTGTATAACTGTATGGCAGTCCAAGCATATATGTATGGTAGCCCAATCAGCAAAAAGAACCTGAACCAACAACCCCACAAGAGCCGACAGCCTACCGGTTGACAATAGAGCAAACCGCATGTGCAAGAGCCTAACAAAATAGAGCCTAATGTACAGCAGCCAGGATAGTTCTCGAATTTGAAAAAATAAAGCTAAGGGCCTTGTATTATTCTACTGCTGAGCAGTCCAAGCATAGCTGTAAGACAGCCCAATCAACAAACTAGAACCTGAACCAGTAGAGCAAACCTATGTACACCAGTCATACTGCTCATCCAAGGGCCACTCTAACTATACTGAGCTCACAAAGATCACTAAATAAACTGAGCCACTCTAAACTATACTGAGCTCCAAAACATGTAGCAGTGGCACCCTCATAGTATCTGCACACACCAAGTAAACACCCTCTTTCCTGTACCAAACACCTTAGGAAGTGACTTCAACCTTATAGAACACACCACTACACCAAAAGCACTAACAAGGCAGTCCAACATATCAGTCCACCACTGAGCCTCACAGTCCAGCAGGACAGAATCTGAACCTGAACCTACAGGACCAGCAATAGACAGAAACACAGTCCAGCAGAGCAAACTAGGGCCAAGACTCAACAGAACAATCTGTGGCCAAAACAGCACAGCAAACCAGGGCCAAGATTCAACTCCTATGTCGAATACAATATTGGACCTGTTGCAAGTTAAAGACTATATCATTAACAGAGAACTCCACTTTGGCTGAGGAAGATTTGACCCACACAGCTATTCTTACTTGACCGGCTCACAGAGATCTTCAAAATTTGGCCACAATCCATTAAATACATAGTCATTTCTATGCTTCCATATGGACCAAAGGGCACCCAAAGGTACAACCTTCCATAGCTGCTTCTCAATCTTTTTCATCTTACAGAATGACCACCATTTCAATAATCTTTCCACAGAGTTTGGTATAACCCACTGTACACCCCACCATTTCATAATATGAGACCACAACAACCAAACAAAAGGGCAAAAAAGCAAGATATGATAGACTGTTTCCACTTCATCATGGAAGAAAACACAACCCACATTAGCATTCACATCTAAGATCCCTATTCTCTGTAGGAAACTTGATGTTTTCACCTTACCTTGCCATGCGAACCACCCAAACTCTTAACTGCTTGTAGTTAACTCCTAACAAACTAACCATTGAATTATAACAAACTAACCATCCAATTACACATGTGCTAGAATATTAGTAGTGCTAAAGCCTAGGCTGCTTTGTTCTGAGCTACAGCCTTGACATCAACTGTGGCTTGTGAACTGTGGCCTGTGGCTGTAGTATTGGCCTATGTCTGCGACCTTGGTTGCACGACTGTAGCCTTGGCTTGTGGCTGTTGTTCTTGAAGCTGAGTGCTAAACTCTAGCTTAGGATTGGATAGCTTATCAATATATACACACACATAAGCATATACCAATGTTAGCGGATCACCCACCACAAGTGTTACATATCAATAATAATACATATTTTTTACAAGCCAGTCTGATTTGCCCAAGATAAAAGCTAAGATTCATCAAGGTGTCAAGTTTAAATAGGCTGGAGTTAAGGCCTAAACAAATGGGGTGCCTGGGACTCAACAAAATCCAAGTGTTTTTCATGGAGTTACATGTAGAGAATCCAATCACCATCCTTGCTTGTACTTGGCATTGGCATAACATACCCAGTTTGGCCTCCCCATGGGAAATTGTATGACCCAAAAGATGGCTTACCCCACCCGAAATCTATCTTTGACACCGGAAACCTTTGTCCAAATGACACAACCATAGAAGTTTCATATTTGGTCTCTTTGCAGTAAGCTCTCACTATTGCCTTCTCTGGATGATGGAATTCCACCTAATCAATGAGCCCTAGAAAGTGCTATTTTGTCGTGGTGCCCTTCAAACAATCATGTACAAGCTCTGCAACCTTACTTAGATGCATTGTATTTAGTTCGCCAACACTTGTCTCACTATATGGAATGGACAGAATGTTCCCAAAATACTTTTCCAATTCATGATCTGCTTTGATGTTGTTGTTTAGCGTCAATCTCCCTCTCCCATCAACAACAACACCCATCTTACATCTCTTATTAGAGTCAAACACAGACTTAGACTCAGACTCAGACTTCTCAGCGAAAGCTATAAGTTTCCACAAAAAGGTGCTAAAAGACACGAGTTTGCTTATCTTAATACCCTTAGAGCTAGTGGCTTGTGATTGAAGACAGTTAAGTTCTTCTAACATAACGTAGTAAATGCGGCTTTAAAGGGAGTCCTCATTGGGCTCGAGATCTTCTACTAGTTTTGGCAGAGGTAGAGACGATAGGAAGACGCAGATATTGTCAATGGATCGATCATAATAGCCTGGGCGTCTCGGATTGAGTAGTGATCGCTTGAAACATGGTATATGGGAGATTGGTTTTGCATGAGCAATCTTAGCCCATGAAACGAAGAACACGTTGGCTAAGTGGGCATCGGCAACCCGGTGATTGAATGTGCATCCAATCACAAGCCCACCACATTTTAGCTCTGTCGCGTGTTTTATAGCCATGAACTTGTCAAATTGAAGGAAAAATAAAAAAATAAAAAAATAAACTAAATAATAATAATCATAGTAATACAAAATAAAAACTGGACAAATTTAAGTAGACAAGAATTTCCATTTTGCATTAGAATATAGGGCAATTAGGTCAAAGATTTATTTATGAAACTTTTGAGCCAATATGTCCAAAATTAAATATTTTTTTGACTAAAAAGACATTATCTGTACACATGTCACTTATATGTTTAATTATTAGTTCCAACGTCTATCTATTTGTTTAAATGGCACCTAAATGTCCACATCGCCGCCGATTACTTTGACTTTCCAACGACTTTTTAATCAATTTTTCAATGACTTTTTAACAAGTCCTTATCACCAAAAAGAACCATGGGTTAAATAATATATGCCCCATAGAAATAAACATTTCACCAATTAACCCTAGAATATATTATTGAGTACTTTAGGAGAATAGCTTCCCACTATACCACTATCCTCCACACTTTTATGGGTTCCATCCCGGGTCCAGGGCAATGATCCAAAATGTTCATCTCGTAGGCCCATTAATAAAAGTGAGTTGTGCAAAAAAATCAATTTTATCAAACATCACTATACACAAGAACAAATTACATTTTTTCCTTTAAAAAAGAAAAAAAGAAAAAGATGGCACATGAATTTAAATTTAAACCATTTATTTTATAAAATAAAATATAATTTATTCATCTATTCACTAATATTTGATGAAAGTGACCTTGTGCACACATGATTTTAACTGTAAAATTTACAAGATAGATGATTCAAACTATCGTTGTGGGTCCAAAAAATGAGACCCTGAAAATAAAGTGTAGAGCAATATGGTATAAAAAGGAGTCATATTGTAGATGTGTAAAACATAATTGCCGTTTCTAGCAAACTTTCTTCCTTCTTGAATGTGTGTGTTTGAGGTATAAAGACTTTACAAGGTATATAATATGTAAGTGTATGTTTAACAAATAGCCTTTCCATTTTAGCCTTTTGACTCAAAGAAAATTGAATATTTTTAGGAGTTGTTTGAAAATTGAATATTTTCGTTTGGCAATATTTATAGTTTATTATTTTTTTATTTACAAAAAATATTAAACATGTTTATATTTATTTTGGATAAAAGTGAAAACAGAAAACATGTTTGGTATACAAATAGTTAAAAAGAAGTGAAATTGGAGTTGCGGGGGTGATTGTTGACGATTGGAGATGGTTGCCGGAGGTAGTCGTTGGCCACTAGAGGTAGTGACCAAAATTGTTGTCACCAATAAGAGGAAGTTGGCGTTATTGGCCACAAGAAATGTTGGTCAAAAGTATTTGTCATTGGTTGGAGATAGTGGTCAGTCAGCTACTTAAAGTGATTTTGAAGAAAAGATGGTGACCAAAGGTAGTTACCACCAGTGAGAGATGGTTGGTAGCAATGGCAGTTGGTTAGCGGTTACGAGCGGTTGTGACTGAAGTTAGTTGATGAAGGAGTTCATTAGTTATAGTAGTTGATAGCGATGAGTAAGAATGGAAATGTCGTGGGTTTAGAGTGGAGGAGTTCATTTGTTATCCTCCACCCCCAACCTATACCATATCGGGGGCAGGGCGAGTGTGGAGTAGGAATAGGTTAATTTTGTTGTTTTAAAAATAAAAAAAAAATTAATAAAATTAAAGGCAATATAATATATTATAAATAATAATTATAATTAATGAGAGTTAAAAGATGTAAAATACTAAATAAATGGGTGAAAATGAATATTAAGTATAATATTTTAATATTTTAGTTTTATTATATTAAAAATTAATATTATAATATATATTTAATTAATAAATTGAGGCAAGGACGGGGTAGATCGGGATGGAAGAGTAATGGGTAGTAGTCAAAAAGAGTAGGAGAAAGAAGAAGAAAAAGTGAAAAGAAAAATTAAATAGAAAGCAAAACCTACTTTTTTGTACGAAAACAGAAGCCAAGCAAGTTTTTATTTACAGTTTTCAAAAATTCTATTAATATAAATAGAAAACAATAAATATAAACGTTATCAAACAGGCCATTAGGATTGACCTTTTAAGTTGTTTTTTGTTTTTTTTTTTTCATTTTAGTGATTTTTTTTTTATATATATAAAATTAAAAAGTTTTAGATTTATTGAATCTAGTCAATACCAAAAAAAAATAATAATAATAAATAAATTTTGAAAAAAAAATCTAAAATGGATTTTTATTTTATTTATTAATCTTTAGTGAATTTTTTTTTTTTTTTGGGGCTAAATTACACTGAGATTTCAGTTTAATGCAAATCCCCTTTCACATTTGAGAAATTACACTTAACCTCCTGTCAAATTAAAATAACATATTTGTCCCTTAACCATTATACATATAAAATAATAAAATAATGTAGATATTTTGTTCATGTCATTTTAAAAGAAATAACAATCATCTTCTTTGGTTTAACTCAAACAAAAAATTGATTTTTTTTTTTTTTGTTTTTACTATTTTTTTATATAAATATTTATTGTAATTTTTTTTATTTTTTATTTTTTAGATACACCTAATTTAGATATACTTAAGAAGTATAAAATTTTGTGATTTTTTTTAGATTAAAAAAAATACAAAAAATTAAAAATTCAATGCATTATCTTATTTTGTAGTATTCAATGAATTTTTAAAAAACTTTTTTTACAAATTTTATACTTTTAAAATATATTTAGATTAAATTGATCTAATCTAAATATAATGGAGGAAATGAAAATTAAATATATACTCATATATCAAAATTTATACAAAAAATATCATAAAAATGTTTGTAATAGTAATATTGTTATAAATATAAATCATGTGTATGAGTGTTTTGTTTTAAAGTGAAATGTCACAATTAAATTATATCATTGTGCTTAAAAATTTTATGTTTGTATATCATTACTCAATAAGAATATGTTTAGTTCGAATTTAATGATGAAAAATCGTAAAATATAATCATGATAATAGGAAAAAAAAATGATAAGAATAAAAAAACAAAACATTTCACCTATTTTGGACATAGCTTTTTATTTCCTCTCCCATCCTCCTCTCACTATCTCTTCCATCCACACCCGCTGCCACTCCCACTCCTACTCCCATCCTCCCTCAATCTCTCTTCCTCTCGCAACTCTATCTCCCTCTCCGCTAAACATATTTTGTGGCTTTATTTTTTATTTATTTAGATAAATTATACCAACCCCCCTTAATTTTTTTTTTTTATAAAAAAAGTACAATAAACTCCATAATTTTGACATAATTTCTGCATTAGTGGCTATTTGGGAATCGTAGTAAAAAGCTGCGTTTTGTAACTTCAAAAAAAACGCTACAGCAGCTACAATGGCAACAAAAACCATTTGGGAAGTGTGCAAAACGCAGGATGTAAAATTACGTAACTACCCTCCATGTTTACTTCTTGAGGGCTAGGGCAAAATGTAAATTTCCTAACTTGGATGGAGTATTTTGGCCATTTTATTATGATGTGACATTATAAACAAATATTAACTCAAAAATCAAAAAATAATTTTTTACCAACTTCTCAAATCACTTTCCAAAAAAGCCAAAAAGCTTGGTTAAAAACCAAAATGTAGCTTTTAACCATCTTCCCAAAACACCCCTTAGTAATGCTAAATGGACCGAAACTAATGCACATAGTGTAAAATACAAAAATAAACAAAGTAAATTGTATATTTTCGTGTAAAAATATGACATTATTTTTCATCCATATAACAAACAAATCATACGAATTAAAATCTCAAAAAACTCAAGTAATTATATCAAATTTGTGAACTTATTATATTTGTTTCCAAATTTCAAAGAAGATCAGCATAATTTACCTAACTTATTTGGAAACAAAAATTATATACATCCAGCTAAAAAATTGTTGGCCTTGTAACTTAACAAAAAGTACCGACAGGAACCCTAAGTATTGATTACACAGTGGACAAACAAGTGATTAAAGTTACGTACGAATGCATAAATATGTACTGAGATGCAAAATAATTTATGAACAAAATTTTTAGACAAAATACTCAATCATAATGATATGTTAATGAAAATATTAAAATTATAAGTCATAATAAAACGTGTTTAAATTAAAAAAGAAACTAGAAAACGGAAACATCTTTCTTTTAAAAAAATTAAACTAGCGCACCTGAATACAGAGCACCCCTTAATTTTTAAAAGGAGCAAACTTTCCATGGACAGAGTCATATGGGTGATGAAGATCGACATTTTTGAGCTCCACATCGGCGTAAGCGTGGATGAAATCAACCCCGCAATTGTTGCACAGCACCTCGGGCTCACAAGGCGTTATCCACCACCTCTTCGGCAAAGGCATAGAATGCGATGAGCGCTTGAGCCAAGGCTTTCTTGAGGATCGCCAAGCGGCAATCTTCGTTTGCTTTGATTTTTATGGGATCTTTCTTGTAACAGAAGAAAACGCCTACGTCCAGTGGAAGGAGAAGCAAATCTAGGTTTGACATAGGCAACCAGTGCTCTTGCATTGGTAACACTGCTGCCACCACCTCTCTCCGCTTTACTACCACCATAAATCCGCCATTCGAACCATAGTTTAGTAGCTATGGAGAGAGAGAGAGAGAGAAGAGAGAGAGAGAGAGAGAGAGATGACTGTTAAGAGTATGAGGCTTATGGGCATGTAGAAGATGAATTATATAAAAGGGCTGATGCATAAGACTTCCTTGGTCTTGGCTACAGTTTACTGTGGCAATCACTACCACAAATAAAAAATTTTAATAACCAATTTTTTTTTTTTAATCTGTCGGACGACCGTCTAAATGGCCTACTTCACCTTTGTCAATCGCGGTTGTTACTCTTGTCAACCACAATTGTCATCTTTGTCTATCAATATGTCAATTGGCAATCCGTCCAGATAACCGGCATCCTACCAGATGACCAACCGGACAACAAGCTTGATGGAATATTTATCTGTCACAGAAATCACATGCAAGACTAGAGATACAAAAATAAAATTCAAAACAAATATGAATGCGATCTTTTTTCCGTTTCAAATTCAAATGGAAAAGTGGCAAATGGATCATATTACAACTAAATTAAAATTATGAGGATTAAAGTGACACTTCTCTTAAACTACCATTATTAATTTTTTAAATCTTTTTCTTGATCACTAGTTAGAAGCAAGACCTATTGCTTATTCATGCACGAAATCACCATACTTGGAATCCTCAACATGATGAAGTAATAAATTTTAATTTCTTGATTTAAAGATGGATCATTACTATTAAATTTACCTATGATAGAGAGAAAATTCACTTGGTGTAATGCCTATGATGGAAATAAATGGAGTAGAATTGACAGTTTTCTTCTTAGTCCTGAGTGGTTTGAGAGATACAAAAATTCAAACTTTGGGGTCTACTTAGGATGGTATCTGATCATTGCCCAATAGTGCTTATGGAGGATGAGAGGGATTGGGGTCCCAAATCTTTCAAATTCTTAAATGCTTTCACTCAAATTTTGCACCTTTTGTGGAGAAAACCTAGAAGGAATTACAGTTTCAAGGGTCTGATGGGTACATTTTGCAAAGAAAATTACATGCTTTAAAGATGGCACTAAAACAATAGAATAGAGAGGTATATGGAAATGTTGCAACAAAACTAAAAGAAACAGAAGATGAACTGAATGATTTAGTTCTGAGGGCAGAAGCTAGACCTCTGGAGGATGCAGAAGTGAAACAAAGAACAGAGGCATGGAATGAAATGTGGAGATTAAGTAGAATGATGGAATGGGCATGGCTTCAAAAGTCAAGGTTGGACTGGAATATGAAAGGAGGCAAGAACACCAGATATTTCCATGTCATGGCTACTAGTAGACAAAATAGAAATGCTCTCAACTCCATTGTAGTTGGGGAAGTGGTGCTTGAGGAGCCAAATCGGGTAAATGATGAGGTGTGGATCCATTATATAAAGCATTGCTCAGAAGAGTGGAAGAACAGACTTGTGTTAGGTGGTGATTTCAAGGGTAGAAGGCAAAAGTGATTCATTTCAAATGCTTGAATCAGAATTTTCTGAAGATGAGATCCAGGAAGCTGTCAAAGAATGTAAAGGAAACAAAGCTCCAGGACCAAATGGTTTCAATTTATTGTTTTTTCAAAAAAATTGGAAGGTGCTCAAAGAATATGTGATTCTCTTTATGAAAGAGTTCCATGATAGGGGCAGATTCGCAAGTGGTTTGAATAGCTCTTTTATCACCCTTATTCCAAAGAAAGTCAATGCAGTTAACTTAAATGAGTATAGGCCTATCAGTTTAATAGGGTCAGTTTATAAAATACGCACCAAGTTCCTTGCTAGTAGACTTAAAAAAAGTCATGCAAGAGGTAATTGGTGCATCACAATCAATATTCCTAGGAGGCAGAAACATAACTGATGGGGTATTGATTGCAAATAAAATTGTGGATGGGTGGAAAAAAACCAAGAAAAGAGGTTTGCAATTCAAAATGAATTTGAGCAGGTTTTCTCTCTGATAATGACCAGATTGGCCTCGAAACCTACCTTCACCCCTTCCTTTAAAGTGCCTCTGCCACTATAATAGGCCTCCGTGACCACCTCCGATTAGAAAAATTGCCTCTGTGTGCAATACAGACAGCAGATCCTGGAATTTCTAAGGCATGTTGATGCTTGAGAAAGACTCTACATAATATCGAACATAGCAGAAAGCATAGTTGATCCACAGAAATAGGATCTGGTCTAGCTCGTATAGTGGTTTTGAAAGCATTACATTCCTCAGGTAATCCATTCAAGATCAAAAGAACTAAATCTCATCATCAATAGGTGATGATGTCAAACTAAGCTGATCTGAGATTACATAGAACTAGTTCAGATATTCCTCCATGGTTGCTCATTAATACAACAAAAAAGGTCTATGGTGACGAAAACACGGACGAAAAAATATTTCTCTCCAAATATGCATGTTTTAGTGATGAAATAAGATTTCGTTTCCAATTGTACTATTTTTAGAGACGAAAATCAAATTCCGTCACCAATGCTTAAAATCAAACAAAAATAGGTGACGAAAATTTATTCGTCTCTAAATTTTATTTTTCGTCACAAAACAATTTCCCACCCTTGGAAAATTTGGCGGAAGATTAGGTGCCATTTTGGAGACGAAATTTTTTGTCACCATGTAAAAAATTTTAGAGAGGAAATAATTTCGTCTCCAAATATATTATTTTTAGAGAGGAAAACCAAATTTCGTCTCCAAATACTTAAATCAATAAAAAATAAACTGAACCATAGATATCTCTCTCTGTCACTCTCCCTCACCCATATATCTCCGTCACAAACAACCACCGTCCGTTCATCTTTATCGCACCGGTCAACTAGCACGTCATCAGCCGCTCTCTCTCTCTCGCGCGCGGCTCGCCCTGTTCCTCACTCTCTCTCCCCTCCCTCTCTCTCTCGCTTTTCTGAGCTCCCTCTCTCCCCTCTTCTCACTTTTCCAACCTCCGAGTGGCGTCAAAATTTTATAACTTTTGGTGAGAAAAAAATTTGTCATTAATTATAAAATTATTAGTGAGGAATATATTTTTGTCACCATTAATTTTACATTTAAAAAAAAAAACTTGATTTTAAATATTTTAAGATTATTGGTGAGAAATATATTTCCGTTACTAATAATTTTTAATATTTTGAGACCTTTTAGTGAGGAAATTATTTTGTCACTAATTTTGGAGGGAAAATTTTGACAAATTGGATTGTAATGAAAAAAAATAGACTACTAATTTTTTCCTCGTTTTTTTTTGTGTGTGTGTGTGTGTGTGTTTATCAATTTTCCTTTTATATCTCTCTCTCACTACAATAAATTGCAAATTTGGTAATTAAAAAATTTCATAAAATACCTAGATTTATTTTTTAGTGGGAATACTTTCACATTACTACCCAATTATGATTTATTTTTATTTTTTTTCATATTTTTCTATGTCTTTACATGCACCCAAAATTACAGCGCCAAATTTTTTTTATTTAGTGCCTAAATTGAATAATATCAAAATTTCAGTCCAAAAAAACTTTTCATCTCCTTGATTAGAACTTTGTGCCCTAATCTATCTATAGTTCCTTCACAAAGCTGTAACAGAGAACCATCGTGAGCTCATACTCCACTGTGAGGACGGTTCATCCACCACCGTGAGTTCATCCTCCATCGTCAAGACGGTTCGTCCTCCACACCGTGAGTTCATCCTGCACCGACATCAAGCTACAGCATCACCGTGAGTTCCAGGTCAGTTTGTTGTCTCTCTCTCTCTTTCTCTACCCCTCTCACTGTTCAGGTCTCTGGGTTTCTCATTCTCTACCCTCACTCTATCTTCGGACATGTTTGCGTAAATGGAACTCATTGTTAAGTTGAGATTAAAGTCATTCCATTCGTTACTTCTAACATCTCCAAAACTTCTCTACTTTAAAGGGTTCTATGAACAACTTGAATGATTTTAATTTGGGGAAAAAATATAGAAAATAGAATGATTAACATGTTATGTATTCTAATTATGATATTTATATTCTACCCAATATAATCATTGAAGTGAATGAATTATTGGTGATTCTACACACAGTAAAGTCTCATGCTTCTGATTATGGGTCTACTAGGTGTTTGATAAAATGCCACAATGGCTAATTTTTTCTTCATTGTTTTGTTTATTTTTTTATTTTATTTTTGTTGAGCAGCAGGATTGGATAATTATAAAATCTGATTTATCAATTTGTACATGTCAATTGTCCGGTGGATGAATCTCAGTTTCATTCCCTATGCATTTATGCTCTTTAATCCTTGCAGATCTATTCAATACATTGTAGATGTATTCAATTTGTGGGTATTTGATAATCCTTCCAGATTTAAGGATTTAAGGCAGATTTATTATATTATTTCAAAGAAATCCTTGCAGATTTATTATGTTTCCAAATTCTTTTCATTTCCCTTATACTTTTTAAGCATTTCCAATACACTTCCTTTCCTAACATGAGTGAAACAATACACCTAAACAAAATTTGATTCTTCAATCAAGGCACTAGGTTGAAATCATTGTGTTGGTGATGAATGTAAATTTAAGACATATGAGAGGAATTTTTCATCTTTTATCCTATTTAATGGGCACACTTCTTTCTTCCACTTTTATGCATATTGAGCGTTGTTATTTGCTCTTCCTTGCTACATTTTTTTAGTATGGGAAGTTTCATTCGTGTGTTGATAATTAAAGCTGATTTTTTTTGGTTGATTCTTACGTGGTGGTCATCATTAATTTGGTTTTGGTTCTGGTTCACTAGGCAATCAAAGGATGTTGTAAAAGGCATAAAGAAGCGCATTGGAAGCAAGAATCCAAAGTTCAACTTCTTGCCCTGACAGTAAGTTCCAAACTGACTATGTTTTCGTTTCATTTATATAAATATTTTTTTAGATTGGCATGTTTTCACTCTGCTTTCCCCTTATGGTGTTATGCACATTTCTGAAAGGTTTCTTTTAACAGTCAAATTTTAATTACTTTTGAATTCTACTTTTGTCTCTAGAAAGCTTTTACACCTACTTCTTTTAGGTGTTTGTGTATTGCGCATGCTAACAATTTGTTGTTGAAAAGTTCTGCCATTGATTTGGTCAAATGGTATTACTGTCTAGTGATGTAGCATTATTTCATGGCCAATCTAATTAATAGGAACTGCATAAGCTTTGTTATCTGGCTTTGGAGTCTTTCTTTTACGAAGTCAAAACTGTTACTAGCATCTTGTTTATCTAGCTGTGTTGCATTGGCTCTTCGCACTGTATCATGATTCAATGTGCATCACATGATATTTGACTTGTAGATGTGCTTTGAATGAGGCTTACCAAGAGGGCTGTAAATCCTAATTTACTTACAATTTTTGAACTGCAAAAGCTTTTGTTATCTGGTTTTGGAGTCTTTCTTTTACGAAGTTGAAAATGTCTTGTGATGATAGCATCTTGTTCATCTAGCTGTGTTGCATTGGCTCTTCACACTGTATCACGATTCAATGTGTATCACATGATATTTGACTTGTAGATGTGCTTTGAATAAGGCTTTCCAAGAGGGCTGTAAATTCTGATTTACTTCCAACACTAGCCTTTTTTTTTCCTTTCTTTTCAGTTGATTGAAAATTTCAGTAATTGAGATACTCTGTACAAATCAGTTGGTCATCTGTTGGAAACTTGTTTGCAAACTTGAGGTAAAGCAGTTTTATTAAATGAATTGCAACATGCTCCTGTCATTCTCACAACATTGTCTCACAGAAGATTTGTCAATTGGCTCACTTAGTCTGTTTACCGTATTCTAGCTATTGGAGACGATCATACGAATTGTGGGGACCTTATCCTATCATGTTTCAGAAGAAAGATGTGCTTCATGATATGGTGAAAATAGTGAAGAAGAAGGTTTGAATTTTATTTCTACCATTGGTTGCTCCTCTATATGTGCATGGTTATTTTTTGTAATAAAGTTTTTGTTTTAAAAACATTCCTTATTTGTTATTCTGTTTATATTTTTAGCCTGACATTCATGTCAAAGAGAAGATATTGATTCTAATTGATACTTGGCAAGAAGCTTTTGGGGGACCGAGGCAAGATATCCATAATTCTTTGCCGCAACTAGGAGTTATTGGTAAGTTTGTGTATTTTTAAAGTATTTCTCAGATTGAGAAGTATACATTTCAGTAAGAAATTCCATACTTCCATATATTTATGTATTATTTGCTAGGTGTGACTTTTCATTTTGTTGTTTATAAATAGGGGCTATTTAACCACCAGATTTTGTTTTTTATATTCTCTGAGGCAAATATTTTATTCATTTCAGCGTGTTGGGGCAGTATTCCCCCAGAGAGCTGAAAGGTCTGCCCCTATATTTACACCCCCACAAACACAGCCTCTAACATCATATCCACAAAATATTCGGGCACCAGAATTTGGGCAAGAAGCGGCTGAGTCTTCTGCAGACAGAGTTTCCAACATTGAGGTATATATTAGGTCCTTTTTCCTGTTTGAAAGAATTTTTTATATTTTATTTTTAATTAACAGCCAATTTAGCAGTGACGTTGATCTCATACAACTTCTGAGATCAAATTGAAAGTGTGAAACCAATTCTAACCCCTCATTTGCATTTTCTGAAGACCCTGTGAACTTATGCCTATTTGCTTGCTGAGTGATCAGGTGGTGTAGTGATTGATGGTGTGTATCCTTTAACTTTTGTGCTAGCTGTATATAATAGAACATATGATTAAAGAAGACACCAGAAAATAGTACCTTTTGAACTTTATGCTTATATGCATTGAGTAATTTTTATTAGTGACGAAATAAAAAATGTCGCTATTAGTTTTCAAAAAACATGACGAATAATTTTGTCACTAATGATATAGTACGAAACAAATAATTTCGTCACATTTGCTGAATATTTCGTCTCTAAATTGAAATATTTGGTGACAAAATGTTTTTTGTCATTGAATAATTTTCTTTTTTGCTCATTTTAGTGACGAATTTTTTTGTCACCTTAATCCATATCATTGGTGAGGAAAAATTTCGTCACTAAAATATATTTGGTGACGAAATATTTCGTCGCAAAAAACAATTAAAATAAAATATTATTTAGTTTTGGTGACGAAATTAGTGTTTTAGAGGACGAAAAATTCAACATTTGGAGACGAAACATTTCGTCGCCAAAAATGAAAAATAGGTGACGAAACTGTTTTTCGTCACCAGGTACTTTTTGTGACGACGTATAGGCCACGAAAGTGGTGACAATTTTTTTTCGTCACAGATCACTTTAGTGACGAAATTTTGATGTTTGGAGACAAAATCAGTCTGTCACCAAAGGCCTTTTTTGTTGTAGTATTTCTTAACAATTCATCTCAATTTGTTCTTTAGTTGATAGATGTGAGATCTAGAAAGAGAAGTAAATCTTTTGGCAAGAGTACTTCAAACATCATGATTGGTTTGACAATGAATCATAGATGTGAAGGTAGAAGGTGATACTGTTGCAGTTATACAACTCAAAAGATGAGCATCAATTGTATTCCACAGAGTATAATTTAGATTCAAAACTTCGAGATTGTTTGAATCTAGTACAACTGATGGAGGACATACCTCAGATCCATCCACATAGCCAAGAAGCTTGGTTACTCTCAAAATATTTTGTAGTTGATTCTTCCAAACTATGTAATTTGATGAATCGAGCTTGATGGTAACAAAGGCATTGAGATTCCAGATCAATAATGTGAGGTTTACAGGAATTGAAGAAGAATAAGATGATGTTGATATAGCCATGGTGGGTGGAGAAGCCATTGATGAGCTTCTTCCTTTGAAGAATTGGTGCTCGTCAGAGCCTGTGGCACTAATACCATAAAGACAACTTGAGACTTTGATATTATTCCTCAATGACTGAATTACATAGATAATGAATCAGTTATACACAAATTCAACATGGGCCTTAACATAACCATAACCACCTAACCTAACTCTTAATTGCCTGTAGTTAAGTCCTAACAAACTAACAACTAAATTATAACAAACTAACCATCCAATTATGTACATGTGCTAGAATATTAGTAGTGTTAAAGCTTAGGTTGCTTTGTTCTGAGCTACAGCCTTGACAGCAATTGTGGCCTGTGGATTGTGGCCTGTGGCTCTAGCATTGGCCTATGACTATGGCCTTGGTTGCACGACTGTAGCCTTGGCTTGTGGCTGCTGTTCTTGAAGTAGAGTGCTAAACTCTGGCTTAGGATTGGATAGCTTATCAATATATATACACACATAAGCATATACCAATGTTAGCGGGTCACCCACCACAATGTGTTACACATCAATAATAATACATATTTTTTACAAGCCAATCTGATTTGCCTAAGACAAAAGCTAAGATTCATCAAGGCGTCAAGTTTAAATAGGCTGGAGTTAATGGCCGAAACAAATGGGGTGCTTGGGACTCAACAAAATTCAAGTGTTTTTCATGGAGGTGCATGTAGAGAATCCAATCACCATCCCTGCTTATACTTGGCATTGGCATAACATACCCAGTTGGGCCTCCCCATGGGAAATGGTATGACCCAAAAGACGACTTACTGGGTAAACTCTCTTTGACACCGTAAACCTTTGTCCAGATGACACAACCATAGAAGTTTCATCATCGGTCTCTTTGTAGTAAACTCTCACTATTGCCTTCTTTGCCTGATGGAATTCCACCCAATCAATGAGCCCTAAAAAGTGCTCTTCTGTCACGGTGCCCTTCAAACAATCATGTTCAAGCTTTGCAACCTTAATTAGATGCATTGCATTTAGTTCGCCAACACTTGCCTCACCATATGGAATTGACAGAATGTTCCCAAAATACTTTTCCAATTCAGGATCTGCTTTGATGTTATTGTTTAGCATCAATCTCCCTCTCCCATCAACAACAACACCCATCTTACATCTCTTATTAGAGTCAGACCCAGACTCAGACTTAGACTCATACTTCTCAGCAGAAGCTAATAGTTTCCACAAAAAGGCGCTAAAAGACACGAGTTTGCTTATCTTAATACCATTAGAGCTGGTGGCTTGTGATTGAAGACAATTAAGTTCTTCTGACACAACATAGTAAATGCGGCTTTGGAGGGAGTCCTCATTGGGCTCGGGATCTTCTACCAGTTTTGGTGGAGGTAGAGATGATATGAAGGCATATATATTGTCAATGGATTGATCATAATAGCCTGGGGGTTTCGGATTGAGTAGTGATCGCTTGAAACATGGTATATGAGAGATTGGCTTTGCATGAGCAATTTTAGCCCATGAAACGAAAAACATGTTCGCTGAGTGGGCATCGGTAACCCGGTGATCGAATGTGCCTCTAATCACAAGCTCACCACATTTTAGCTTTGTCACCTATTTTATAGCCATGACCTTGTCAAATTCAAGGAAAAATAAATAATAAATAATAAATAATAAATAATAATAATACAAAATAAAGACTGGACAAATTTAAGTAGACAATAATTTCCATTTTGCATTAGAGTATAGGGCGATTAGGTCAAAGATTTATTTATGAAACTTTTGAGCCAATATGTCCAGAATTAAATAATTTTGGACTAAAAAGGCATTATCTGTACACTTGTCACTTATATGTTTAATTAATAGTTCAAATGTCAAACTATTTGTTCAAATGGCACCTAAATGTCCACATCGCCGACGATTACTGTGACTTTCCGACAACTTTTTAATTAACTTTTCAACAACTTTTCAACAAGTTCTTATCACCAAAAAGAACCTTGGATTAAATAATATATGCCCTATAGAAACAAACATTTCACCAATTAATCCTAGAATATATTATTGAGTACTTTAGGAGAATAGCTTCCCATTATAACACTATCCTCCACACTGTTGTGGGTTCCATCCCAGGTCCATGGCGATGATCCAAAATGTTCATCTCGCAGGCCCATTAATAAAAGTGAGTTGTGCAAAAAAATCAATTTTATCAAACATCACTATACAAAGGAACAAATTACATTTTCTTCTTTTTTTAAAAAAAAAAAAAAAAAAAAAAAAAATAGATGGCAGCTATGAATTTAAATTTAAACCATTCATTTTATAAAACAAATATAATTTATTCATCTATTCACTAATATTCGATGAAAGTGACCTTGTGCACAGATGATTTTAACTATAAAATTTACGAGATAGATGATTCAAACTATCGTTGTGGGCCCAAAAAATGAGACCCTGAAAATAAAGTATAGAGCAATATGGCGTAAAAAGGAGTCATTCTCATATTGTAGATGTTTAAAACATAATTTCCGTTTCTAGCAAACTTTCTTCCTTCTTGAATGTGTGTGTTTGAGGCATAAAGTCTTTACAAGGTATATAACCAGTAGGTGTATGTTTAACAAATAGCCTTTCCATTTTATCCTTTTGACTCAAAGAAAATTGAATATTTTTAGAAGTTGTTTGAAAATTGAATATTTTTAGGAGTCGCTTGAAAATTGAATATTTTCGTTTGGCAATATTTATAGTTTATTATTTTTTATTTACAAAAAGTATTAAACATGTTTATATTTATTTTGGACAAAAACAAAAACAAAAAAACGTGTTTGGTATATAAATATTTAAAAAGAAGTGAAACTAGGAGTTGCGGGGGTGATTGTTGACGATTGGAGATGGTTGCCGAAGGTAGTTGTTGGCCACTAGAGATAGTGGCCAAAATTGTTGTCACCAGTAAAAGGCAATTACCGTTATTGGCCACAAGAAATGTTGGTCAAAAGTATTTGTCAATTGTTGGAGATAGTGGTCAGTCGGCTACTTAAAGTGATTTTGAAGAAAAGATGGTGACCAGAGGTAGTTACCTCTAGTGAGAGATGGTTAGTAGCAATGGCAGCTGGTTACCGGTTACGAGAGGTTGTGGTTGAAATTAGTTGACGGAGGAGTTCATTAGTTATAGTAGTCGATAGCGATGAGTAAGAATGGAAACGTGGTGGGTTTAGAGTGGAGGAGTTCATTTGTTATCCTCCACCCCCAACCTATATCGTATCGGGGGCGGGGCGAGAGTGCGGTAGGAATAGGTTAATTTTGTTGTTTTAAAAATAAAAAAATAAAATTAAATTAAAGGTAATATTGTATGTTATAAATAATAATGCATAATTAATGAGAGTTAAAAGATGTAAAATACTAAATAAATGAGTGAAAATGAATATTAAGTATAATATTTTAATATTTTAGTTTTATTATATTAAAAAAATTAAATTATATATATATATATATATATATATTTAATAAATAAAATTGAGGCAAGGACATGGTAGATCGGGATGGAAGAGTAATGGGCAGTAGTCGGAAAGAGTAGGAGAAAGAAGTAGAAAAGTAAAAAGAAAAATTAGATAGAAAGCAAATATAGTGATCCCGGTTTTAACCCATCATTTGTTGCATTTCGGACCCGGGTTTAATATTTCCATATTGTTGTTTACCTCTTTTCTCCCTAGTATCTCTTGAAGTTGGCCTTTGGATTGTTGGAATTGAGTTTGGAACAGGTTGGTTGTATGTTTTTCCCAAACTTAGTTGCCCAGAATTTTGGTCCTCCGTTCGAGCGGACTTCCTTGCGCTCGAGCGGGAGTTGCAACCCTTCAATACTTTGCATGTCTGCAAAAGTGCTGGAGAGTGTCTTTCACGCTGAAGCGGCATTTCCTACGCTTGAGCAGGTGGGTGCTCGAGCGTCCTTTCTTGAGCTCGAGCGGTTGGTCTATCGTCTGTAAAAGTTCTGGAGGTGTGTTCTGCGCTCGAGTGGGCCTCTTCTTGTGCTCGAGCGGAACCAAAGTTTGTGTCTGACACTTGAGCAGACTGTGCGTATATCAGATCGCGAAAAGCACTTTTACATCACTTTTTCAGATCTATTCTTCTTAAAACCCTAAAGTGAGACCCTCTCTCTCTAAGATACCCTTTCTCTCTAGATTTTCACCTAGATCTAGTGATCTATCCACCCTTATGCTTTCATTAAAAAGGTAAAGCTCCTCAAGATCATTATTTTGAACCGATTGAAGTTGGATTTCGGCATCGTTGAGGCTTCTCTCTTTCTTGGCTCACCTTCTCTCTTTGAGGTAGGGATAGTCTACATCTTAATATGGTTTTTAACCTAGGTATTTATTGTTTTGTATAAATGGTGGGATTTGGGATGATTTAAGTAAAGTTAGAGTTTGAATTCAAAATTGAAAGAGGGGTTTTTCCAATTTTTTTTACAAAATGACTATGGGGCTTGTATATGAGATTCTCTAGTGTTAAAATGGTGAAATTTAGCCTTTGGGTTGATATTTGAAAAATGGGGAAATTTGCCCTAATTTGAGTTGGATAACCAAATTGTATAAATAATGAAATTGATATGGAAAATGTGAAATTGGAAGGATATGTGAATGAATGGTGTAGTTTGATTTGTTAAATCACTCACCTATGAAAATTTGATAAATTATCTGTTTAAAAGATTGTGTATCTGTCTAGAAATATCTGTTTTGGGCTATCGGTGGAGAATAGCTATGATTGTTGTAGAAATTGCATGAGGATCAGGTAAATTGAAACCTATCATTTAAATTGCGTCATTGAATATGATGGTATGATTGAGACATTGAATATGTGTTGTGGATGGTCATTGTATATGACGATATTTTAATACGTTGTATATGTATAATCATTTGGAAAAAGAAAGGGGATGTACTCCACTATTTGGGAGGAGATAGGGGATGGACTCCATTTAAAATTCAGTTGGCCGGAGTGTCCAGGGTGAAAGTCGTGAAATCTTGTATATATATATGGGTGTCGGTTCCTTCGGATGAGAGTTCCGTAAAATGGCAAAATAGAAGTGTTGAAGTGATGAATGTATTAAATTGTGAACCATTAAGTTGTAGTCTGATTTTGGTTGATTAGATAATAATGAACTTGGTTAATGGACTAACCCGAAATGAATGAATGAGAATGGATTGAGATATGGTGATCTATAATGAATGGTTAAGGAAAGAATGTAAGTTGATCATGATTATGAAACATTTATTTGACACTTATATCTTAGTTAAACCTCATATATTGTGTAAGTTTATCTCTACTGGGCTTTGGCTCACCCTACTTGGGAAAACACTTTCAGGTACTGGTGACATGGCACCTCCAAGGACATAGCTTGGGAAGATTGAGGGCTGAAGGCTCCATTTTTGTTATATTTGTGCTTAAATGTTTATTCAAGCCATGGGCATAACTTGTATAGAGCTTAGGACTCTTTCTTTTGTTGTAAGCAAGTGATATCTTCGAAATATGTAAGCTCATAGGGCATTTATTTTGTTATCGTTAATTTGAACTGCATGCTGTAGATTCAGAATGAATGTATAATGCATGTAATTCCCTTTTGTAATAGAAACTTTGATGAATGAAGTAGATCATTTTATCGTGTTAATAGATCTTATGGAATGGATTGTTGTAGTATATTTTGGGGGCGTTACAGCTTGGTATCAGAGCATACCGGGTTTGAATACTTTGGGTACGTGGGAAGTGGTTAGTACCACAATGGGTTTGCTTCGTTTGTTAGAGACTTAAGTATAGATGATATGTGCTTATATAATAACGTGGTTCTGCGATTATATGGGTATGAGATTTAATTTATAGGATGTTAATCAAGTCCATGGGTTTCTGGGAGTTCTATTGGAAAGGCACTTGATCACCGCCATTTCTAATTGGAACTTTAGCAACGCCACGGGAAGGAAATTATCCGGAAATAAAATTCGTATGTGTTTATGTGGGTATATGCTTTTGTGGAGTGAATTACAGTTGTCCATCGTATTAGGACGCGAGTGAATTAGCTTCAGCACATTTGTAAATGTGCTAATGTTTATTGTTACCATTATTAGGATGTCAGGACGTGGTCGTAGTGGTAGGTGTGGTAGGCCTAGGAGGCATAAGATGCCTATACCGAATGATATTCTGGTGCAGGAAGAGGGAGTTGGTTAGGCCAATGTGGCCGAGCCAGTAGGTCAACAGGCCATGGGCACCTTAGCCCATGAAATGGTCAGAGCTTTAAAGGAATCCATGGATATTCTCAGGGCTGAGAATTAAGTCTAGGCCCAAGTAGCTGAAGAAGGCCGTCCTTTCTGAAGAGAGAGTTCTTCTGGTCGAACCCGGACGAGTTTTTGGGGGATCCCAAGAGCCACTGAAGGCTGATGAGTGGCTAGAGCAGATGACGAAGACGTTTGAGATGCTCGCATCAAAGATAGAGGTTTGAGAGTTACCTTGGCGTCCTTCCAGTTGAAGGGAGATGTGGGTCAGTGGTGGAAGTATGCGCGGGGGTGCATTGGAGGGACTTGGGAAGCCTTGGTAGATGCTTTTTAGGACAAGTACTTACCAGCTACAGTAAGGGAGAAGTTGAGGGATCAATTCTCCAAATTGGTGCAGCACAATACACCAGTGGCTGAGTTTGAGGCCACCTTCACTAGTTTGTCGAGGTTTACACCGGAGTTGGTGGCGACTAAGGAGCGCTGGTGTTTGGAGTTTGAGAAGAGACTGAGGACCGATCTCATGTTTTGAGTGGCCAGGTCCATGATTAGAGACTATGGGCGCCTTGTGGAGGCTGCAGCCCGTCTTGAGACTATTATGCATGTAGAGGAGGAGAGGATGAGGGGCTCCAAGGGGAGTCAGGATAGCCAGGGGGACAGTAAGAAGCAAAGGGATTCTAATCCTCAGCAGTCCTAGGGAGTGCATTCGCGGTCTACCTTTCCAGTACCGAGTTCGGGTTCTGGGAGGGGTGGTTAGGGAGACATCACTTGTTTCAAGTGTGACCAGTTGGGCCACAAGTCTCTAGCTTGCCCACAGAAGGGAGGAGGGCAGCGAGCAGCATCATCTTCGGCTTGCTCTCAGGGCCAGAGTCAGGATAGATGCCAGCTGCTCACTTGTTATCAGTGTGGGCAGGTGAGGTAGTTGAAGAGGTTTTGTCCACAGTTGGATGGCACACCTGGTGCGTTTGGTTCGAGGCAGACACAGAGTCACTAGCCGACACAGTCAGTACAGGCCTCGAGGGCCAATCAAGGAGCTCTTTGGCTCAGTCAGTGCAGCAGTCTTACCTCCGAAGGGTGAGCAGATGAATCAGAGACCTACGGGGCGCGTGTATGCTGTTACCCGCCAAATCTAGTACTGACTCCATCTGTTATGAGGGGTACCTTTTTGTTTTGCAACTCGGTTGTTAATGTGTTAATTGATATGGGTGCATCCCATTCATTTATTTCGTCTGTATTTGCATCGATTTTGGGATTGGAGTTGGCACAGTTAGCGTCTTCTATTTGTGTAGAGTTACCTATTGGTGGTGAGGTTATTTTGAAACAGGGGTATCGGGTTATGACATAGAGGTCGCCGGTCATTGACTTCCATTTGCATTTGTTTTGCTTGATATGACTAGCTTTGATGTTATTTTGGGTATGGATTGGTTATCGTCATACTGGGCTGTTATAGATTACTACCGTCAGAGGGTTACTGTGTGTACCTTAAGCGAGGATTGTTTTTATTTCTTGGGGGACCATGTGGATAGAGTCTTATCCCCGGTATATGATCCGCGTGGGCAGAGTGAGCTTAGTTGTCTTCTTGCTAGATTTTAGAGTGGTGAGTGTGGTGAGGCCCGGATTAAGTTGCCAAGAGTGGTTTGTGAGTACTCGGATGTCTTTCCTGAGGATCTTACTAGTTTACCACCTCACTGAGAGATAGAGTTCTCTATCAATTTAGTGCCGGGCACGGCACGGCATGGCACCAATTTCTATGGCATCGTATCGATTTGCACCAGCTGAGTTGAGTGAGTTGAAGACTCAACTCTATCAATTACTAGATAAGGGCTTTATTCGCCCTAGTACTTCGCCTTGTGGAGCACCGACCCTCTTTGCTAAAAAGAAAGATGTAGCCTTGAGACTTTGTATTGACTACCGGAAGTTGAACCGGGTTACGGTTAAGAACAAGTATCCAATGCCACGTATAGATGATCTATTTGATCAGTTGAAAGGGTCTAGTTGTTTCTCTAAGATAGACCTAAGATCAGGTTATCATCAGTTGAGGGTAAAAGAGGAGGATATCCCGAAGACGGCATTCCGTACGCGGTATGGCCACTATGAGTTCCTTGTGATGCCTTTTGAGCTAACCAATGCCCCAACTATGTTTATGGACTTGATGAACTGAATCTTTCGAGAGTTCTTAGATCGTTTTGTGGTCGTTTTTGTAGATGATATCCTGATTTACCCACCTTCTGACAAGGAACATGAGGAGCACTTGTGAGTAGTGTTTGAATTACTTCGAGCCCACAAGCTATATGCTAAGTTTGGGAAACGTAAGTTTTGGCTGAGAACAGTTAAGTTCTTAGGCCATGTGGTATTTGGAGAAGGGGTAACTGTAGATTCATCCAAAATAGAGGCAGTGCAAGATTGGGCGCAACCTAAGAATGCCTTTGAGATCCATAGTTTTTTGGGGTTGGCTGGGTACTATTGGAGATTTGTGAAAGACTTCTCGAGATTAGCCTCACCTTTGACTAAGTTGACGATGAAGGGAGTTAAATTTGTGTGGAGTGAGACTTGTGAAAATCATTCCAAGAATTCAAGGTTAGACTTACCACTGCTCCAGTCTTGATTATTCCGGAGAGGAGTTTGGGCTATTTAGTGTATTGTGATGCCTCACGGGAAGGTTTGGGTTGTGTATTGATGCAAAGAGGGAAAGTAGTAGTTTATGGCTCACGGCAGTTGAAAACTCACGAGAGGAACTACCCTACTTACGACTTAGAGTTGGCAGCAGTGATATTTGCCTTAAAGATTTGGAGGCATTATCTGTACGGTGAGAGATTTGAGGCATTTTCCGATCACAAGAGTCTGAAGTATCTGTTTACATAGAAAGACTTGAATCTGAGACAGAGGAGGTGGATAGAGTTCATAGAGGATTATGATTTTGAGTTGCATCACCATCCCGGGAAGGCCAATGTCGTGGCTGATGCTTTGAGTAGGAAATCCATTAGTAGTGTGGCTTGTATCGCCATTCGGGAATGAGAGATGTTGGGTGCTCTTGGGGAGTTTGACTTACACCTGGGCGAGTCTACTGAGTCTGCAGCCTTATTTTTTGTAGTTGCACAACCTACACTTATGAACGAAGTGTTAGAGGCGCAGAGGGGTGACCTTGAGGCAGAATCTCTCCGGGAGAAGATCTCCAATGGGAAGGTAGAGAAGGGCTTGACCGTGTATCCTGATCAAAGTGTGAGATACCGTGAACGTTTGTTTGTACTGGAGTCTTGCTGAGAGGATGTACTCCGAAAGTTTCACCATTCACGCCTTGCAGTGCATCCGGGAGGCACAAAGATGTATCACAATCTGAGTCTTCAGTTTTGGTGGAGGGTTATGAAGAAGGATGTAGCCGTGTACGTATCAAAGTGCCTTACTTGTCAGCAAGTGAAGGCTGAACATTAGAGACTAGCAGGTTTGTTGCAACCCTTTCCCATAGCCGAGTGGAAGTGGGAGCATGTCACGATGGATTTTGTTGTGGGCCTTCCGAGGACTCAACAGGGTAGTGAAGCCATTTGGGTGATAGTTGACCGGTTGACTAAATCAGCACATTTTATCCCTATGCGCATGAGTGATTCGGTAGACTATCTTGCCGACTTGTATATTACGGACATAGTGTGGTTGCACGGGGTCCCTGTGATGATTGTTTCAGATAGAGATCCGCGCTTCACAGCTCGGCTGTGGTAGAGCTTACAGAGTGCCTTGGGCACTAGATTGACTTTTAACACTGCGTATCATCCTCAGACTGACGGGCAGTCCGAGAATACTATTCAAATCCTTGAGGATATGCTTCGAGGTTGTGTGTTTGATTTCAAGGGGTGAGGCACTTGTCCTTGGTGGAGTTCTCCTACAATAATAGTTTCCAATTGAGTATTGGCATGGCACCATTTGAGGCCTTGTATGGCCGACCTTGTAGATCTCCAGTGTGTTGGGCCGAGGTGGGTGATGCACCTTTGTTGGGTCTAGAGTTGGTTCGGGAAACGACGGAGAAAGTGGCACTTATCCGTAAGAGATTGGTTACAGCCCAGAGTCGCCAGAAGAGTTATGCCGAC
>JAPPVO010000059.1:182806751-183123851 GCA_030407325.1 Camellia japonica | reverse complement strand
AACATGACAATAAGGCCAAAATAAGACTCTTTACTAGCCTGATGAAGGCTCAAAAACAGAAGCATGGTGAGCTAGCAAGACATGCAAAAATAAGGGACTAAAGGGGGTATAACATGAAGTACCAAAAGCATTCACCAAATAGCCTAATACCCTTAACAAAACATGATAAGAAGGAAAAAATAAGGATATTTTCAGTACTGATGATGGCCGAAAACAGAAGCTAGGTAAGCTCAAAAAGGCATGCAAAATGGGGTCAAAGGGAGATATAAAGGCAAGTATAACATGGAGACCCCAAAAAAAGTTGATCCCTTCTACAATATTGTAGAGGGACACAAAATAAGCTCACTCACAGTTCATGACATGTTCCAAAACAGACTGCATGTAGGTCAAATAAATCATGCAAGTTTACGGTAAATCGAAGGAATTGTGAAGCAAGTGCATGATAGAGAGGCCAAACAGGGTTGAGCCCTTTTTCAATGTTTAAGAGGGGCTCAAAATAGGCCCACTCACAGTTTATGTCATGCTCGAAAACAGATCACTCATAAGCTAAATATTTAATGCAAAATATTGACATAGAAGATGCTATTGAAGGAGGTGCATCATAGAGATGCCAAATAAGGTTGAGCCCTTCTACAATGTTGTAGAGGGGCTCAAAATAAGCCTAAAATCAGTAGGGGTCGGAGCCCAAAACAATGAGCAAATAGGGTAGAAAATTGAAGCAAAAATAAGCTCAAAAAGGGTAAAAGAGCACTCACCCTTGAAGACAAGACTTTTGTTGCTTCTTGGCCTGAATTTGTTGCTTCTTAGCCTTTGAAAAACCTTCCTTTGCTGCTGGAATGGAAGTGGTGATGGTGAGGCTTGGTATTGATGAACAAATGAGGCTAACACTTGAAAGTTTTTCAAGGTTTTGGGGATGAAAATGGAGGCAAAGGGAGATGAAGTCTTGAGAGAAAATTTTCTAACCCTAACAAAGGAGCTCATCAGCCCCTTAAATGGACCAAAAAGGGGTGTAAAAGGGGAGGGAAATGCACCCAAGCTTTCCCTCCCAAAATATCCCTCGGAGGCAGAAGATATTTTGAAAAACAGTTGGACAGCTGTAAAGTGGTCAAAAGGGGGAAGCAGGCCGGCCAGGTGCTTTTCTTGAAGATGGCCGGCCGGCCACCCCACTGGTCGGCCAGCCACTCCCCATGGCCGGCCGGCCATGGCCAAAAATGAAGTGAACAATTACTGGCCGGCCACCATATTTTGGTGTCCTCCCAGGTGTGTAGAACAAGGTCCCATGGTTGGAATTTGACAACTCTGGAACAGGAGTCACAACATTGCATTTGAAGGAGAGGCTCAAAAATGAAATAAAGAATTACTGGCCGACCACCAATTTTTAGGGTCCTCCCATGTGCCCTCATCACAAATATGTAGTTTTGGTTGGAAGAAAATGACCCTAGGGTGTTCAACATTAGCCCGAAAGTGAGAAAAACGGGCGCCGGAGGAGCATAACTGGTTATTTGAGATAATTGCTAGCCTCCCACCCTCCAGTGATCTTCCTGGTGCTAAAACAGAGGTACCTGCCAAAATTGAACAAAAAGTGATGCAAAATGAATGCTCGGGGGCCAAACCGCGAGGTTCGGGGCCCGAAAACCGGCTGTAAGCACCGAAAGTGGCATTCGGCCACGAAGTGGGCATCTGAGACCCCAGTGTGCCTCGTTATGACAAAACAGAGGTACCTGCCAAGAATGAACAGAAATCGATGCGAAATGAATGCTCGGGGGCCAAACCGCGAGGTTCAGGGCCCGAAAACCGGCCGTAAGCACCGAAAGTGGCATTCAGCCACGAAGTGGGTATCTAAGACCCCAGTGTGCCTCGTTATGATAAAACAGAGGTACCTGCCAAGAACCGGAGGAATCGGAGATGGTTGGGCGGTCCCGAACCGAGGCACACGGCCTGACGGCTCCGAAAACCGGGAACCGGGTTCCGAAACGGGCAAAATGGCCTACGGCCACGAAATGTAGCCCACGGCCACTGGGAGACGGTCTACGCGACCTCTCCCTCCCCTCAGGAAAGAAAACTGAGAAAACCAAGTCTGGTTCGCAAACCGAGGCAGGGTATGGAAGAGAGTTCGGAAGTCCGGAGGCAGGGCGCACGGCCGCGACTCTGAGACCTCTGAACGAGCACAATATGCAACATCACCGAGCGCACAATCGGTGACGTCTGAGTCTTAAGGTCGATCAAAAATGGGGTGTCTACATTAAGCATGGATGGATTAAGGCTCTGCAGGCTGCGGGTATCGATTAGGCATCACCTCTATAGAAAACTGACGATGAAGAGGATGCCGAGCCGGGGAAGACTTAGATATCAATACACATTATTGTACTTTTGAATTCGTCAAAAGCCATGTATTTGTACTTCTTCAGTGAAATAAATATTTGTTATATCGTTTCGTTTTGTGTCTACTTGTGACAATCGTATGTTGGCCCATGCCATTCTATTGCCAAATATAAAGGTCCTTCCGAATTCGGAGAACCACTCGGCCGTTCGTGGTTCTGCACGAGGTGCTGTCTGAATTTAGAGTCTTTTTGTGTCGGCCAATCGTGATATTCACAAAGGGCGCTCCGAATTCGGAGGCTTATTCGGCCCAAACGTGACATCCACGAATAGGGCTCTGAATTCGAAGTCTTTTTGTGTTGGCCAATCGTAATATCCACGAAGGGCGCTCCGAATTCGGAAGCTTATTCAACCAAAACGTGACATCCAAGAATAGGGCTCCGAATTCGGAGTCTTTTGTGTTGGCAGATCGTGATATCCATGAAGGGCGCTCCGAATTCGGAGGCTTATTCAGCCCAAACGTGACATCCACGAATAGGGCTCCGAGTTCAGAGTCTTTTTGTGTTGGCCAATCGTGATATCCACAAAGGGTGCTCCGAATTCGGAGGCTTATTCGGCCCAAACGTGACATCCACGAATGGGGCTCCAAATTCAGAGTCTTTTTGTGTTGGCCAATCGTGATATCCATGAAGGGCACTCCAAATTCGGAGGCTTTTTTCATTATTAAACCATTATTAATGAGACTGCGATAAGAAAGGGCATTGCATTGGGGAATTCAAATATGTGTACATAACATATTAGCAAAAATTTGAAACAAACTAGCACGCCGTACAAGTTGGCTTAGTGATAAAATTTGCGCAAATGTGTGGAATTCTAGGGGCGTGACAAACTTCTCCCAGCCATGTCTTTGAGCCCATATGCTCATGTTCTGACAATTGAGTCAATCTGATAAGAACCATCCTAGTTGGCGCCTAATTTACCGTTTGCCAGATTCTTAGTAGCAGGAAGCATTTTCTTGAGAACCAGTTCTCTAGGTGTATAACGATGCAACTATACGCGTTGGTTGTATGACTTTGCCAGCTGCTATTGATACCGCGCCATGCACGCAAGAGCACGATCTCAGCCTTCTTCAATCAAAGTCAAGTCTAGGGCCAACATCATGTCGTTATGGCTCATATCAAAAACTTTGGATTTCAATGTGGGTAGGCCGATTTCAAGAAGGATAATTTCCTGTGTCCCAAAGCACAAAGCAAACGGCGTTTCTCCAGTAGATCACCTTGGAGTAGTGCGATGAGCCCACAACACACTGGGCAATTCTTCAACCCACTTGCCTTTGGCTTTTTCCAACCGTTTCTTGATGCCGTCCAGGATCACTTTATTGTAGGCCTCTGCCTGACTGTTGCTTTGTGGATATGCTGGTGAGGAAAAGTAGGGCCGGATACCATACGTGTTGCATAATTCCCGATAGACGCCACAATCGAATTGGGTGCCGTTGTCTAAGACAAGTGCTCTCGGTATGCCGAATCGTGTTATGATGTTTTTCCATACAAAACGCTTAACATCAACATCTCGAATATATGTTAATGCCTTTGTTTCGACCCATTTTGTAAAATAATCTGTTGCGACAATCAGGAATCGCTTGTTCCTTGGAGCCCGTGGTAATGGTTCGACGATATCAAGTCCCCATTGAGCGAACGACCAAGGACTAGTGATAGAGTTTAACTCCTCAACAAGTAAATGAGTTAAAGGGAAAAACTTTTGGCATTGTTCACACTTCTTGACATAATTCTCCGCATCTGTTCGCATGGTTGGCCAATAATACCCCTGTGTTATAGCTTGGTGGGCCAATTAGCATCCTCCAGAATGGGCACCACAGCTACCTTCATGTATTTCGGCCAAGAGTTCCTCAACTTTATCTGGGTGAACACATTCCAAGTACGGCCTAGAAAGAGATTTTTTGTAAAGCTTTCCCTGTAGATCCAAGTAGTATCGCAGGGCTTTATTTCGTAGTTTATGTGCTTCTTTCTTATCCATTGGGAGTTGTTCTGAGGAAAAGAATGTAGTGATAGGGTCCATCCAACTTGGTCCTGGTTCAATGATGTTAATCTGAACTGGTTCAGAAGAGGTGATGCTCGACTTTGGGATGAATCCTACTTCGATTGTTCGTTTGACTTCTGAGTTAATGGTGGAGGCTAGGCAAGCAAAGGCATCCGCATACGTGTTTTGATCTCGGGTTATTTAATTCAATTCGTGGTGGTCGAATTTCGTGAGCAAGGAATTCGCTATTTTCATGTAGGCTGCTATGCGGTCATTTCTAACTGCATACTCCCTTTTCAACTAGTTGATGGCTAGTTTCGAGTCACAGAAAACAAGCAACCGTGGTGCACCAAGATGAAGTGCGTGACGAAGGCAGGTTAGCAATGCTTCATATTCGGCCTCATTATTTGATGCATGGAAGCCCAGTTTGACCGCCTGTTTGATTATTGCCCCTTCGGGGGTCATGATTACTACGCTTGCCCCACTGCCACGTTAGTTAGATGACCCGTCACAGTACATCTACCAAATGTCTCCATATATATTCGCCAGTTGGGTTTAGGTTGCACTTGATCGGACTTGAAGTCGGCGTGGCATCCCGTGAATTTGGCTACAAAGTCGGCGAGCACTTGCCCCTTCATGGCAGTTTTAGGCAAAAACTGGATATCATACTGGCCAACTTCCAAAGCCTATTTCGAAACACACCCTGATGCTTCTGCGCTACAGAGCGCTGACCGGAGGGGATAGTCCGTCAATACCCCTATGGTATGGCCCTGAAAGTAATGCATCAGTTTTCTTGCAGCCATCACGAGAGCAAGGATGAGTTTTTCTAGTGGTAGATAACGTGTTTGGCGTTAACCATTGCCTCACTTACGTAGTAAATTGGTCGTTGCTCCCCGAGTTCTTCCTTTAAAGTACGGCACTGACCGCCCGGTCGGATACCGCCAGATACAAAATGAGCAGATCGCCTGCCGAAGGGGTTGCCAAGAGTGGTACGGATTGGAGGTAAGTTTTCAAGCCGTCCAAAGTGGCCTGGCACTCGGGGGTCCATTCAAAAGCTTTGCCCTGCCGAAGTGTGTGAAAGAATTATCGGCAGCGATCAGTGGAACGGCTGATAAACCTGTTGAGTGCGGCGGCCATTCCTATCTGCTTTTGAACTTCTTTGACCGACCGAGGAGAGCCAAGTTCTAGAATTACTATGATTTGCCTCGGGTTGGCCTCTATTCTGCGGTGGTTGACAATGTAGCCGAGAAATTTTCCAGATTCGATGCCAAATGTACACTTTGAGGCGTTCAGTTTCATATTGTACTTTCATAGAATGCCAAATTTCTCTACCAAATCGGCTAGATGGGCGTACTTTTCCTTGGATTTCACCACCATGTTATCGACATATATTTCCATGGTGCGGCCGAGTTGTTCCTTGAACATGGCAGTAACCAGTCTTTGGCAAGTTGCCCCCGCATTTTTCAACTCGAAAGGCATAACCTTGTAGCAATAGGTTCCTCTTAGGGTGAGGAATGCGGTCTTTTCTTGATCCTCCGGATGCATGGCAATTTGGTGATATCCTCTATAGGCATCCAAGAGGAACGGCTGATAAACCTGTTGAGTGCGGCGGCCATTCCCATCTGCTTCTGAACTTCTTTGACCGACCGAGGAGAGCTAAGTTCTAGAATTGCTATGATTTGCCTCGGGTTGGCCTCTATTCCGCGGTGGTTGACAATGTAGCCGAGAAATTTGCCAGATTCGATGCCAAATGTACACTTTGAGGTGTTCAGTTTCATATTGTACTTTCATAGAATGCCAAATGTCTCTGCCAAATCGGCTAGATGGGCGTACTTCTCCTTAGATTTCACCACCATGTTGTCGACATATACTTCCATGGTGCGGCCGAGTTGTTCCTTGAACATGGCAGTAACCAGTCTCTGGTAAGTTGCTTTTGCATTTTTCAGCTCGAAAGGCATAACCTTGTAGCAATAGGTTCCTCTTGGGGTGAGGAATGCGGTCTTTTCTTGATCCTCTGGATGCATGGAAATTTGGTGATATCCTCTATAGGCATCCAAGAGGAACGGCTGATAAACCTATTGAGTGCGGCGGGCATTCCCATCTGCTTCTGAACTTCTTTGACCGACCGAGGAGAGCCAAGTTCTAGAATTGCTATGATTTGCCTCGGGTTGGCCTCTATTCCGCGGTGGTTGACAATGTAGCCGAGAAATTTGCCAGATTCGATGCCAAATGTACACTTTGAGGCGTTCAGTTTCATATTGTACTTTCATAGAACGCCAAATGTCTCTGCCAAATCGGCTAGATGGGCGTACTTCTCCTTGGATTTCACCACCATGTTGTCGACATATACTTCTATGGTGCGGCCGAGCTGTTCCTTGAACATGGCAGTAACCAGTCTCTGGTAAGTTGCCCCCGCATTTTTCAGCTCGAAAGGCATAACCTTGTAGCAATAGGTTCCTCTTGGGGTGAGGAATGCAGTCTTTTCTTGATCCTCCGGATGTATGGCAATTTGGTGATATCCTCTATAGGCATCCAAGAAGCTCATATGTTGATGATGTGACGCTGCATCTGCGAGTTAGTTGATTTTGGGAAGGTAAAAACAATCCTTGGGACAAGCTTTGTTTAAGTCCGTGAAATCCACACAAACGTGCCAAGATCCGTTCTTCTTCTTTACAACCACGGTATTGGACAACCATGTAGGGTAAGTTACTTCGCGAATTGCCAAGCAATCGGTCAACTTCTTCAACAATGGCCAAAGCATGCTTCGCGGCTGACTGCCAACTTTTTTGAATGATTAGCTTAGATTTTGGATCAACATTTAAGCGGTGTTGGGCCACAAATGGATCCACCCCTGGCATCTCGTATGGTGTCTACGCAAACACGTCGAGGTTCCTGAGTACGAAGGATACAAGCTTACGTCTGTTAATGAACTGCGTAGAGGACTATTAGGATGTAATCCCATCTTAAAGGTGGTAATGGCCATGGAGTCATTGCAGGCATCATCCACCAGGTTAGAACATTCCCAATGTCGCGCCGAATACTCACGGAAGGTTTCTTCTGGTTTAATTTGCATTGCCCAGAGAGAGTCGGCTGGCTTTGGTTGAACTTCATTCTTAATGAATCTTGCCCTGAAGGATTTTTGGAGTAGGTGAAAGCTTTTTATTGACGCCGGCTCCAGTTTATAGTACCATCTGACAGCCAACGGTCCCAGGCTACTTGGAAACATTCAACACATGAGTGCTTCGTCATCAGTATGCAACGTCATTGCTTGTTTATAATGACAAATATGGTCATTGGGATCCGATTTTCCATCATACAGGGTGAACAGCGGTGCTTCGAACTTGTTAGGTAGCACAACCCTTGTGATGTGTTGTACAAAAGGGTCATGCTTGTCTTCCTCATCCGAATCATCACTTTCTTTCCCTCGCATGTGCCTTACTTACGGACTCCCTTCGGATAAGCTGGATACATCGACTCGTCCCTTTTTTTTGGGCTCCTGGGATGGTGAGTCGGAGTCACTACCATTACCGTGTTTTCGAAGTCGACGTTTTCTAACGTCCTTGTTTCTTGGGGATCGACCCCGGTCAAGGTATGCGGCCTGTTAGGATTTGGCTACCTCCAAGGCCAATTCTTTACGTAAATGCTCGTTATCGGCCGCCATATCTTCAAGGCGTTGCTCATTTCGTTTCGCTTGATCCATGATCGTTTGCATAGTCTCCTATATTCAGGTTGAGGGTGAGGTTTGAACTACTGAGTCAAAATTCAAGGTCCTTCTCGCGGCGATATTCTCCAGTCCAAGCATGTTTCTTGGAGTAACATCATCTCTTGGTGTAACATCGTCAGCAACGAGCGAAGGATCATCTATTACGCCTGCCATGAACGTGCTTGAGTATTTCCACAGACGAAGTCAATTGTGGAGAAGTGGTTTGGAAATACTCCTGAATTCAGTCAGACGTCCCTGGTCCTTTGATCGTTACCTGAAAAAAGGATGAACACTCTGGTCGGGAGTACGGAATTAGCACTCCGACGGACAAGTCAGCAGTCTCTCTAGTTTACTTCTATTTCAGGTTATGTCATCTATTCTCACATACCTGCTTAAGTTGACATTCCTCCCTTTTTATATTACCTCTGGGCCTAAGGGTCGGGCCCACTCTTGATCTCGCACATAGTTACCTATTCGGCCTTCCCAGTGAGTCAACTCATGTTCGGCTCTTTATATGGCTGACTCGTTTATTCAGCTTTATATCCTTGGTCAAGGCCGAATTACTTTAGCCAGATGTTGATCAAAGTCTTCCTAATTGACATTATTCGGCCCCCACAACTTTATATAATTTTTTTCGCTTATTTTGCATCATTCTTTTTGGACCATTTGATGTGCTTCCACTCTCGAGAATGAAACATATCCTGTAAAGCAGTCTTATGTTTAACAATGCTTTCCAAAGTAATGAAATTGGTGGCAAAGC
The DNA here is from genome assembly GCA_030407325.1 of Camellia japonica. Taxonomy (NCBI): domain Eukaryota; kingdom Viridiplantae; phylum Streptophyta; class Magnoliopsida; order Ericales; family Theaceae; genus Camellia; species Camellia japonica. Next base: position 183,115,032 of record JAPPVO010000059.1, on the reverse strand, counting down.
GTGTGATGACAGGATGTAACAACTCTCTATCTCTTGTGAATCTCTTCATGAAATCAACAACCCAATTGGAGTTGTAAATAAAGCGTATGATTACTTTTGCATAATCCAACACCTTTGCTACACTTTTTTTCTTTCCAATATCCTCTAACATAAGATCAATACAATGAGTTGCACATCCTGTCCAATACAGATTCTCCCTTTTTTGCATGAATTTGTAACCAGCTGCCTTTATCGCAGCTTCGTTATCAGTTATGATTTGCACAACATATTCTTCTCCAATTTCATCCACTACCTTGTCCCTAAGGCCCAAGTAATAATCAACTGTCCTACTAGGTACATCAGTTACATCCACAGACTTTTGAAAAATTGTTCCACGATTGCTATACACAAGAAAATTAACAATGTGCTTTCTTGTCGGCCCAGACCATCCATCACACATAATTGTAACACCTTTCTCAGCCCAACTAGATTTATGAGATTTTATCCAATTTTGTAAAGCTTCATACTCCATTGGTAAATACACTTTAGTTATCTGTTTAATAGTAAATAACAAACAAAACTATTAACAAGCATCTTAATAATTTATTTATTTTAAACATATTAAAGAGTTTTTTCAAACTTTAAGTTAGAGGCTTACTTCATAAGAACTAAGTAGCTTTGTTCCTTTTCCAACCTCTCTTGCAGTATCTTGTGAAAACTTAAATTTCAGAACATAAACCTTACACTTCGGATCATTTACCATGTGTATTATCAAGAAATCAAGACAAAATGACATACCTGAATCCATTGATGAACGGTTAAACGGAAGCGTGATTATCAATAAACTCTTTGTTATTGATTATGTTATTACCTTCTAATCCTTTCCCCTTTGGTGCCTTATGTTTCTCCTTGAGAGGATTTAGAAAAATGGCAGTGTTCTTTTTCCACTTAGGAAGGAATAGGGACCATAACCTTTTAAAGGTTATAATTGGTTTTCAAAACTGAAAGGTTGTGGAAGTTCAAAAGGAATGAAAACCAACTTTAACCATTATTGGTTTTAATTTCTATTTATTGGTTTTCAAAACTGAAAGGTTGTGGAAGTTCAAAAGGAATGAAAACCAACTTTAACCAATATGTTTTAATTTCTATTTCTGCCCCTCATAGAAATAGAAATTATACAACTAGTATCTACACATTAGGTCCATAACACATATACCCTTAAGCCTATTAACTAAATTGAATCACTTAAATTGTAGGCCTCTTATAAATGATAACACCACATTTAATTATGTGGTCCCATTGAGACATTATCTAACAATCTCCCACTGGACCACATATGTATCCTGAAAAATGTGCTTAACTTTAGTGAGCTCAGAAATTTGTTATCATAACTTGAGGGTATCCAAACAATCTTGTCCATTAACTATATTAATATAGGATCAAAGCGGTCTTCGTTACATCAATCGTAACTCGACCCACCAATGGTCACGTATACTAATACAGCTAAATGACATAGATCAATCATGGATGCGTAGCATGGAAATTACATGTGATGTGATCCATACATGCCTATTTCCAACTGGTCCTACTTAACTTTATTGAGATCAATACTTCACAATACGTAACAGAGCGTAATAAACTGAATATTTCATTTCTGTAGAAATTAATCTAATTACATAGATAAAACTCAAGGCTGACATAAAAGCAGTAATATAAATACAAACTCCCACTAAACCAGAATGTTCTCAAATAGAACAACACCCATCTGAGCAGTGTGCTCATGAAAGACCTTGGGTGGTAGTCCCTTCGTAAGTGGATCCGCTATCATGGAGTTTGTTCCAATGTGCTCTGGAAATCTGTCCACTCTGCACTCTTTCTTTTACAACTAGGAACTTGATATCAATATGCTTTGATTTTGTCGAGCTCCTGTTGTTATTGGAATATAAAACTGCAGACTTATTGTCACAATATAACTTAAGTGGTCTTTCAGTGCCTTCAAAATACGCAACCCAGTGACAAAATTCCGCAGCCATATCCCTTGGTTTGATGCCTCATAACATGCTACAAATTCTGCGGCCATGGTGGATGAAGCTATGAGCGTCTGCTTTGCAGACCTCCAAGAAATTCTCCGCCAGCTAACAGATAAATATAGCCTGATGTGGATTTCCTACTGTCTTGGCATCCAGCAAAATCGGAGTCGGAATATCCAATGACCTCTAATTATCCGATCTCCTATATGTGAGCATATATTCCTTTGTTCTCTGTAAATATCGCATAACACGCTTGACTGCTTTCCAATGATCCATGCCAGGATTACTTAAATATCTGCCTAACATGCCAACTATAAACGCAATATCCGGACGCGTACATACTTGAGCATACATTAGACTCCCTACAGCCGAGGCATAAGGAATCTTCTGCATTTCTTGAATTTCAAGACTGTTCTTCGGGCATTGGCTGAGACTAAACTTGTCTCCCTTAGCAACCGGGGTTTCACCTGATTTACAATTTGCATGCCAAATCTATTGAGACTTTTTCGATATAGCTCCTTTGTGATAATCCCAGAATACCCCGAGAACGATCTCGGTGTATTTCGATTCCTAATACAAAGGAAGCATCACCAAGATCTTTCATTTCAAAATTCTTAGATAGAAATCTCTTGGTGTCATGCAATAAGTTTATATCGTTTGTGGCAATATCGTCAACATATAAAACCAAAAATATGTGTTTCTCCCACTGAACTTGTGATACACACATTCATCAACAACATTAGTTTCAAAACCATACGAAGTGAGAACTTGATGAAATTTGAAGTACCACTGACGAGAAGCTTGTTTGAGTCCATAGATGGATTTAGTCAATTTGCAAACCATATTCTTTGGGTCTCCTGACACACAGTTTTCTGGCTGCACCATATAAATTGTTTCTTTAATGTCACCATTAAGAAAAGCTGTTTTGACATCCATCTGATGCAACTCAAGATCAAAATATGCAACAAGCGCCATAATTGTCCTAAAAGAATCTTTCGAAGAAACTGGAGAGAAAGTTTCTTTAAAGTCAATTCCTTCTTTTTGAGTAAAGCCTTTGGCTACAAGACGTGCCTTATACCTCTCCACATTACCATTTGAATCCCTTTTGGTTTTAAATATCCATTTACAACCTACGGGCTTCGCACCAACTGGTAATGAGACAAGTTCCCAAACTTTATTGTCTTGCATAGACTTATATTCTTCATTCATGGCTTCTATCCACTTATGAGAGTTGGAACTTTCCATGGCTTGACGAAAGTTGATTGGATCATCTTTCGACATTCCATTTTCTACCTCATGTTCCTGGAGATATACTATATAATCATCTGAAAGTGCAAATCTCCTTTCTCTTGTGGATCGCCTTAATGGCACAGATTCTTGAGGTTGAGGTTGTAGAGTTTGTTCCTCAGGAACAATTACCTCATCTTGAATAGGGGTTTGAACTATATTATCTTGAACAACATTGTCTGGTTGAGGATCCGAAATTACTTCTCGAGCAATGACAGGTATAGAAACCTGTGATTGGTCAAAAGTAGTAGTAGGAAGTGGGATTACTCCTGCTTCCTCCTCAAAGACAATGTCTCTATCTAGAATGGGGGTTTGAACTATATTATCTTGAACAACATTGTCTGGTTGAGGATCCGAAATTACTTCTCGAGCAATGATAGGTATAGAAACCTGTGATCGGTCAAAAGTAGTAGTAGGAAGTGGGATTACTCCTACTTCCTCCTCAAAGACAATGTCTCTAACTGGATTTCTCCCCCCAAACTCAACATCCTCAAAAAATGTTGCAATTCCCGTCTCAAATATTGACCTATTTGTGGGATCATAAAACTTGTAACCCCGTGATCATTCGGCATAGCCAATAAAGTAGCTGCTAATGGTTTTAGAGTCCAATTTTCGTTCATGAGGTTTATAAGGCCTCGCCTCAGCAGGACACCCCCATACATGCAAATGTTTTAGACTAGGCTTTCGCCCAACCCAAAGCTCATAAGGTGTTGTTACAACTGCTTTAGTTGGCACCCGATTTAAGATATAAGTTGCTGTCTTTAGAGCCTCACCCCAGAGGGACTCTGGTAAAGTAGAATGACTGATCATACTTCTTACCATATCCTTAAGAGTCCGGTTTCGTCTCTCAGATACACCATTCATGCTAGGTGATCCTGGCATGGTGTATTGTGGGACGATTCCACATTCCTCCAGGTATTTTGCAAACGGTCCTGGACGTTATTCACCTGATCCATCATATCTGCCATAGTATTCACCACCACGGTCAGACCTGACACTTTTAATCCGTTTGTTGAGTTGTAACTCAACTTCGGCCTTAAATTTTTTGAATACGTCCAAAGACTGTGATTTCTCATGGATAAGAAATAGATAACCATACCTGGAATAGTCGTCTATGAATGTGATAAAATATTGTTGACCATTCCAAGACGCCATAGGGAATGGGCCACAAATGTCCGTATGAATTAATTCTAAGACATCTGTAGTCCTATGGGCACCATATTTCTTTATTTTGGTCTGTTTTCCCTTGATACACTCAACACAGACATCAAAATCTGAAAAATCAAGAGAGTCCAAAATTCCATCAGACACAAGGCGCTCAACTCTAGATTTAGAGATATGACCTAGGCGTTTGTGCCATAATGAGGCTGAATTTTCCTTAGTTAATTTATGCTTTGTACCTCGTGATTCCACGTGCAAGGTTGCATTGTAAGATGCAATAGTTTCGAGCAAATATAGATTATCAAACACATTAAGTAAACCAGTACCAACAACATTGGAATTAATAGACATACTAAACTTCATATTTCCAAAAGAACAATAATATCCCAATTTGTCCAATATAGAAACAAAATTAAATTCCGTCTAAAGGACGGTACAACAAAATGTCTAATAAATCCAAATAATAACCAGTTTTCAGTAATAATCTAAAGTGCGCTATTGCCTGCACTTCTATTGACTTGCCATCACCCACAAAGATGTATCTTTCAGCATCAGTTGGCTTTCGGTAGTTCAGGCAACCCTGCATAGAAACACATATGTGAGTAGTAGCACCAGAATCTACCCACCAAGTGTTTCTTGGTACTGAAGCTAAATTTATTTCAGAACAGACCAAAACATGAAATGTACCTTTCTTTACACGCCAGGTGACGTATTTGGCACAATCCTTCTTTCTGTGTCCGGGCTTGCCACAAAAGAAACAACTATCCTGCACTTTCTGTTTCTTTGGTTCCGGACCCTGAGGAATAGCAACTTCCTTTCCCTTATGCTTTCTTTTGCCCGTATGCTTGGAGGTGCTTGCCAGATGAGCACTTTCAGTCCTTTCCTGCTTCAATCTCTCTTCCTCTTGCACACAAAATGAAATGAGCTCATTGAGAGTCCATTTCTCCTTCTGGCAGTTATAACTGACCTTAAATTCAGATAGGTCGAGCTTTAGTGCCTTAAGTTTTGAAGCAAGATGAGACATTTCCATGATGTACTCGCGAACATTACCCTTGCCTTTATACTTTATTGAAATCAAGCTTGCTAAAAGCGTGCTTGTTTCAGCCTTATCGTTTTTAGCAAAACGCTTTTGAATTTCTGAAAGAAATTCACTGGCAACGGTAACATCCTCTGTTATTGCACCCCGAAAGACTTCTGGAATCCCACGCTTCATGATCATAAGACTTAGCCTGTTAGAACGATCCCACTTTTCAAAGTACATAATTTCCTCAGGAGTACTTTGTGCAGTGAGAGCATTCGTTTTGGCATCCTTAATGCCAAGTCTATGTCCATGCAGCCGAGAACAATCAATATGTTCTCTTTCCAGTCCTTAAAGTTTGTTCCATTTAACATTGGAACATTGTTCATGTTGGCAGAGATTGAAGTAGTCGACATTAAAGCTGAATAGAAAAGAAAATAAAAGGAATAAACAATTATGCTCACATTAAGTTACCAAACAGATAATCTCTAAATAAATTAATTTAATGACAACATCTCAAGATACCTAGCACAACATTAATACCAAGCCTTTGGGTAGTGATATTAACTGTAAGTGGTATTCTTGTTGTAATGATCAAACACTGACAATAAGTTATGTCAAATAACAAATCTATCTTTTGATGGATTTATTATTCACATTAGGTTTTCTTGACAATTGGCACATGTTTATCACCACAAAATGTGTGTGTAATTCTGCCAAGTCTTAATCATGTCTTTGGACCGATAAATACCCGCATGAGATACACAGACATGAACATCAAAACATTCCATATAAAACAATCTAGACAAGAGAGATCACTTTTGTGACATCTTGTTTGAATTGACTTATATTGAGAATGTTAGAAAATAAAAATTTCTGTAGACGTTGTATGAAATTACATTAAATTTAAAGATTTCCAAATTTGTGACCCCGTATATGTTATATAATCTGCAGCAATCCCAATTATATACATACATATATAAATAGAATTGATGGGTCCAAAAACAAATAGTTTTTTTTTTTTAATGTTCAAAATTAAACCGATCAAAACGCAAGATAAAAAAAAAAAAAAACTGCCCACCGAATCATTTTACAATTCCAGAAAACAGATTGCCATTTTCACAGAACAAAACAGGAAAAAAAACAGAATTTACATCCATAAGAAAATTCAGAATCTGATTCCAGGAAACTAAATAGAATGAATAAAGCATATCAATTCTGATAAGACACATGATATGGAGGCTCTGATACCAATTGTGAAAACTTAAATTTCAGAACATAAACCTTACACTTCGGATCATTTACCATGTGTATTATCAAGAAATCAAGACAAAATGACATACCTGAATCCATTGATGAACGGTTAAACGGAAGCGTGATTATCAATAAACTCTTTGTTATTGATTATGTTATTACCTTCTAATCATTTCCCCTTTGGTGCCTTATGTTTCTCCTTGAGAGGATTTAGAAAAATGGCAGTGTTCTTTTTCCACTTGGGAAGGAATAGGGACCATAACCTTTTAAAGGTTATAATTGGTTTTCAAAACTGAAAGGTTGTGGAAGTTCAAAAGGAATGAAAACCAACTTTAACCATTATTGGTTTTAATTTCTATTTATTGGTTTTCAAAACTGAAAGGTTGTGGAAGTTCAAAAGGAATTAAAACCAACTTTAACCAATATGTTTTAATTTCTATTTCTGCCCCTCATAGAAATAGAAATTATACAACTAGTATCTACACATTAGGTCCATAACACATATACCCTTAAGCCTATTAACTAAATTGAATCACTTAAATTGTAGGCCTCTTATAAATGATAACACCACATTTAATTATGTGGTCCCATTGAGACATTATCTAACATATCCAACATTGGTTCTAGCCATTTAGAATTAACAACATTAGTAGGCATCGAAGTGAATAATACAAATAGGCTAATTGCTCTTCCTAATTTTTTCTTTGCTTCTTTCAAGAATCTAGAGGAGAGTTTGGATTGTTTGTTGCCTTTGGTCCTATGAAGATCCACGTCTATGTCTAATAATTGAACTTCTGGAGAGGATGTGTCAATCCATTTCCTACCTGTACTAGCCTCACGAACACTATGACTTCACCGAGCAAAACCAGGAGGAGGTGCAACCTCAATATCACTAGCCCTAATTTGTCGGGCCATAACCATTTCTAGGTCCTCCTCATTATTTTCATCATCATCATACTGAGTGGCTCTAATTTGTTCTGTCAATTCCTCATTCATCTTCCTTTTGTCAAGCTTTTTGCCCTTATAATTATTCAAATGATCCATCATTAGTGTTCGAACGTCACCACTGACATTAGCACAAGGTGTGACTTGACCTTTCACATGGGCCAAATGTTGCTTCAAGCTAGTTATACCACCATTTAGCTCTTTTCCACAAAATGTACACCTAATTTTATGCCAAGTATTTTCTAGTGGAATTCCAAATTTCCAACCAATATCATCACTTGGAGGTTTTCCACTAAAACAACCTTCGTGCGCCATTATAACTTTCAATTATCTACAATAACAATTTTCAATTAACAAATATTGTAATTCTAATTTAGTTACTAATAATAATGCATTTAAAATAAAAATAAAAAATCTAAAATATTAAACCTCTTTACTTAACAATTAAACCTTTTAAAAAAATCTGACAGATGAAACCTCTTTAAGAAAATATGACATAAAAATAATCTAAAATAAAAAAATTTGACATATTAAAAAATCTAAAATAAAATCTGAAATAATAATAAAAAATCTAAAATAAAAAATCTAACAGATTAAACATCTTTAAATAAAAATAAAAAATCTAAAATATTAAACCTCTTTTTTTAAAAAAAAAAAAAAAAAAAAAACAATCAAGCTATTGACAGACAAGAGTTTTGAAAACTGTAGTGAAAGTCAGTCAAGTAGATTCAATACATGAGCCTAATTATAAACTGCTACCACTTAATTTATTGGTTTTAATAGGTCCATGAATAGTGAGTCTAATAAATCAACTTAAAGGAATAAAGAAGTGAAATAAGTATGAAACATACTCTATAGGTACATTGCTAAGAAAATAATAATGATAATATATATAAATATTTGAACAATCATAAATATATATATTAAAATATCTCCTATCCCATACCATAATATAACCACAAAACAGTGGCTTAAATCAACTACGAAACAGAAAAAAGGAAAACAAAACAAAACAAAACAAAACAACAACTATATAAAAAGAACACAAGAAGAAAACCGAGCATGACACAACAAACCTTCAAAGAAGAAGCTTGAAAGCGGTGCCACTAGAAGATGGGTTTGGGTTCGATTCAATGTTTCTCCCTACAACACTTTACAAGATCGATGCCACTGGGAGATGGATTTGGGTTTGATTGAGGATTTGGGTTTGGTCTGATTGAGGGTTTTTGTTTAGAGGTTGTTACAAATTTATGGTCCGTGAGTCTGTGTATTGCTTGAAAAAGGACAAAAAACTTGAAGTGAAAGTTTTGAGTGAGTGATGTACATGTATGTGATGGGTTATTCCCTTCCTTTTCTGCATTTCCTTTTGTTTTTGCAGGTGCTTTGCTCTTTTATTTTTGCTTTTGCAGGAGGTTCTTTGCTCCATTTTCAATTGTACCGACAATAGAAAACGTGTGTCGGAATTGTATCGCTCACGTATCAGATTCAGGCCGATACATATCAGGAATCGACCGCTACGGATGCGAATTTCATTCTCATCGGTGTACCGGCCCATATTTGAATCGACACTCCAATTTTCCAATACGAACCGATTGGTATGGTACGTACCAGCCGATATTTAGAACTATGGTTCCTGTCAGTACTTTTTGTTAAGTTACAAGGCCAACAATTTGTTTCAAAATAAATTAGGTAAATTATGGTGACCTTCTTTGAAATTTGGAAACAAATATAATAAGTTCACAAATTTGATATAATTACTTGAGTTTTTTGAGATTTTAATTCATATGATATTTATTTCATCAATAATTTGTTAGTTATATGGATGAAAAATGATGTCATATTTTTTCCATGAAAATATACAATTTACTTTGTTTATTTTTGTATTTTTGTATTTTTTACACTATATGCATTAGTTTCGGTCCATTTAGCATTATTAAGGGTGTTTTGAGAAGATGGTTAAAAGTTACCTTTTGGCTTTTAACCAAACTTTTTGGCTTTTTTTAGAAAGTGATTTGGGAAGTTGGTAAAAAGTTACTTTTTTACTTTTTGAGTTAATATTTGTTTATGATGTCACATCACAATAAAATGACCAAAATATCCCATCCAACTTAGGAAATTTACATTTTGCCTTAGCCCTCAAGATGTAAATATGGAGGGTAGTTACGTAATTTCACACCTTGCATTTTGCACACTTCTCAAATGGTTTTTGTTGCTTTTGTAGTTGCTGTAGCATTTTTGTGAAGTTGCAAAACGCAGCTTTTTACTACGATTCCCAAATGGCCACTAAAGGAGAAATTATGTCAAAATTATGGATTTTATTGTACTTTTTTTAAAAAAAATTTAAGGGGGGTCGGTATAATTTATCTAAATAAATAAAAAATAAAACCACAAAATATGTTTAGTGGAGAGGGAGATAGAGTTGCGAGAGGAAAAGAGATTGATGGAGGGCGGGAGTGGGAGTGGGAGTGGGAGTGGGAGTAGGAGTGGGAGTGGGTGGAAGAGGTAGTGAGAGGAGGATGGGAGATGAAATAAAAACCTATTTCCAAAACAAGTGAAATGTCTTTTTATTTCTTATCATTTCTTATTTCTATTATCATGACTACATTTTACGACTTTTCATCATTAAATTCTAGCTGAACATATTCTTATTGAGTGATGATGTACGAACATAAATTTTTTGTAGAATTTTCAAATACAATGATACAGTTTAATTGTGACCTTTCACTTTAAAACAAAACACTTATAAGCATGATTTATATTTACAATAATATCACTATTACAACATTTTTATGATATTTTTTGTATAAATTTTGATATATGAGTACAATATTTAATTTTTATTTCCACCATTATATCTAGATTAGATCAATTTAATCTAAATATATTTAAAAAGTATAAAATTTGTACAAAAAGTTTTTTAAAAATTCATTAAATACAGCAAAATAAGATAAAGTATTGATTTTTTTTTATAGTTTTGTATTTTTTTATTTTTATTTTTTTTGTATTTGTTGAATTTTAAAAAAAATTCACAAAATATTATACTTCTTAAGTATATCTAAATTAGGTGTATATAAAAAATAAAAATAAAAAAATTACTTAAAATATTTATATAAAAAAATAGTATAAAAAAAATCTATTTTTTGTCCAAGTTAAACCAAAGAAGATGATTGTCATTTCCTTTAAAATGACATGAATAGAATATCTATATTATTTTATTATTTTATATGTGTAAAGGCTAAGAGGCAAATATGTCATTTTAATCTGACAGGGGATTAAGTGTACTTTTTCAAATGTGAAAGTGAATTTGTATTAAACTAAAACCTCGGTGTAATTTACCTACCAAAAAAAAAATAAAAATACAAAAGATTAATAAATTAAAATAAAAAATCCATTATATATATATATTTTTTGAAAATTTATATATTATTGTTATTAATATTATTATTTTGAAAATTCACTAAAATGAAAAAAAAAAATAACAAAAAAACTACTGTAAAGGTCAATCCTAATGGCCTATTTGATAACAGTTATATTTACTGTTTTCTGTTTATATTAATAGAATTTTTGAAAACTGTAAACAAAAACTTGTTTGGCTTCTCTTTTCGTACAAAAAACTAGGTTTTGCTATAACGCCTCCAAAATATACTACAATAACCCATTCCATAAGATCTATGAACACGATAAAATGATCCACTTCATTCATCAGAGTTTCAAGTACAAAAGGGAATTACATGCATTATACATTCATTCTGAATCTACAGCATGTAGTTCAAATTAACGATAACAAAATAAATACCCTACGGGCTTACATTTTTCCAAGATATCACTTGGTTATAACAAAAGAAAGAGTCCTAAGCTCTATACAAGTTAAGCCCATGGCTTGAGTAAACATTTAAACACAAATATAACAAAAATGGAGCCTTCAGCCCTCAATCCTCCCAAGCTATGTCCTTGGAGGTGGCATGTCACCAGTACCTAAAAGTGTTTTCCCAAGTAGGGTGAGCCAAAGCCCAATAGAGACAAACTAACACAGTATATGAGATTTAACTAAGATATAAGTGTGAAATAAATGTTTCATAATCATAATCAACTTACATTCTTTCCATAACCATTTATTATAGATGACCATATCTCAATCCATTCCCATTCATTCATTTCGGGTTAGTCCATTAACCAAGTTCATTATTATCTAATCAACCAAAATGAGACTACAACTCAATAGTTCACAATTTAATACATTCATCACTCCAACACTTCTATTTTGCCATTTTACGGAACTCTCATCCGAAGGAACCGAAACCATATATATATATATACAAGATTTCAAGACTTTCACCCTGGACACTTCGGGAAACTTCATTTTAAATTGAGTCCATCCCCTATCTCCTCCCAAACAGTGGAGTACATCCATTTTCTTCTTTCAAACAATTATACATATACAATGTATTAAAATATCGTCATATATAATAACCATTCACAACACATATTTAATGTCTCAATCATACCATCATATTCAATGACACAATTTAAATGATAGGTTTCAATTTACCTAATCCTTATGCAATTTCTATAACAATATAGCTATTCTCCACCAATAGCCCAAAACAGATATTTCTATACAGATACCCAATCTTTTAAACAGATAATTTATCAAATTTCCATAGGTGAGTGATTTAACAAATCCAACTACACCATTCATTCATATATCCTTCCAATTTCACATTTCCCATATCAATTTCATTATTTATACAATTTGGTTATCCAATTCAAATTAGGGCAAATTTCCCCCTTTTTCAAATATCAACCCAAAGGCTAAATTTCACCATTTTAACACTAGAGAATCTCATATACAAGCCCCATAGTCATTTTGTAAAAACATGGAAAAACTTCTTTTTCAATTTTGAATTCAAACTCTAACTTTACTCAAATCCTCTGAAATCCCACCATTTATACAAAACAACAAATACCTATGTTAAAAACCATATTAAGCTGTAGAATGTCCCTACCTCAAAGAGAGAAGGTGAGCCAAGCAAGAGAGAAGCCTCCACGATGCTGAAATCCAACTTCAATCGGTTCAAAATGATGATCTTGAGGAGCTCTACCCTTTTAATGAAAGCATAATGGTGGATAGATCACTAGATCTAGGTGAAAATCTAGAGAGAGAGGGTATCTTAGATAGAGAGGGTCTCACTTTAGGGTTTTAAGAAGAATAGATCTGAAAAAGTGATATAAAAGTGCTTTTCGCGATCTGATATACGCATAGTCCGCTCGAGCAGAGAGTTTGACGCTCGAGCGTCAGACACAAACTTTTGTTCCAGTGAAACGCAAGAAGAGGCCCGCTCGAGCACAGAACACACACCTCCAGAACTTTTACAGACGACAGACCAACTGCTTGAGCTCAAGAAAGGACACTCGAGCGCCCACCAGCTCGAGCGCAAGAAACACCGCTCAAGTGTGAAAGACACTCCTCCAGCACTTTTGCAGACGTGCAAAGTACTGAAGGGTTGTAACTCCCGCTTGAGTAGAGGACCAAAATTATGGGCAATTAAGTTTGGGAAAAACATACAACCAACCTGTTCCAAACTCAATCACAACAATTCAAAGGCCAACTTCAAGAGATACAAGGGAGAAAAGAGGTAAACAACAATATGGAAATATTAAACCCGGGTCCAAAATACAACAAATGATGGGTCAAAATCGGGATCACTATAACTTCCTCCCCTTAAAAATTTTATCCCTGAAATTACAAATTAAGTTCAAAATCAACATTAAATCATTCATAACAATGTTATCCTTACAAGTCCATCACCATGACCCATTCTTCGGTCATCCATTCTCATAGACTCGATGCACAAGTCCCATAATAAAAATGAAATTCACAATTTTTCCAAAAACATTACAATGTTAAATCAAATCCACATTTCCAAAATTTACCTAGCATATACAATGCCTCCAAAGGTGATAAAATACATAATATTTCATATTCCCAAACATATGCAATGTTCAAATTAAAGTTCAAGTTTTCAAAATCTTACATAGCATATACAATGCTTCCAAAAGTAACATAATATATAAGACATCCATAACATATACAATGTTTACTTCTTTCATTAACACAATCAAAATCTCAATACATGCTTAGACATCAACAAACAAGTCTAGATATTTCTCCCAGACTTCCAATTCACGCTTCCAAGTTGCTTCCTTGACCCCGTGATGTTTCCACAATACTTTTACCAAGGGGATTGTCTTGCCTCGCAAGACTTGGTCCCTCTTATCCAAGACTCTCATCGGTCTATCCTCATACAAGGCATCCTCATCTACCTCTAAGTCGGTCCAATCCAACACGTGCGATGGATCCGGTTCGTACTTCTAAAGCATACTAATATGAAATACGTCATGCACCTCGGAAAGTTGTGGCGGCAATGCCAAACGAAAGGCAACCTCTCCAATACGCTCAAGGATCTCAAAAGGGCCAATAAACCAAGGGGACAACTTCTCACTCTTCCCAAATCTCATGAAACCCCGCCTAGGTGATATTCTCAAGAAGACATGATCACCCACTTCAAAGGACAAAGGTCTCCTCATACGGTCGGCATAACTCTTCTGGCGACTCTGGGCTGTAACCAATCTCTTACGGATAAGTGCCACTTTCTCCGTCGTTTCCCGAACCAACTCTAGACCCAACAAAGGTGCATCACCCACCTCGGCCCAACACACTGGAGATCTACAAGGTCGGCCATACAAGGCCTCAAATGGTGCCATGCCAATACTTGATTGGAAACTATTATTGTAGGCGAACTCCACCAAGGGCAAATGCCTCTCCCACGACCGCTTGAAATCAAGCACACAACCTCGAAGCATATCCTCAAGGATCTGAATAGTATTCTCGGACTGCCCGTCAGTCTGAGGATGATACGCAATGCTAAAAGTCAATCTAGTGCCCAAGGCACTCTGTAAGCCCTACCACAGCCGAGCTGTGAAGCGCAGATCTCTATCCGAAACAATCATCATAGGGACCCCGTGCAACCACACTATGTCCGTAATATACAAGTCAGCAAGATAGTCTACCGAATCACTCATGCGCATAGGGATAAAATGTGCTGATTTAGTCAATCGGTCAACTATCACCCAAATGGCTTCACTACCCCGTTGAGTCCTCGGAAGGCCCACAACAAAATCCATTGTGACATTCTCCCACTTCCACTCGGCTATGGGAAAGGGTTGCAACAAACCTACTAGTCTCTAATGTTCAACATTCACTTGCTGACAAGTAAGACACTTCGATACGCACATGGCTACATCCTTCTTCATAACCCTTCACCAAAACTGAAGACTCAGATTGTGATACATCTTTGTGCCTCCCGGATGCACTGCAAGGCGTGAATGGTGAAACTTTCGGAGTACATCCTCTTAGCAAGACTCCAGTACAAACAAACGTTCACGGTATCTCACACTCTGATCATGATACACGGTCAAGCCCTTCTCTACCTTCCCATTGGAGATCTTCTCCCGGAGAGATTCTACCTCAAGGTCACCCCTCTGCACCTCTAACACTTCGTTCATAAGTGTAGGTTGTGCAACTACAGAAAATAAGGCTGTAGACTCAACAAACTCACCCAGGTGTAAGTCAAACTCCCCAAGAGCACCCAACATCTGTCATTCCTGAATGGCGATAAAAGCCACACTACTAATGGATTTCCTACTCAAAGCATCAGCCACGACATTGGCCTTCCCGAGATGGTGATGCAACTCAAAATCATAATCCTCTATAAACTCTATCTACCTCCTCTGTCTCAGATTCAAGTCTTTCTATATAAACAGATACTTCAGACTCTTGTGATCAGAAAATGCCTCAAATCTCTCACCGTACAGATAGTGCATCCAAATCTTTAAGGCAAATATCACTGCTACCAACTCTAAGTCGTAAGTAGGGTAGTTCCTCTCGTGAGTTTTCAACTGCCGTAAGCCATAAACTACTACTTTCCCTTTTTGCATCAATACACAACCAAACCTTCCCGTGAGGCATCACAATACACTGAATAGCCCAAACCCCTATCCGGAATAATCATGACTGGAGCAGTGGTAAGTCTAACCTTAAATTCTTAGAATGATTTTCACAAGTCTCACTCCACACAAATTTAACTCCCTTCCTCGTCAACTTAGTCAAAGGTGAGGCTAATCTCGAGAAGTCTTTCACAAATCTCCAATAGTACCCGGCCAACCCCCAAAAACTACGGATCTCAAAGGCATTCTTAGGTTGAGCTCAATCTTGCACTGTCTCTATTTTGGATGAATCTACAGTTACCCCTTCCCCAAATACCACATGGCCTAAGAACTTAACTGTTCTCAGCCAAAACTTACGTTTCCCAAACTTAGCATATAGCTTGTGGGCTCGAAGTAATTCAAACACTACTCACAAGTGCTCCTCATGTTCCTTGTCAGAAGGTGGGTAAATCAGGATATCATCTACAAAAACGACCACAAAACGATCTAAGAACTCTCGAAAGATTCAGTTCATCAAGTCCATAAACATAGTTGGGGCATTGGTTAGCTCAAAAGGCATCACAAGGAACTCATAGTGGCCATACCGCGTACGGAATGCCGTCTTCGGGATATCCTCCTCTTTTACCCTCAACTGATGATAACCTGATCTTAGGTCTATCTTAGAGAAACAACTAGACCCTTTCAACTGATCAAATAGATCATCTATACGTGGCATTGGATACTTGTTCTTAACCGTAACCCGGTTCAACTTCCGGTAGTCAATACAAAGTCTCAAGGCTACATCTTTCTTTTTAGCAAAGAGGGTCGGTGCTCCACAAGGCGAAGTACTAGGGCGAATAAAGCCCTTATCTAGTAATTGATAGAGTTGAGTCTTCAACTCACTCAACTCAGCTGGTGCAAATCGATACGATGCCATAGAAATTGGTGCCATGCCGTGCCGTGCCCGGCACTAAATTGATAGAGAACTCTATCTCTCAGTGAGGTGGTAAACTAGTAAGATCCTCAGGAAAGACATCCGAGTACTCACAAACCACTCTTGGCAACTTAATCCGGGCCTCACCACACTCACCACTCTAAAATCTAGCAAGAAGACAACTAAGCTCACTCTGCCCACGCGGATCATATACCGGGGATAAGACTCTATCCACATGGTCCCCCAAGAAATAAAAACAATCCTCGCTTAAGGTACACACAGTAACCCTCTGACGGTAGTAATCTATAACAGCCCAGTATGACGATAACCAATCCATACCCAAAATAACATCAAAGCTAGTCATATCAAGCAAAACAAATGCAAATGGAAGTCAATGACCGGCGACCTCTATGTCATAACCCGATACCCCTGTTTCAAAATAACCTCACCACCAATAGGTAACTCTACACAAATAGAAGACGCTAACTGTGCCAACTCCAATCCCAAAATCGATGCAAATACAGACGAAATAAATGAATGGGATGCACCCATATCAATTAACACATTAACAACCGAGTTGCAAAACAAAAAGGTACCCCTCATAACAGATGGAGTCAGTACTAGATTTGGCGCGGTAACAGCATACACGTGCCCCGTAGGTCTCTGATTCACCTGCTCACCCTTCGGAGTGTAAGACTGCTACACTGACTGAGCCGAAGAGGCTCCTTAATTGGCCATCGAGGCCTTGTCTGCCTCGAACCAAATGCACCAGTGTGCCACCCAACTGTGGGCAAAACCTCTTCAACTGCCTCGCCTGCCCACACTGATAACAAGTGAGCGGCTGGCATCTACCCTGACTCTGGCCCTGAGAACGAGCCGAAGATGATGCTGCTCCCTGCCCTCCTCCCTTCTGTGGGCAAGTTGGAGACTTGTGGCCCAACTGGTCACACTTGAAACAAGTGATGTCTCCCTAACCACCCCTCCCAAAACCCGAACTTGGTACTGGAAAGGTAGACCGCGAATGCACTCCCTGGGACTGCTGAGGATTAGAACCCCTTTGCCTCTTACTGTCCCCCTAGCTATCCTGACTCCCCCTGGAGCCCCTCATCCTGTCCTCCTCTACATGCATAATAGTCTCAAGACGGGCTACAGCCTCCACAAGGCGTCCATTGTCTCTAATCATGGACCTGGCCACTCAAAACATGAGATCGGTCCTCAGTCTCTTCTCAAACTCCAAACACCAGCGCTCCTTAGTCGCCACCAACTCCGGTGTAAACCTCGACACACTAGTGAAGGTGGCCTCAAACTCAGCCGCTGGTGTATTGAGCTGCACCAATTTGGAGAATTGATTCCTCAACTTCTCCCTTACTGCAGCTGGTAAGTACTTGTCCTAAAAAGCATCTACCATGGCTTCCCAAGTCCCTCCAATGCGCCCCCGCGCATACTTCCACCACTGACCCGCATCTCCCTTCAACTGGAAGGACGCCAAGGTAACTCTCAAACCTCTATCTTCAATGCCGAGCATCTCAAACGTCTTCGTCATCTGCTCTAGCCACTCATCAGCCTTCAGTGGCTCCTTGGGATCCCCCAAAAACTCGTTCGGGTTCGACCGGAAGAACTCTCTCTCTTCAGAAAGGACGGCCCTGCTTCAGCTACTTGGGCCTAGACATAATTCTCAGCCCTGAAAATATCCATGGATTCCTTTAAAGCTCTGACCATTTCATGGGCTAAGGTGTCCATGGCCTGTTGACCTACTGGCTCAGTCACATTGGCCTGACCAACTCCCTCTTCTTGCACCAGAATATCATCCGGTGTAGGTATCTTATGCCTCCTAGGCCTACCACACCTACCACTATGACCACGTCCTGACATCCTAATAATGGTAACAATAAACATTAGCACATTTACAAATGTGTTGAAGCTAATTCACTCGCGTCCTAATACGATGGACAACTGTAATTCACTCCACATAAGCATATACCCACATAAACACATACGAATTTTATTTCCGGATAATTTCCTTCCCGTGGCGTTGCTAAAGTTCCAGTTAGAAATGCCAGTGATCAAGTGCCTTTCCAATAGGACTCCCAGAAACCCATGGACTCGATTAACATCCTAGAAATTAAATCTCATAGCCATATAATCACAGAACCACATTATTATATAAGCACATATCATCTATACTTAAGTCTCTAACAAGCAAAACAAATCCATTGTGGTACTAACCACTTCCCATGTACCCAAAGTATTCAAACCCGGTATGCTCTGATACTAAACTGTAACGCCCCCAAAATATACTACAACAATCCATTCCATAAGATCTATGAACACGATAAAATGATCTACTTCATTCATCAGAGTTTCTATTACAAAAGGGAATTACATGCATTATACATTCATTCTGAATCTACAGCATGTAGTTCAAATTAATGATAACAAAATAAATGCCCTATGTGCTTACATATTTCGAAGATATCACTTGCTTACAACAAAAGAAAAAGTCCTAAGCTCTATACAAGTTATGCCTATGGCTTGAATAAACATTTAAGCACAAATATAACAAAAATGGAGCCTTCAACCCTCAATCTTCCCAAGCTATGTCCTTGGAGGTGGCATGTCACCAGTACCTGAAAGTGTTTTCCCAAGTAGGGTGAGCCAAAGCCCAGTAGAGATAAACTTACACAATATATGAAGTTTAACTAAGATATAAGTGTCAAATAAATGTTTCATAATCATGATCAACTTACATTCTTTCCTTAACCATTTATTATAGATGACCATATCTCAATCCATTCTCATTCATTCATTTCGGGTTAGTCCATTAACCAAGTTCATTATTATCTAATCAACCAAAATGAGACTACAACTTAATGGTTCACAATTTAATGCATTCATCACTTCAACACTTTTATTTTGCCATTTTACGGAACTCTCATCCGAAGGAACCGACACCCATATATATATACAAGATTTCATAACTTTCACCCTGGACACTCCGGCCAACTGAATTTTAAATGGAGTCCATCCTCTATCTCCTCCCAAATAGTGGAGTACATCCCCTTTCTTTTTCCAAACGATTATACATATACAACGTATTAAAATATCATCATATACAATGACCATCCACAACACATATTCAATGTCTCAATCATACCATCATATTCAATGACGCAATTTAAATGATAGGTTTCAATTTACCTAATCCTCATGCAATTTCTACAACAATCATAGCTATTCTTCATTGATAGCCCAAAACAGATATTTCTAGACAGATACACAATCTTTTAAACAGATAATTTATCAAATTTTCATAGGTGAGTGATTTAACAAATCGAACTACACCATTCATTCACATATCCTTCCAATTTCACATTTTCCATATCAATTTCATTATTTATACAATTTGGTTATCCAACTCAAATTAGGGAAAATTTCCCCATTTTTCAAATATCAACCCAAAGGCTAAATTTCACCATTTTAACACTAGAGAATCTCATATACAAGCCCCATAGTCATTTTGTAAAAAAAAAAAAATGGAAAAACCCCTCTTTCAATTTTGAATTCAAACTCTAACTTTACTTAAATCCTCCCAAATCCCATCATTTATACAAAACAATAAATACCTAGGTTAAAAACCATATTAAGATGTAGACTGTCCCTACCTCAAAGAGAGAAGGTGAGCCAAGAAAGAGAGAAGCCTCAACGATGCCGAAATCCAACTTCAATCGGTTCAAAATAATGATCTTGAGGAGCTCTACCATTTTAATGAAAGCATAAGGGTAGATAGATCACTAGATCTAGGTGAAAATCTAGAGAGAAAGGGTATCTTAGAGAGAGAGGGTCTCACTTTAGGGTTTTAAGAAGAATAGATCTGAAAAAGTGATGTAAAAGTGCTTTTCGCGATCTGATATATGCACAGTCCGCTCAACTGTCAGACACAAACTTTGGTTCCGCTCGAGCGCAAGAAGAGGCCCACTCAAGCGCAGAACACACACCTCTAGAACTTTTACAGACGACAGACCAACCGCTCGAGCTCAAGAAAGGACGCTCGAGCACCCACCCGCTCAAGCGTAGGAAATGCCGCTCGAACGTGAAAGACACTCCTCCAGCACTTTTGCAGACATGCAAAGTATTGAAGGGTTGCAACTCCCGCTCAAGCGCAGGAAGTCCACTCGAACGGAGGGCCAAAATTCTGGGCAACTAAGTTTGGGAAAAACATACAACCAACCTGTTCCAAACTCAATCACAACAATCCAAAGGCCAACTTCAAGAGATACTAGGGAGAAAAGAGGTAAACAACAACATGGAAATATTAAACCTGGGTCCGAAATACAACAAATGACGGGTCAAAACCGGGATCACTATATTTGCTTTCTATTTAATTTTTCTTTTTACTTTTTCTACTTCTTTCTCCTACTCTTTCCGACTACTGCCCATTACTCTTCCATCCCGATCTACCATGTCCTTGCCTCAATTTTATTTATTAAACATATATATATATATAATTTAATTTTTTTAATATAATAAAACTAAAATATTAAAATATTATACTTAATATTCATTTTCACTCATTTATTTAGTATTTTACATCTTTTAACTCTCATTAATTATGCATTATTATTTATAACATACAATATTACCTTTAATTTTATTTTATTTTTTTATTTTTAAAACAACAAAATTAACCGATTCCTACCGCACTCTCGCCCCGCCCCCGATATGATATAGGTTGGGGGTGGAGGATAACAAATGAACTCCTCTGCTCTAAACCCACCACGTTTCTATTCTTACTCATCGCTATTGACTACTATAACTAATGAACTCCTCCGTCAACTAATTTCAACCACAACCTCTCGTAACCGGTAACCAGCTACCACTGCTACTAACCATCTCTCACTTGAGGTAACTACCTCTGGTCACCATCTTTTCTTCAAAATCACTTTAAGTAGCCGACTGACCACTATCTCCAACAATTGACAAATACTTTTGACCAACATTTCTTGTGGCCAATAACGGTAATTGCCTTTTACTGGTGACAACAATTTTGGCCACTATCTCTGGTGGCCAACAACTACCTTCGGCAACCATCTCCAATCATCAACAATCACCCCCGCAACTCCCAGTTTAACTTCTTTTTAAATATTTATATACCAAACACGTTTTTTGTTTTTGTTTTTGTCCAAAATAAATATAAACATGTTTAATATTTTTTGTAAATAAAAAATAATAAACTATAAATATTGCCAAACGAAAATATTCAATTTTCAAGCAACTCCTAAAAATATTCAATTTTCAAATAACTCCTAAAAATATTCAATTTTCTTTGAGTCAAAAGGATAAAATGGAAAGGCTATTTGTTAAACATACACCTACTTGTTATATACCTTGTAAAGTCTTTATGCGTCAAACACACATATACAAGAAGGAAGAAAGTTTGCTAGAAACGGAAATTATGTTTTAAACATCTACAATAGTTAAAGGCATAATTTGGGCCCACAACGATGTTTAAAACATATTGCTCTATCCTTTCATATGGAAGGATGAAGCCAAGCTTTTGGCTTATTTTTTATGTAAGGGGAGGTCCCTCCCCCATTTTGAGGGTTCAGAAATTTTGGGAGCAAAAATTCTCTCTCTCTCTCTCTCTCTCTCTCTCTCTCTATTGTGCTTAAAAGTGAGTTTTCTTTACATATTTGCATACAACCTCTTAGCCAAACACCTTCACCTTAGAGCTGAGGTCCTTGGAGGTCTTGTTTGAGGTCTAAAGCTTGGTTTTAGCTCAGAATTGCACCTCTTTTGCTGTTGTGCTTCAAGGGTAAGGACTTACCTCTTTCAAGCTTTGTTTTAATTAAGTGTTTGGCCATCTCTTTTAGCTATTTTGATCTGGTTTTTCAACCATAAAAAACTCTGATTTTAAGGTTTTAAAATGGTGGTTTAAGCATTGTGGAGTTAAGGGGGGTCGTCTCCTATTTTGCTCTTTGGCTTGTGGGTCCATTTGTGCTACTTTTGAAAGCTTTTAAAGTCAACCTTTTTTGGCCTTTAAACCACTGAATTCCCGAGGTATTTTAGTGGCAAAAAGTTTGTTTTGAGATTCAAAATATGAGGGGGTGGCCTCCCCTCCTTGTGCCCAGTTGGCTTTGCAAAGTAGCATGATTTTATGGCTTAACTTAGCTTCATCTCAACATGTTTCAGGCTTTGTTTTGTCATGCTTTAACTCTATTTTGAGTGGTCTTGGTCATGTGGCTCATGTTTTGTATAGCTATAGTGTAAATGCCTTAACTAGCTTTGTGTTTTAAAGCCTCTCACATGCTTTGCATAAGATGATTGCATGCCATAGTATCATTTTACAAGTGATTTCAGTACATATACCTCTCTCACACTCTCACATGTTTCACTCTTTCATGGCTTTTGAGAGTTGTGCTTTGTGTCTTGTTTGTGAGCCAACAAGTGAGCATGTTTTTCTTGCCATTTATGCTCCCATTTTATCCATTTTAGTAATTGTTTTGACATAATTTAGCTCTGTCCAGAGCTGGTTTGGCCATTTGAGTTTGGTATTGCATGCCTCTAGTGTAGTGTTCTTCACTAGTTTCAATGCCTTTGGCCCTTAACATGTTGTGCATGTATTGCCTGCATGTTTTAGCATTATTTGTCATGCCATTTCAGCACTGAAATTCTGCAACCTCCCTTATTTCTTCACTTTTAATTTGCTTTGAGGGTTGATTGGCCTTAAGGTTGTGTTTAAGCTTGAGATAGAGCTTATGCCCAATGGCTTTAACTCTCTTTTGAGGGTTCCTCCTAGCCAAGGCATGATCTCTCTCATGTCTTAAACCATCCTTGGTTGACCCCTCTCTCGTTAGAGGACTTTCACATTGGACTAAATTGGTTAAAGGATTAATCAGTAATGTAAATGTGTAAACAAAATGAGCAAAGTAAAACATGAACAAGATAAGCATTTGTGTTGCATTGCATGTGTTTGGATCGGACGTTAATCCAAACACAAGGAATGAGGGACATTTCATACTCAAAGTGATGAAACATGTCACATTTCTTGGTCGTCATCACCCTTGATCATGCATGATAGGGTGGTGGCACTTTGAGTCTTATGTGCGCATTCGTTAAGCTTGTACAAACTTGGTTCCTTGGCCATCATGCATGGAAATGCTTGGTTGGTGGCTTGATAGCCAAGTGCCATACTCCTTTGAGCTTGAGAAATGATAAGGAGGATGACAGTACATACATTTCCTTGCAAATACACTGTCATGCCTTTGTTTGCTCTCTGTTGCAGTAAAAAGAGGAATTTCAGGAGATCAGTGGCCGACTGGCCACATGTACTAGCCGACCGGCCACCAATCATGGCCGAGCAACCATCAGTGTATTCTTGAGATGGAACAAAGGCAATCTGGAAGTTGGCATAATTTTCAGAGATCCGAAGACGTATAAACAGAGGCATCTAGAGGCAAGGCAATGGATTTTGGGGAGAAGCAATCGAGCATGCATATCTTCCTCGCCCGTGAGGCCATTTTACTGCTTTATTTGCTAGTTGTAGTTAATTAATACTTGTGTTGTAATTAATTAGCTTAATCTATTTTGTAATATTTTAATTAGCTTAGCATAGCTAGTTATTTAATTGTGTTGTAATTAATTAGCTAGAATGGTTAATTAATTGGTTTGTAATAATTAGCTTAGCTTAGATTAGCTTAGCTTATTTATTCGGACCCTCCTTCGAGAGGGTGCAATGTTGTAATAAGTGTGCATGTGTGTGTGCATGTCTTCCAA
Source organism: Camellia japonica (assembly GCA_030407325.1). Lineage (NCBI taxonomy): Eukaryota > Viridiplantae > Streptophyta > Magnoliopsida > Ericales > Theaceae > Camellia > Camellia japonica. The sequence continues at coordinate 183,090,665 of JAPPVO010000059.1, read as the reverse complement.
CCCCACTTCTTTCTCCCTTTTATTTATCCACTTTCAATGGTTAGATTAGGGCATATTTTGATTAGCATACCTTATGCTTGCATGTTTTCATCATTCATTTGTCTTACATGCACCTGGCTCGACGCATTATTCAAACTGCATCGCAATTTCAATACACTTATTTGAATACGTGTTCTGAAGCATGTTATCAAATTGTTGCATTCATATGCCATCTTAGATAGCCGAGCCTATTTCAGTTGCATTATTGCATGTGTTGCATTAGGCATTTAACATAGTTAGGATCATGCATTGTTTCTAACTAGTTTTCTATTTTGGCTCGGAGTACACTGTAAGTCATTACGCTTCAGCATACTTGCATGAGTGTGAGTGTTGCCATGACAGCATGCTTGCCATGAGGCTATTTGCTTAAATAATTAACTGCATGAATGCCTGTGGGTGAAGGCTTTACTACTTGAATTGGAACAATTCATCAAATATGAGTTTTAAGCCCACTTTGCGAAGTGGCAAATCATCATAAGCCCAGTTGAGGGTGGCAAATCCGTGTTTTAGCCCACTTGAAGGTGGCACTTTCAAACCATTCTTGGAAAACAAACGTGAGCTGTTTTGTTCCAATTCTTGCGGTTTAGTCTATACTTGTATGCTGTGCGCATCACGTAGTAAAGTTAGCTAATAACCGGAACAAGAACTCACAATGTTTTCAAAATCAGATATCATGGTTAGTAGAGGCCGGTCTTTGACCGGGCGAGCGGGGGTGCTCACGAAGTGACCTTCCCCAATCGTACCCAAGTTCCCGAGCCGAGGCAACTTTGGTGATGACGGACACGTGGCCTTTGGCACCGAGTCAGGGTTTCCTAAATTTTCCATTAAAAACATTTAGGTGGTGACTCTGTATCTGGCGAAGCAGTCCATGTTTGGCACTTCTTTCAAAAAAATCTGTTTTCAAAATGATTTGCCGGATTTGGACTCTTTGGTTCAAGATTAAGAACCGTGACATTTTGAGTCCTTCGAACTGTAGTGACCCAATATCGAACCAGAACGGGGGAGGGCGGGGGGGACTCGCACCCCCTTTCGCCCCGGGATGTGTTCGGGGACGTCTACAGTTAGCTCATTATCCGATTAAGAATATCGTTCCAATACAAGCATTCTCAGTTTCAAATCTAACTCCATTTTCATTCTAGGCAAATATGGTGCTCATGATGCAAAAACAATAACTTTTTTCATAAAACTGCAAGGTTTTTACCCCAATCATGGTTTTTACAAAAGAGAGTACAAGTCTTTTCAAAAGCCAAAGTAAAAGCCTATATGAAGCTATACATGTGCTAAGCTACTACAACAAAAGGAAACGAAGCAAAAAGTACAAAAATTTGCGCCAGTCGCATCAAACTTGAGAGGTCCTCTTCGTTCTCTTTCTCAAAGGGGACTTAGGGGCACTGTCTCCATCGACACCGCTATCAGAATCGAACTTTGAACCAGGGCCAGTATCATTATCTCCACTCTCTGACTTAGAGCCAGCCTTAGCGTCGTCTCCGCTCTCTGATCCCAAGCCAGCATCATTGTCCTCGCTCTCAGACTCAGGGCGTTGGCTCACTGTCTCCTCGGAGTCGCTGGTCTCAGCATCATCCCCACTCAAAACCATCTTTGAGCTCCTCCGACTCCAAGCACCTTTACCCCTGCCTCAACCTCGACGCTCGTTTCGGCTACGTGCTGGAGCCTATCAATCTCTCCCTCTTGTCGCTAGAGGAGGTGCCGCTGGTGCTGCCGCTACTACTGGTGCCCTTGGTGTAGTTGGAGCCTAAAAAACAAGCATCAACATATCAGATACAGTGTATGTATTGTTTCAGAATATAAAAAATAGATACAACATGGGTGTAGTGTGCCAGTACAGTGTATCAAAATGCAGGTCAGTTTAGTGGCCCATACCTGAGGTGCACTCGGGGCTCTAACATACCTGTGTCCCGCCTCCGACGTCTCAATCGGGAGCTGACAGGTAGTTCAGCTCGACCAGCCATAGAGAATCGTGGTAAGAATCGCCAGCCAACAGGCAGCCTGCGTAGCAGGAGAAGCCTCTCTAATACTAGCCTCGGCCTCCTGAGTAGTCTCTCCAGCCAAAGGAGCACCTGCTGCGTCGCCCGTGTGAACTTTGGTCAGGGATGGCATAAGATGAGTCTAGATGAAGGTTGTGTAATATCTGTTCCCTCAGAAGTAGTCGGCATCTAGCCCCACCATATACTGAAAAATGGCCTCAATTGAGAGGCTATCAGCTATCCTTATAGATGTTAGGGGTAGTATAGGAACAACTGGGGCAAGCAAGTCCAGTGTCTGACATACAAACTGCTCTACCAAGAATCATTCCCGACAGAATAGGCCCTCCAGCAAAATCTGATATGGAGACGTGGCCTAGGCTCCGGCATACTGATCCCTAACTCTGACTGGCATCGTCGCCTAGGGCTACTAGGTGATCTGCAAATAGCAAATTTACAAGTTATTAGTTACTGTCAATTGTCAGAACATGAATTCGAGCAGTAACCAGGGTAATAAATTAGAAATTACTGTGAGTTTCGGATTACCTGGCAGGTGACCACTGTGTCGAAGTAGCGATGATAGAAGGCAAAGGTCATCTCCTCACGGCTCTAGCGACGACACCTACCGTTATACCGAAGCGAGTAGGGCACGGCCGGAGCAATCTCATCCATCGGCTCTGGAGCCAGGGCCAGGAAATAGGCGTAAACCGACAGCTATAAGAAATGATCAATGATGTGCATCAACAGTGTGTGTTCAGATGTTGAACAGAAAGTGCAAGGTAGAAAGCACAATGCATGAACAAATATAAGGCAGAAAATGCAAAGAAAAAAGCAAAAAAAGTACAATGCATACCTCTTAGGCTCTCCAGTAGCCTCCGACCCTATCTCCCGTCATACGGGAACTAGAACTCATGTAGCCGTAGAGTGTGGCAAGGCCAGCTCCACCCCAGTCGTGAAATTAGACCCGGGGCAGGGTCACAAGGGCGCTCAACAAGAACAACCCCATGGTAATCTACCTATTCGCGAACAAGGTGGTACCGAGAAGGTAAATCAAAAAGCCCCAGGTGTACTGCTTTACCTCCTCCCGAGTCTTAGGCTAACTCCTGAGAAAGCACTCGAGGAACCAACTATATCTCACCATAGCTGGCCTGTATAGGGGCAGGCTCGCTCCAAGTAGGTAGATGCAGGCCACCTCCCACTAGCCCATGTCTATGTCAAAAGAAATGGGATCACCCCTACTTCTAAGCCTATGATCATCGAAAAGTCATAGGGGGTCATCGTCATCTCCCTAGTGGAAGAGAAGTGGAAGGAGTTGGTGGTATCCCACCACCTCTCCACTAATGCTCCGAGTAGCGCCTGACTGGCCATGTGGTGCGTAAGCCCAATGTAGAAGAGGCCAAAACCTGCCTCATCGACAAGGTCGTGATCCTGAACAGGTAGCTCGTGATACCAGTCCCTGGCCGTCACCATCTCATAACCTCTGCATGAGCGAGAGTCATCATGTGATAAGGAAGGAGTGAATCAGATGAAAGACAGTGCTAAAAGAAGAGTCAAATGAAAGATAGTGATATGCATGACAGTTAGATAAAAAGTAATAAAGCATAAAAATAAAGGTTGTACCTCAATAGCGCTGTGGGAAAGGTGAGAGTCTGGCTCCGTCAGCAAAATATCCTCCGGCACGCCATCAACAAAGTCATCAAAGCGCATCATGCCTCCAGGCGCCATCATGTGTGTGTGGGGGTGGTAAGTGGCCGAATCAAAGGGCCTCACCCTCAATGATAGTAACTCAGGCTCGGGCCCTGGGGCGAAGATCTCTGTCTTTGCCTCTGCCTCGAAGTCAGCAGCAATGTCCTCCGCTGCCTCACCAGCCTCATCAGCTATAGGCTCCTCAACCTCAACAACAGGTGGAAGCATAGGTATTTCAAGAGGGGCACCATCATGTGGAATGTCATCTGCCACTTGGAAAGTGGGTCAAAAGTTGGTGAAAAATGAAAAAAGATAGAGAAAAGAGGGAAAACTTGGAAAAAGTCAACCCTAGGAGAGAGAAAATAGGAGAAAAAGTCAAAACTTGGAAAACTTCACAAAACCCAAGAAAACTTGAGAAAAACAAGCCCAAAGTGTTGAAAACTCAAAAAAATCAATGAAAACAAAATCTGATCGGTTCAAAGAGGTTTTACGAATAAAGTTTGCATGGGACGTTGGAAAACGCATATAAAGCACAAATCTAGAGAGATGAAGCACCTAAAGAGATAGGGAGAGTGATTTCGGTCATGTGGGTATGAGGAAATGAGGTTTGGTGGTGTATTTAAAGTGACTCATGCCGAAAAGACCAAAGTGCCCCCGAAATTACATTAGTAAAAAGGGGCGACCATACACTATTAGTGGCCGACAAGCCCCTTTTGTGGCCCAATGTTGGTTTTGTTCCCCTTTTGCTCTAACAGTGTATGGGAGGTCCTATTTTGGGTCTGGAAAGAAGGATTGAGGTATTTGCATTAGATTTGATTTCCGAGAAGCTCGAAACTGTGTTCCGGTTGCGTCGTTCCAATGCCCGCTGTACTTTGGCGCGCGAATGTGCCCCAATTTCAAATATGCACAAGTTGTATCCTTTTGAGGGCGTGTTACCAGGCCTCTGGGGGGTAAGTTGAAGGTTGTCGTCGAACATCGCTTTTGTCCATTTTGTCGATTTACATATCTGATATCTTCTTTTTGCATAGAACGTGCAATCTCACATACCTCTTATGTTGCGTGTGCGCATTGCATCTTATGTCGGTTGTCTATTTTGTTGCATAGAACATGCGTTGTCATTGTATTGGTTTTCAATTACGCCACTTTGTTCGTACATTGTGCATCTATTGCACTCGTTCACTTTGTGCATTTATCGCACTCGTTCACTTTGTGCATCTATCGCACTCGTTCCCTTTATGCATCTATCGCACTTGTTCACTTTGTGCATTTATCGCACTCGTTCACTTTGTGCATCTATCACACTCGTTCACTTTGTACATCTATCGCACTCATTCCCTTTATGCATCTATCACACTCGTTCACTTTGTGTATCTATCGTACTTGATCTCTTTGTGCATCTATCGCACTCGTTCACTTTGTGTATTTATCACACTCATTCTCTTTGTGCATCTATCGCACTCGTTCACTTTGTGCATCTATTGCACTCGTTCCTTTTGTGCATCTATCGCACTTTCTCACATTGTGCATCTATCGCACAAATCTTACTACCTTGTGCATCTATCGCACAATCTCATGCTTTTTGCATCCATCACAGTGCGGAAACACGACCTTGAGCGATTTTTCTCATCTTCTCATGATTTCGGTGTGGTTAGAGTGTGTTTTTATTTCTTTTCGCGTGAAACATGGTTGGACTTCTTTGCGATCATCTTGTAATTGCTTCTTGCATCATCTTTCGTGATCACAGTGTTTCAAAAAAAAAAAAATAATAACCGGCTTCGTGAAGTGTGTGAGTTTTGTGTATATTATTTGCATCTTGGTCCTGAACTACGTTGGTCTGATTCCTTGCAAAGGGATACATAGACAGCTTTCAAGCTCAACCAATTTAATTTATGTCTTGATTGTTTGCCCAAGTCTTACGGCCTTGTCAAAATGGGTCGTCTCTAGGCTTTGACATTCACACACGTCATTTCATGACTTCGAACTTTGTCAAAGAAGGGCAACAGTACACACCCCATTTTTAACCGCCCTTAACACTTGGGCGCCACCGATTAATCACCCAATGATGAATTTACAAGCTTGTACAAATGCTCAATTTCCTTAGTAGGAAACCTCAGTTTTGAGCCTCAAAAACCTACAAACCTTGTGCCTTGTTTTGGACAAAACAGTTGTTCAAGCTTGACTATCCAAGGACTTGCAGACCCACTAGTGGCCTGCCGGCTACTATTAGTGGCTGGCAGCCCCCTATTAGTGGTCTACCACCCACTTGTGTCAAAAATCATATCTTTTTGCCAACTGTGCCAATTGTCTCCACAGATGCACGCACTGCACCAGCTGTGTCTGTATGGATATTTTTTAGATAGTCTCATATATTTCTATATATAGATGACTCCCCCTCAAAAATTAGGTTAGAAAAATTTGTGAAGCAAAGTCTCTCAAAATATTTCTCTCTCTCCCTTGCAACTTCTATACCTTTTGCCTAGGTACTCTAAACCAAACCTTGAGGGTTCTTTGCTGAGGTGTTTGAGCTTTCATTTTGGCTCTTGAGGGTGTGAAATTGGTGGGTTGTAATTCAAAGGACCACTCCTCTTCAAGAGGTATGCATCCTAGCTCTTTTGTACCATTTCTTTCCTACCTTTTCTTATTATTTTTGGGCAGTTTTTTATTTGTATTTGTGGGCTGAAGCTTGTGGTGTAAGGTTATTAAAGGTAGAGGGGTTGACGACCTTTCTTTGAACCTTGCTTTCTAGGCCTTTACCCTTGTATTTCCCATCTTTTCATAAACACTTTTTGAGCTTTTTATCACTGATTTTCAAAGTTTTTTTCAAAGGCTAAAATGTGGTTTTGAATTCCCAAAAATGGAGGGGTTAGCCTCCCTTCCTTTGGCTTGTTTACTAACTTAATTGCTCCATTATTTTAGCTTGCTTTTGTAGATGTTTTCTCCTTAATTTCAGTGCTATTTTAGCCTATTTTAGGACTATTTTAAGTTGTTCATGTCATTTATGTCTTGTATTGCATGCTTGTAGTGTAGTGGTCCTTATAGGTTTGGTGTTTTAGGCATTAGACACCAACCTATTTGAGTTGATAACATTTATTTCAAGTTTTCCATGTGTTCATCTCTGATCATCTCTGTACTTCTCTCATTTCTTGGCTTCTTCCTTGCATTGAGAGTCGTTTCAAACCGATTCACTACAACAAAACTAACTATTTACGGCATTATGCTTACAACATGTGTTAAATGCATGTCGTAATTAGTACATTCTACGACATTTATTTTTGCAAGCCGTTAATGTTTTGTCAATAACAGCATACATACCATGTAAGTCGTTAATTCATATATTTATAGCATGCAAAAGTATGCCGTAAAAAATGTATGTTTTTACGACTTACAAAAATATGTCGTAAAATATTTGCACTTAAGATGACATACATTTCATGTTGTAAAATATTATAACTTTACACGACATGCTAATGAATGTTGTGAAAACTTCTACAAAAATAAAAAATTCAATCCGATTTTTTTATGACATGCAAAAGTATGCTGTAAAAAATTGTATATTTTCACGGCATACAAAAATATGTTATAAAATATTTACACTGAAGACAACATACGTTTCATGTTGTACACTATTAAATTTTCTATTTTTTTGAATTTTGTGATTTTTTTATAAAATTAAAAACGCTTTCCTTCTAAGTATATGTAAATTATTTGAATTTAAAAAGTAAAAAAAAAAAAATTTATTTAAAAACTTATGCCACACTCTCTCTCATTCTAGATCCATACATGCTTTGGTCCCAAACCCTCTCATTCTCTAAAAAAATTATATTTTAATTATAAATAATAATAAAAATTTCTAGATGTTCTTAAATATTTATAAATTTTTAATAGATATGAGAAATTTTTATTTTTTTTTCCCAATAAACTAGATATTCTATTTATAATCTAGATTTTTTTAATACAAAAATAATTTATAAACTTATACTTAAATCTTTTTGCCTAAAATTTTCTACTCCTATTTTTTTTATTAATATTATTAAAATTATACATTCTTTGCATCCCAAATTTTTTATTTATTAATATTGTCATTTGTTTGCATCCCACAAAACATATGCTAATTCTCATTTGAGGTATACGAAATAAAGTTAATCTCTGTTTAATATTAAATAAAAAATAAAAAATACTTATTATATGATAAAAATATATTATTATATTAAAATTTATGTTCATGTTAGAGAGGTTAGTTAAACAATATTAAGAATTTTAATTATTAAATATTATATATCATATAAGATCTACATTATATGAGTTTCACTCTCATATGACTATTTGGTATAATATTTAATAATTTATTTAGAGTTTTTGACATTTTTTATATAAGTTATATATAATAAAATATTTTTATGTTATATGATTAATTTATCATTTTTGTCTAATTTAAATATAAATTAATTTTAAAAATAAATTATGAAAAACTTAAAATTTGATATACCCTTCCATCTTTTTACCTATTGTTTTCTAATTTAATTTCAAGGGAAAATGATTTATAAGTCCCATTAGGAGGACTTATTTAATGTGAAGTCCTATGTAATTTCTTATACAGTTTCAAGTCCTATTTAGATAAGAATGTATTCCACAAGGTCCTATGAGTTACGAATAAATGGTATTAATATACTATTATACCCTATAATGGCAAAACTATATATAGGAAATTGAATGTTATCATAAATCATATTTATATGAATGTGAATTTAAATTCCAAAATACACGAACAAGCAACATTTTCACATTCAATTTAAAAAATCAAAAACCTAGTAAGTTTGCGAAACGTAGCGTGACACGTACGTAAACATTGAATACAACAACATCACAACACAAATTCAAAAAAAAAAAGTACAACCGAACGTAACACGCACAAAACATAACAACATTACAGATGTGGGTTAACATTACAACTTAAATGTAACGTCATTGGAGGCTAATGAAAGTGTGTCAATGTATGGATGTGTCATTTTACAATGCGAATGTGTTTTTTTGCATCTGAATGTCGCATTTGATATGGTCACGTTACGTTACGTTTATGTAGGTGTCACGTTACGTTTCGCAAACTTAATGGGTTTTTAATTTTTTTTTAACTAAATGTGAAAATGTTGCTGGTTTATGAAAAATGACACATCCATACATTGGCACACTTTCATTAGCCTCTAATTGCGTTACATTTAGGTTGTAATGTTAACCCACATCTGCCATGTTGTCATGTTTTGTGCGTGTTACGTTCAGTTGTATTTGTCTTTGAATTTGTGTTGTGATGTTGTTGTATTAAGTGTTTATGTACGTATCACGTTATGTTTTGCAAACTTAATGGTTTTTAATTTTTTTAATTCAATGTGAAAATGTTACTGGTTTATGAAAAATGAAACATCCATATATTGGCACACTTTCATTAGCCTCCAATGACGTTACATTTAGGTTGTAATGTTAACTCACATCTATAATGTTGTCATGTTTTGTGCATGTTACGTTCGGTTATATTTTTTCTTTAAATTTGTGTTGTGACGTTGTTGTATTCAATGTTTACGTGCGTATCACGTTACGTTTCAAAAACTTACTAAGTTTTTGATTTTTTAAATTGAATGTGAAAATGTTGCTTGTTCATGTATTTTGAAATTCAAATTCACATTCATATAGCTATGATCTATGGTAACATTCAATTTTCTATATATGGTTTTGCCATTATTTATGATATTAACAACTAATATTGAGGGTAAATGTGTATTTTGAAATTCAAATTCACATTCATATTGATATGATCTATGGTAACATTCAATTTCCTATATATGGTTTTGCCATTATTTATGATATTAACAACTAATATTGAGGGTAAATGTGTCAACAAACTTCCCACAGGACTTATGGAAACATAAGTTTTTTAGTAGGACCATATGTAGCATAAGTCTCCCTAATAGGACTTATAAATAATTTTTCCTAATTGCAATTATACCCAAAAACACATACTCCCTCCGTCCCAAAATATTAGTCCCTTATTCCATTTTTCATTGTTCCAAAATATTAGTCCATCTTCAAAAATCAAATACAAAAATAATATAAATTTCCTATTTTGCCCTTCTTTTAAATTAATAAACAATATAAAAAGTACAATTATGACATTGATATTCCCAAAAAATGTACTATCAAAAGGATAATTTTGAAAAATTAACTTTTTTCAAAAGCAATAATTGTACTACCAAAAAAAGTTGGATTCCCCAAAAGGGACCATTATTTTGGGACGGAGGGAGTATTAATTATTTATTATTATCCTCATAGTCATCTCTATATCTCTCCTAAATTCAGCGGAAGCTCTAAAGCTTCAGCTTCTCTCACTTTCACAACCAAATTCGCAAACATTTTCAGAGGGACAAATCTCATCAATGATCGTCTTTTCAACTCAAACTCTCTCTGTCATTGCTATTTCAGTTCTCCATTCGGTAATTTCACTCTTGATTTTGTGTTTTTTTTGTTGTTTTGATCTCAATCTCTACTTGTTTTCACAAGTATAGATTGATTAGGTCGTATTTTTCAATATCAGCATTGTCTTCAATTCTTGATTCCTTCAATTCCGTCTCCAATTTTTATTTCAATGTTCTTAATTCACTCTCTCTCTCTAGAGGCACACCGAAACACGCACTCTCTCTCGCTCTCTCTTAATCAAGAATTGATTCTGTGCCACAGTGATGTTAGTTACACGAGCACCAATCGTTTGATTCCGAGCTTGGCGTTTGATTCTAATTCCGAGCTTGGAGTTCGATTCTGATTCTAAGCCCCTTCCATGGATTTGATTTCTTTATGAGTTTCTAACTTATTCAGTTTCCTCTCATTCTAGAAGCGTTCGTATTTGATGTAATTGGTGTGTTAGGTTAAATAACGGTGAAATGATTGTCAATGATGGATTGGAATTAATTATATGATTTTTTGGTGATGTTTCTCTGTGATTTGATTGGATTAATTTTGAAAGCAAGTATCTTCATTCAATGTTTGTTAACCATTTCTGATATGAGTTTTGTCTTCATTTTGGTTCTCCGGAGAAATTTAGAGTATGAATTGTGACTTATTGAGTTCCTCATGAAAATCAAACTTGCATTCATCTTTGTAATTTTAGTTCGTACTCTTTCCTTACCATTGGACAATCATTTGTTGAAACACTCAAGTTTATGCAAAATCTCAAACACATTACAAGTTTATGCAAAATCTCAAACACAAAATTGCATTCCCTAGTTAACTATAGACGTAGTTAGGGGATACTTGCACAAGTCATTGTCTGCCACTGTGGAGTTCATAATTGAAAGTGAAAAAGGTATATGCATATTCTATTTCTTGATTTCTCCTTTACAAAATAATCAATGCACTTAATTAGCTTCCATTCTACTATGGTGTTTTCTTCAGCTAGTCTCCTTAATCAACCAGTTTCTCCTGAACTGGTCATATTTTACATTACTCAGGACACGCAAAGACATTCATTACTTCATGAACTAAGATATGGTTTTTTCTTATTCTATTTTCCCCTCTCTTTCTAGTTTTTATAAATTATAAGGGCCAAAGTAACATTTTTCCAGCTTCCATGTCCTTATGAACCTTGTAGTTATAGTTTTTTTAAATATTGATAAGCATGAAGGTTGATGAAAGTCAAAGGGTCTGTTGATACATTTTTAGCAAAACGATGATCATTATTGTTTTGCATTTGGTAGTGACCTCTTAAAGTTAGCTCATTGCTACACTAAGATTGTCATATTGACAATAGTTGTTGCTGACTCCGTGGTTTCCGAGTAACTGGTAAAATTGGCACTCAGTGCTCACTGTAGTTCCTATTCATTCCATTGATATCCACTTGCTTCGTGTAGAGTCAATTCTGGTCGAAGAAAGGATCATAACTGAAACCTCTTTAATTCAGACTACACAGGCATGCAACATTTCATATTGTTTCGAGCAATTTTAGTTCTATTATGCCTTTTCAATTTTCATTTTCTTCCTTTATTTTGACGAAGTTTTTCGTTCATTTACAGATAGCTGATGGAGATGTCTTCCATAATATAACTCTACCCATTTACATCATACTTCCACGTCTTTTGACTTGTCCAACAATTTATGCTGGGTGAGTTGCTGATACAGATATCTACTTCCAGAACTCATTGTTGTGCCCTAGCATGCCGATCACTCTTCTCTTTATCAATTGTTATAAGAGAATATTTGCTACTAATTGCTTATTTAGACCTCTATTATTAGAATCATACTATCCATGATATGAATTGCATAATTCGGTTCGATACGCCGACAATTAATCATATTTGGGGGGTGAATCGACGGAAGAAAGAATTGCATATGAATTGTACAATTCGATTCTAAACACCAAGAAGTCTTCAATTTTTCTACGTGTCTCTATTGGCTAAAGGAACTCAGTCCTTTGGGTTGACTATTTGGATTATATGAATTGTAAAAAAATTTATTAGTAGCCCCCTCCTTGATACCGATTGAAGAATGAATGATTGAAGAGTTTCAGAGTTCTTGAGTTTTTATACCCAAATTTTGTTCTTGAAGGTTTTTTTTTTTTTACACAAATATATATTTACATTTGTACATGAAGTTAGTCTATTTTTTTTTATATAGGGTATATAGACTTTTGATTCGACACAAAGTACAAATGTTAGAATTAGATTTTGTGAATCTTGTGATGAGTATAATTTTGTGTATAAAAACGCACATTGTGTTAAATTTATTTCACTTTGTTGATTAGAATTTTGAATTTTTAAACTTCTCATATGAAGGATCTTGAATTTTTGTTTTTTCTAACTCGTAAAAGTATATGAAGCTATGGATTGTTATAAATCATAGCATAGGATCATAGATCACACCCAGAATCGGACCCACATTTGTTGCCATAGAAGCGTGTGTTGTACCAATTACACCATGTATTTATCATTCAAAACAAGATGATTTATATATAAACATTTGATATTTATAATATATTCTTTAATATCTAATTGTTTAGGTATATTTTTTTTTTTATGTATTTTAAAAATTATAACTGAATCTTTACGATTCAAGAATCAGAAAAAGGTAATTTCGATTCATGATTCAATTCTCGATTTGATAACTATGATTTAGACATTAATTTAAGGAGAAATCCTGCAATATATGGTAGCCAGCGATGTTCTTTATGCATATGCATGCTCTCTGATAGTGTTCTTTAGCTGTTGTGCTTGCTTTACTTGTTTCTTGAACTTGAGGTCATCTATACACCATAACTAGAGTGCATGTGATGGCTTCTTTGATTTTTGCCTGCAGTCCATTTTCAATAGAGTTCAAAGTTTTGATCGTCAGCTATTGAAGTTGAATCCAAAATCTGATCCTAGAACTCCTAGACTGTGAGTAAGCCTCAGTTCGCGTAGGGTAGTCATTAATCACTGTCAATAGCTACTATCTGTTGTAACTGAAATGATTTATTTTCAAATATCAGTTAGCAATGGAAAGTGTACCATTGGAACTTATTCGAACAAAGTAAAATGATCCATATTGTAGGTAATCTTTTGATCAAACTCTTCTACCTTCTACACACAAATGGAGTGAAAACTCCTGGATATGTACTTTATTGAATGAATAATGGGGAATGATGTGTAAGCTTTCCTATTTGTTGTAGAATCTTATTAGTTTATGAATCAAAAACTAATCCCATGTTGTAGTCAAATTTTTGCAAATATGGCTTATTGTAATAATACATGTGTTAATATGATAGGATTAGAAACACTCAGGTTTAAATCATACAGTTCCAACTCAAAATTAACCCGCTAGATAATCTTATCTCTGCAATGACTCAGGTTTATTGTTGTTGATCTGATTGTTATTGTGAATGCCCATTTTCTTATTAACGGTTGAATCTTGAAATTGTCAACTAGCAAGATGAGTGGAGAGGTACTTTATTTCTCATTTAACATAAAATTGAATTTATAAGGGATCTTGGCACGAAAGATGGTGCCAATAACCACAGAGAGACGGCCTGATATTCCAGAAGAGGTTAAAGACAAGCTATAGGCTTGTGTGAAGGCAACATGTATTTTAGAGATTAGTGAACCTTATGATTTAAAAACTTCTCTTGGTTTGTATGTTTGAGGTTGTTATCAGTTTGATATGATAGAAGTTGAGTATGGTAGTTAGCATGCAGGTTGTTTGGTGTATGACTATTAGATTTTTTTACTTATTTCATAATTGTTGCTTTTGCTTTTGCTTGGTTTGTTCACAGGTTGCATTTTAAAAGCTAATGTCTGCATACTGTTAGGCAATGTTCTATTATATTTTAAAAATAACCTTCTACAACAAATAAAATTATGTCATAAAAAGTATAATGATTTATGACATGCAAAAAAATGCCATAAAAGATTATATACGGCATATAAAATATGTCATAAATATATTAAAAATGACATTCTACGGCATACAAAATTATGTCGTGAAAAGTAATGATTTATGACATGCAAGAAAATGCCGTAAAATATTATATACGACATACAAAGTATGCCACAAATATATTCAAAATAACCTTCTACGGCATGCAAAATTATGCTATGGAAAGTATGATGATTTATGGCATGACAAAAATGTCGTAAAAAATTATATATGATATACAAAATATGCCACTAATGTTTAATTTATTACTATTTACAACTTTACCTGCATGTCGTAAATGATGCTCAACTTTCTCTGTCGTAAATGATGCTCAACTTTCTCTGTTTGTCCTCTGTTTGTTTTCTGTTGCAACAGGAGAAACCCAACGTTAGTGGCCTGCCACCTTTACAGTACGATAGGCCACTATTAGTGGACGGTCGCCCACTACTTTTAGCCTGCCGGCCACCTTTTTCAGTCAGGCAGTACCACTTTTTTCACAAAGCAGAGCAGAGGCTGAGGTGCAAAACAGTGCTGAGGCATTCTCGGGAGAGAAATTCATGTGCATGCATAAGCTATTCCCTCATTTCTTAGGGCCCGTTAAATAGTGGACTTGTAATTAATTAGTTAGAGTAATTAATTTTGTTTTGTAATTATTTAATTAGCTAGAAAGGTTAGTTAAATTCGGTTTTGTAATAATTAGTTAGCTAGCTTAGCTAATTCATTCATTCGGACCCTCCTGCGCGAGGGCAAATATGTAATATTTTGTATGTCTTCCAACCTCACCTCTTTCTCCTTTTTATTTCCCCACTTGTGATGGATAGTGTAGCACATCATATTTTGTTTAGCATTCTACATGTATAAAGGATTCATTTGTCTTGCATGCATGAGGCTTGGTTCATCATGCTAACAAGTATTGTTGTTTAAATACTTCTTTGAAAACGTGCTTAAACCGCATGCTATAAAATTGATCCATATGCCATGCAAGTAGCTGAGCCGATTTAAATTACATATCGCATGTGTTACATTAGTCATGTTGCATTAGTTAAGGGCATGCATGTTTTCTAACCCCCTTTTTTTTTTTTTGGCTTGCCTTGGAGTACGAGGTGAGCACTTATTGCTTTAGCATATCGCATGCGTGTGATTGTTGCCATGTCAAACATGAATACCATGATACTAAATGCTTAATTGATATACTTGTTTGAATTCCTGTAAATAAAGGCTAATTTCTTAAATTGGAATGTTTTGATTAAAGTAAATACAAGCCCACTTTTTTAAATGACACGTGTTCAAAACAATTTTCAAACAAACATAAAATCAAAGTGTTCCAATTTTTGCAAATTAGTCTATACTTGTGTACGTCACATAGTAAATTAGCCTAATAAATCGGAACAAGAGCATATAATATAAATAAGAGTCACATCATGATTAGTAGTGGCCGATCTTCGATTGGGCGAGTAGGGTGCTCAATTCATGACCTTCCCCTTTCGTACCTAAGTTCCAGAGTCAAGACACTTTGGTGATGACAGACACGTGGCCTTTGGCATGAGTCATGGGTTTCCTAAATTTTCCAAAAATATATAGGTGGCGACTCTGTAATCTGGCAAAACAGTCCATTTTTGACATTTTTTATTCAAAATTGATTTTGCAAAAGATTTGTCGGATTTGGACTCATTTGGGTTTATCTATTTCACATTGCACTTGTGAAATTAGATTCAGAACCACGAGAGTCTGAACTGTAGGGCTAGTCGTATCCAAAAGGAGCACAAAAAGCAAGCTACACCAACCAGCAAGCCTAAGCTTAAGCTTCTCAATGGCAAGTTTCCAACTCAACTTTCTACTTGGACTAGCACCCAATGGCAACCCAAGGCATTTCAGTGGTACGTTCTGGGATTTGTAACATGGATGCAAACTCGTTGAGCATAGAGTCAAAAATACCAAACCCACAGACCACACTTTTATGATAGTTGATCTTAAAGCCCTAATGCAACTTCAAAACACCTTAAGATCCTCTTTAAATTTAACACTTCTGACCACTCAACATCACAGAACAATAATGAGTCATCTGCAAATTATAAGTGAGAAACTACCACTTCCTTATCACCAAAAACTACTCCTTTCAACAGCCTCAACTCCCTAGCTCTCACATGTAATATATTCAGACCTTCTGTAGCCAAGTTGAATAAGAAAGGAGATAATGGATCCCCTTGGCTGAGGCCCTTTTGAGAACTAAACTCCTTGGTTGGTGAACCATTTACAAGTATTGAGATTCTAGCTGAAGAGAGACATTCTTTCATCCAAGAGAGCCATTTTGAGCCAAAGCCAAAGTTAGATATCATTGAGAATAGGAATTCTTAGTTGATGGAGTCATAAGCCTTCTCAAAGTCAATTTTGAATAGCAACCCTCTTTTCTTGGTTTTTTTCTACCCATCCACAATTTCATTTGCAATCAATACCCCATCAGTTATGTTTCTGCCTCCTAGGAATGTTGATTGTGATTCACCAATTACCTCTGGCATGACTTTTTTAAGTCCACTAGCAAGGACCTTGGTGAGTATTTTATAAACTGACCATATTAAACTGATAGACCTGTACTCATTTAAGTTAACTGCATTGACTTTCTTTGGAATGGGGGTGATGAAAGAGCTGTTTAAACCACTTGTCAATCTGTCCCTATCATTGAATTCTTTCATAAAGAGAATCCCACATTCTTTAAGCACCTTCTAATTTTTCTGAAAAAAACAGTAAATTAAAACCATCTGGTCCCAGAGCTTTGTTTCCATTGCATTCTTTGACAGCTTCCCATATCTCATCTTCAGAAAATTCAAATTCAAGCCTTTGAAATGAATCACTTTGCCTCACACTCTTGAAATCACCACCTAGCACAGGTCTGTTCCTCCACTCTTCTGAGAAAGGCTTTATATAATGGATCCACACCTCATCCTTTACCTGATTTAGCTCCTCAAGCACCACATCCCTAGCTGCAATGGAGTTGAGAGCATTTCTATTTTGTCTACTAGTAGCCATGACGTGAAAATATCTAGTGTTTCTATTTTGTCTAGTAGCCATCATTCTACTTAATCTCCACATTTCATTCCTTGCCTCTATTCTTTGTTTCACTTCTACATCCTCTAGAGGTCTAGCTTCTGTCCTCATATCTAAGTCATTCAGCGCATCTTCTGTTTCTTTTAGTTTTGTTGCAACATTGCCATATACCTCTCTATTCCATTGTTTTAGTGCCATCTTTAAAGCATATAATTTCCTTTTCAAAATGTACCCATCAGTCCCTTGAAACTATAATTCCTTCCAGGTTTTCTCCACAAAAAGTGAAAAATTTGAGTGCAAAAGCCAAGCATTTAAGGATTTGAAAGGTTTCGGACCCCAATCCCTCTCATCCTCAATAAGCACTATTGGGAAATGATCAGATACTATCCTGGGCAGGCCCTAAAGTTTGAATTTGTATCTCTCAAACCACTCAGGACAAAGAAGAAACCTGTCAATTCTTCTCCATTTATTCCATCATAGGCATTACACCAAGTGAATTTTCTCACTATCATAGGTAAATTTAATAGTAATCACTACAACAAAATGGAATTTTTACGGCTTGCAATGCATGCTGTAAAAATTCTTTCACGGCATGCACACAAATGTCGTTATATGACATACCGTGGAAAGTTAAGCGTCATTTATGGCATGCAGGTAAAGTTATAAAAAATCATAAATTAAACGTTAATGACATACTTTTGATGTCGTATATAATTAAACATTAATGGCATACTTTTGTTATTTTTAATATATTTGTTGCATACTTTGTATGTCGTATATAATATTTTACGGCATTTTCTTGCATGTCATAAATCATCACTTTTCACGACATAATTTTGTATGCTGTAGAAGATCATTTTTAATACATTTATGACATACTTTGTATGCTGTATATAATCTTTTACGATATTTTCTTTCATGTCATAAATCATTACACTTTTTATGCCATAGAATGTTATTTTTAATATATAATATATATAGAGGAATATAACCTTGCCTAACCGCGTATGTAGACAGTAGCTTATAAAATGCAACCTGTTAACAAACCAAACAGAAGCAACAACTATGAAGTAAGCAAAAAGATCTAATATCCCTACACCAAACAACCTGCATACAAATTGTCACGACCCAAACCCGCCCCTATGGGTTTAGCACCGTAACCGGCCAGTAATCCGTGATTACCGAAGGCCTGCTTAACAGTAGAACAGTAAAACAGAGTACAGGGGCATGGCGGAAGCCAATACAGTAAATAAACAATGTCCAACGAGTTGTGACAGTCTGTATGCAAAAAGACTTTTCATACATATATACAGTCGGTGACCAAATAGTATGCACATCATAACAGGACAGTCTATACATACATGTACATTCAGAACAGGGATCTAATCCCTACTAAACAGGACAGTGACAGTCTATACAGTCTATACAGTAAACAAAACAGTTACAGAGACAGACGGGGAATATTAAAACACCCCTAAGCCAAAGCTTGAACGGGCTTGGAACCTCACAGTGAGGCACAGTGGTTGACTGACAAAACAAAAGCTTGCCTGACGCTCCTAGCAGCGGTCCAGTGCCTGAACACCTACATATATATATGAGCAGTGAGCTAAAGCCCAGTGAATAACATAATGCGTAAAGAGGTTAGCAAAGAATGTCCCTTCAGTATTTTAACCAGTCGTTTGCCTTGGTAAATCAGTTATACGATCGGTGGCTTACATTTCATGTCATATCAGTCATTTAGAAATCATAGTAATCGTACGTGACACATCCGTTAGCAGAACAGTACAGTAGTAGCAGTGTCAGTACAGTGACAGTATAGTAGTAGTAACGGTACAATGCAGTAACAGTACAGTAGCAGTACAGTAGCAATAACAGTAACAGTGCAGTAACAGTAACAGTAACAGTAACAGTAACAGTAACAGTAACATTTCAAAAAACAGTACAGTTCTTATGGACTCAAGAGGTGTCTCGCACAGATTCTAGAGGTGGCTCACACTGTAGCACTTAGTTCCGTACAGCACTTTGTTCCATGTTTCACAGATTGGCTTTAAGCCCAGATTTTACATATGTATGGACTCAAGAGGTGTCTCGCACAGATTCTAGAGGTGGCTCACACTGTAGCACTTAGTTCCGTACAGCACTTTGTTCCATATCAGAAATACAGAATTGCCTCTGGCCTAACAGATCAAACAGTGAATGATGGCCATCATGACAGTAAATAGAAGTTCCAAGATAAGAACTGACAGAGATATCTATGACAGTAGCAGTACAGTACAGTAACAGTAAGTTGCTATGGATGCCACGAATACAGTCCATAATTAAGACATTCAGTTCATTCAGTAGACAGTATTTCCTTCAGAAACAGTTCAGTTGGTCGTTCATAAAATAATCATAATTGAACACATCTTTACAACATTGTTACTCACAGAGTTCTGGTTACAGATGAGCTAGAGCGTCTCCAGATGCCAACCCTACACAATTACAGATTGAACACACACTAAGCTACACAGTTGGGAAAATCAATAACTTAATCCCTAATTTGCCTCGGTGTGGTTCTACATCAATATCCTCCTTAAGATGCATGAAACATGCCCTAGGAATGCCTAGGATGGAAAGAGGATGGAAGGATGCATTCAGAAGACAGTTTCAGAATTTCAGAAAATTAGAGGTCCCGCTCGAGCGCAGGTTTCCCCGCTCGAGCGGACATGAAACAAAGGTCCCCGCTCGAGCGCCAACTTCCCCGCTCGAGCGGACCAAAAAGTACTGGATGGGTGAAATTTACGCTCGACGCCCGCTCGACGCCCGCTCGAGCGTGTCACCTAATCCTCCGCTCGAGCGTATATTCCTCCGCTCGAGCGGACTGTAAAACAGTGCAAGATGCTGGGAGCTTGATTTCCCCGCTTGAGCGGCACTTCCCCCGCTCGAGCGGACGACCAAAATCTGGAAAATCCAGATTCGAACTCCAAGTTCAAAACTCAAGTTTCAAATACCAAATTCGATCCTCTTGGGCCAAATTTCTGGAAAACATTTGTAAACACATAGAATGACATGATTCGAAAGTCAATTTGAGAAATCAAAGCCCAAGGGTGTTTCAATCAAACTCCTTTTCAAACCCATTTCAAATCAAATTTCATGAACATGATACAAACATGACATGCATGAACTTAAACAACTTCAGGCTCCAGTTACCAGTTCAAATGAGCCTATTACTTCAAAAACAAGATGAAATCATGGACTTAAACATAATCAAGAGCATGCATGTAACATTTTGCCATGAAAACACTCTAAAACTCTTCAATATACACATGCATGCAAGATTAGAGCTACAATTCAACATTTAAACCATGTCTTGGCCCTAAACTCCATCCATCTAGCATGAACATGCAAGAACTTTCTTAAAGGCACAATTAAGAAGTTGAATTCCTTACCTAAGTCATGAATTAGAGGTATAGAGGCTCAATTTGCAATTATCACAACAATTCTCTCAATTTCCAAGCAAATCAACAAGTTGAATTCACTCTTCTCACTTCCTCTCTCTCTTGGTCGGTTATGAGCTCAAGAATGGGCTGAAGAAACTGTTTTGTTTGGGTGAAAAAGGCTCAAAATGTTTTATATGAAAAGGGCCACTAGGTGGCAAAACGGTAAATAAGGCCAACTCTTTGATTTAACTTATTTTATCTAATTTAATCATACCAAATCGATTTTCAATTAAATATACCATCAATTCACATAAATTCCAATTGGCATAAAATACTAATCGATTTCAGATTCGGCCGCCGACAAGGCCTTCAATTTGCAATTTAATGCATAAAACATGAACAGATAGTTCAACAGTCAAACAGATAGACATGCATTTCAACAGATACAGTCAATCAATTAGTTTCGGAGTTCAGTCAGTCAGTTCGGTATTTCAATCAATTCAATTATCAATCATGGTCAGTCTCAGTTCAGCAGTAATCAGTGACAGTATCAGTAATTAGTGGTCAATCAGTGATCAGTGATGAGGGATGTTACAGTCTCCCCTCCTTATAAAGAGTTTGGTCCTCCAAACTCGAATTAACATACGACAACGGAGATGACGCTTAATATAACAGTAACTTTCACTCTTTCACAGGAGCATAATCATATTCATAACAGTTTCATGACCCAATCTCAATCTTAGTAGTGCACAGAAACAGAATCATAAATCGCATACAGAGATTAGGGTTCGAATTATAATGGAGTCTTATACCTAGTCAGGTTTTAAAGTCAGGAACAGATTCAGATACATGTTCATTTTCATATTCTTGTCCACAGCATACGTAGATGCACAATTCTTGCTTATGTATACATGGTGCATTCGTTAGCACTACTAGAGCAGATACAGAACAGATACAGTGCAAAACAGATACAGTACAGAACAGATACAGTGCAGAACAAATATAGTACAGAACAGATACAGTGCAGAACAGATACAGTTACGTGATGGTTATGAATAACCAGTTCCATAAAGGAATCCCGAAAACGGGTAACAGAACAGAATAGAACAGATGCTGAGCCCCCCGTGACGAGGCCTCCGGTACGGGTAACAGAGTGCAGACAGATATAAGTTCCATAAGGAACCTCCGATACCGGGCAGCTAACATATATCACATAATATTAAGAGTCACGAATACATATCAGAGGTTGAACACTCAATCAGTATACAGCATATAGCATTTCAGAAAACAAAACTTATTTCGTGACACAGAATCATGAATACAGTTGCGCACAATTTTTACTGTATTATTGTGCACGTTTCTTATATCAAGTGCTTATCGGGGTTATAGATTGTACTGGCCTCATTTTCAAAAGTAGGTCCCCCGCTAAGTTATAGAGATTCGACTCATTCGGTTCCGAGCCATACATTTGGTCTTGTTCAATTTGGTTCTCAGTTCGGTAATCCATCACAGTCAGTCCAGTTCATTTGGGAGTTATCGGGAACATAAGGCGAATTTGTACATTACTCCCATTACAGTAGGCAGGGTTCTGAAGTAATCATTCACATACTATTCATCAGTTTCAGTCCTCATAGATTCGATCATCCTACGTATCAATACGGAAGCAGTCATACTGATTACATATACTTCCGGATAGTGAGGGTTTATAATCAAAACCAGTTGGCTGTCAACAAATCCCATCAGTCCTGAAGTACGGTAATCGCCAAAACTATCATTCCCTAGTCAAACAAGTTCATAGTCATACAGTAATACCGGGTGATTAATCACATGGCATGTACCCAGTTTTCCCCATATTGTAAGCAAATCAGGTAATAGCTCTCAATAAGAGTTTTCTTAAGTCAAATTGATGAAAGTTTGACTAGGTCATTTCAGACACAAGTTCTGTCCAATCATATCAAGTAAAAGTTCGAAGCACAAGCATCAAACAGAAGTTCCATTAGTTACACAAAGGGTTTCATCAACCCACGGTTGCGATCAGATCAGATCAGATAACAATTTCATTCTTATCATTTCCCGATGAGGTACATTAGTTCATACTCCAGTCATTTCGGTACATAGTCAGTAGTTTCACAATCACGATTCACAGTCAAGGGTTTATCAGTCAGAATCTTTATTCAGTCGCACAATCCCAGAGTAATAGTCCCAACGGTTAATTTATTGAACAAATAACATAACAATCATTCCGAGCAAAGGTATTGTCATGTATGTGCATGTTCAGAGTCTACTACTATTCCCGATACGGATTCACAAGTTCAATGTACAATACAAAATAGTTTTCCCCAGATACGATAGTTAAGGTAGCAAGTCGTAAGTCTACCCAGTCTAGTAACATCCTTAAGCAAAGGTATGCGAACATGTACATGAGTCCAAACAGTTTTCATAGCATAGGTAATTGTTAACATAAGGTTTTACGGTGTTGCACATAGTCCGCATCAAACAGTAAATCTCGAAAGATTCATGAACCACAGTCCATTCCTGACAGTCCTAACAATATTACAAGCATGGGAACATATATACAGGTGTGAGTCTAAAATCAATCATCATGTAGGCATTCGTTCACAAATTCATAAGCAGAAGTTCATCTTTACAAACCAATATGGGTCCGTAGTTTCAGCAGTCCCACACACAAGCAGTTCGCGTGTATAATTCGAGTTCAAAGGTCCGTTCATTCAATCATGTCCGTCAATACGTAACAGTTCAGTACAAATCATAGTCGAACAAATTTCTCGAATTACAGTCAATCATAAGGTATTCCCATGTTCAACAGTTCTAGTACAGTTCAAAAGGTCATACCTAACAGTTCACTTTCAGTTGTTGTAATACGATACAAGGACCTAACTCAGCAAGTTCTCGCTGTTCACAAGTCCTAACAGTTCTCATAGTGTATGGTTCATAATTCCAGCAATTCAATTAGTTCAGTCGATACGTTCTCAGTCAATACCAAATTACGGAACATACGATTCCCACACAAACGTTCGTATAAGCAATTTCATCTATTTGAGGTAACACTTGCGTCAGTCTTTTCAGTGTTCCGAGCATTCTCTGGAACTAGGGTCTAGATTTAGACTCATTATCGTTCGGTTGAGTTCGTGGGCAAGATTTAGGCAAGTGTCCTTCCTGACCACGTCTAAATAAGTTTCGGATAGCCGGCGGCAACGCCCCGTGGTATTTCCCACATACGGTACAGATGGGTATATCATTGTTCACATTGTTTCTTCGACCTTCATTGGTCAAAACTATTGCCCGAGATTCTCAGTTCATATTCAGTTGGTTCAGGCACGTATGTCTGCCTTTATTATCTCAGATTTTCGATTAAAGCTTCAATCATTCATTCTAGCCTATTAGTCCTCAGATCAGAAGATTCAGTTTCGTTCACAATCCTCGCCCTTTCCCTTGTTTACACACAACAGGGTGATTATCAATCCAGGAGAGCTTCTTACTGATTTCACGTTTTATTTCATATCAGATGTGTGTATGCTTTCAATTCAACTCAGGTACGGTCACATGACCCTTTACTACCACACGTCCATAATCACATAGATTCCATATTCGGTATTAACATTCACATTACATGTTATACCACCTAACTTCTTTAAG
Source organism: Camellia japonica (assembly GCA_030407325.1). Lineage (NCBI taxonomy): Eukaryota > Viridiplantae > Streptophyta > Magnoliopsida > Ericales > Theaceae > Camellia > Camellia japonica. The sequence continues at coordinate 183,066,415 of JAPPVO010000059.1, read as the reverse complement.
TATATATATAGGTTGCGTTCATTTCACCATAGACAGTACGGTAATCATAGGCATAGACAGTTGCATACTTAAACACATTAACACATTAGTACATTTATTCAAATCATGGCCACACACACTTCTCATGTTCATGCAATGCCCTAATTACTTTTCTAGGACATCCTATAGCTCACTTGGACACGTGTGTGCGGTATAACTCGTGGTAAAGTATCGCTCTGATACCACTCTGTCACGACCCAAACCCGCCCCTATGGGTTTAGCACCGTAACCGGCCAGTAATCCGTGATTACCGAAGGCCTGCTTAACAGTAGAACAGTAAAACAGAGTACAGGGGCATGGCGGAAGCCAATACAGTAAATAACAATGTCCAACGAGTTGTGACAGTCTGTATGCAAAAAGACTTTTCATACATATATACAGTCGGTGACCAAACAGTATGCACATCATAACAGGACAGTCTATACATACATGTACATTCAGAACAGGGATCTAATCCCTACTAAACAGGACAGTGACAGTCTATACAGTCTATACAGTAAACAAAACAGTTACAGAGACAGACGGGGAATATTAAAACACCCCTAAGCCAAAGCTTGAACGGGCTTGGAACTTCACGGTGAGGCACAGTGGTTGACTGACAAAACAAAAGCTTGCCTGATGCTCCTAGCAGCGGTCTGGTGCCTGAACACCTACATATATATATGAGCAGTGAGCTAAAGCCCAGTGAATAACATAATGCGTAAAGAGGTTAGCAAAGAATGTCCCTTCAGTATTTTAACCAGTCGTTTGCCTTGGTAAATCAGTTATACGATCGGTGGCTTACATTTCATGTCATATCAGTCATTTAGAAATCATAGTAATCATACGTGACACATCCGTTAGCAGAACAGTACAGTAGTAGCAGTGTCAGTACAGTGACAGTATAGTAGTAGTAACGGTACAATGCAGTAACAGTACGGTAGCAGTACAGTAGCAATAACAGTAACAGTGCAGTAACAGTAACAGTAACAGTAACATTTCAGAAAACAGTACAGTTCTTATGGACTCAAGAGTGTCTCGCACAGATTCTAGAGGTGGCTCACACTGTAGCACTTAGTTCCGTACAGCACTTTGTTCCATGTTTCACAGATTGGCTTTAAGCCCAGATTTTACATATGTATGGACTCAAGAGGTGTCTCGCACAGATTCTAGAGGTGGCTCACACTGTAGCACTTAGTTCCGTACAGCACTTTGTTCCATATCAGAAATACAGAATTGCCTCTGGTCTAACAGATCAAACAGTGAATGATGGCCATCATAACAGTAAATAGAAGTTCCAAGATAAGAACTGACAGAGATATCTATGACAGTAGCAGTACAGTACAGTAACAGTAAGTTGCTATGGATGCCACGAATACAGTCCATAATTAACATTCAGTTCATTCAGTAGACAGTATTTCCTTCAGAAACAGTTCAGTTGGTCATTCATAAAATAATCATAATTGAACACATCTTTACAACATTGTTACTCACAGAGTTCTGGGCTACAGATGAGCTAGAGCGTCTCCAGATGCCAACCCTACACAATTACAGATTGAACACACACTAAGCTACACAGTTGGGAAAATCAATAACTTAATCCCTAATTTGCCTCGGTGTGGTTCTACATCAATATCCTCCTTAAGATGCATGAAACATGCCCTAGGAATGCCTAGGATGGAAAGAAGATGCAAGGATGCATTCAGAAGACAGTTTCTGAATTTCAGAAAATCAGAGGTCCCGCTCGAGTGGACATGAAACAAAGGTCCCCGCTCGAGCGCCAACTTCCCCGCTCGAGCGGACCAAAAAGTACTGGATGGGTGAAATTTACGCTCGACGCCCGCTCGAGCGTGTCACCTAATCCTCCGCTCGAGCGTACATTCCTCCGCTCGAGTGGACTGTAAAACAGTGCAAGATGTTGGGAGCTCGATTTCCCCGCTTGAGCGGCACTTCCCCCGCTCGAGCAGACGACCAAAATCTGGAAAATCCAGATTCGAACGCCAAGTTCAAAACTCAAGTTTCAAATACCAAATTCGATCCTCTTGGGCCAAATTTCTGGAAAACATTTGTAAACACATATGACATGATTCGAAAGTCAATTTGAGAAATCAAAGCCCAAGGGTGTTTCAATCAAACTCCTTTTCAACCCATTTCAAATCAAATTTCATGAACATGATACAAACATGACATACATGAACTTAAACAACTTCAAGGCTCCAGTACCAGTTCAAATGAGCCTATTACTTCAAAAACAAGATGAAATCATGGACTTAAACATAATCAAGAGCATGCATGCAACATTTTGCCATGAAAACACTCTAAAACTCTTCAATATACACATGCATGCAAGATTAGAGCTACAATTCAACATTTAAACCATGTCTTGGCCCTAAACTCCATCCATCTAGCATGAACATGCAAGAACTTTCTTAAAGGCACAATTAAGAAGTTGAATTCCTTACCTAAGTCATGAATTAGAGGTATGGAGGCTCAATTTGCAATTATCACAACAATTCTCTCAATTTCCAAGCAAATCAACAAGTTGAATTCACTCTTCTCACTTCCTCTCTCTCTTGGTCGGTTATGAGCTCAAGAATGGGCTGAAGAAACTGTTTTGTTTGGGTGAAAAAGGCTCAAAATGTTTTATATGAAAAGAGCCACTAGGTGGCAAAACGGTAAATAAGGCCAACTCTTTGATTTAACTTAATTTATCTAATTTAATCATACCAAATCGATTTTCAATTAAATATACCATCAATTCACATAAATTCCAATTAGCATAAAATACTAATCGATTTCAGATTCGGCCGCCGACAAGGCCTTCAATTTGCAATTTAATGCATAAAACATGAACAGATAGCTCAACAGTCAAACAGATAGACATGCATTTCAACAGATACAGTCAATCAATTAGTTTCGGAGTTCAGTCAGCCAGTTCGGTATTTCAATCAATTCAATTATCAATCATGGTCAGTCTCAGTTTAGCAGTAATCAGTGACAGTATCAGTAATCAGTGGTCAATCAGTGATCAGTGATGAGGGTTGTTACACAAATTCTGGTTCTGGGATTCTTTTTGAAGACAAAATTTGGGTCAAACGATGACACTATCCTTGGGGTTCTACTGTGGTTGATTACATAGCCCCAGTCTTTAGACTGATTTTGGAGGAGAATTACTTATCATCATCAATGCAACCCTTAGAAGATACAAAAAAGAACAAGTCATTGAGGTGGATGCAGAGAAAGAGTCTTGATCAGCGCCTTGGCAAATTTTTGAGGTTGGTCCTCCATTCATCAAAATCCTTTGGTCTTACGATGCGTATTGGATTAATCTCTCCTGCTATTTTACTATTCTCCATTTTAATATCTACACAAAATTGTACATCATGTGTCACATTTATCAAAGGTAATCAGTAGCTAGTGACAGATTGTCTTATTGACAGCAATTTGAAGGCCATCAAATTTCTTGATACAAACCCTTAGAAACACAAAAAAAAAAAAGATAGAAACACAAACACAAAATATTGGCCAAAACTGTCTAACCCAAATATTGGCCAAAAACTGTCACCAAAATATTGATTTCTTGATTAAGATGAACAAAGAAAATAAAACAACAAACTAAGATGAACAAAGAAAATCTAACAACAAACTAAGATGAACAAAAAATATGATGAACAAACTAAGATGAACAAAAATTAGAACAAAATTGAGAGAAAGATGAACAAACTAAGATAAACGTAACAGAATAAGATGAACAAAATTGAGAGAAAGATGAACAAACTGAGAAGTAATTGAAAACCCGTATGAGAAGTGAAAACCCAATAAGCATATTGAGCATTAGAGAGAGAAATGGACCTGATTTGAGGAGATTTTCAGTGTAATCGTTGCCCCAATTAGTTCGATCGATGCTTTGTCTGTGTTTTTTTGGACAGAGCAAACCCATGAAGACATGAAGACAGAAATAAAATTGGTTTAAAATTCGTTCTTCCGAAGTGATTAACTAAGGGTTTAAAACAAAAATTTTATAAAAAAAAACTGTCTAATTGGAGAGAAAACAACAAGGTAGAGAACTATTTTTAAAAATTCATCAAAGTCAAGCCTATGCACAATTTCAATTCTACTCCATTTTACGTGTTCATATCTTTAAGATTTTCTTTAGTTGCTAAAAGATTACAAAATTAAGAATGTATCAATATGGATTTCCAAAATGAGTGAAATGGTAGACATACTGGTTTATGCAGACACGTCTACATCTCCTAGGTTGCAAAGAATTAAAACTAGGCACATCACAATTCAAATAGCATCGTGCTTTATAATATGAGAAGGGAAGTGCCATACAAGCAAAATTTATATACCAAAAAATCATGCATATGTCTCATTATATATATTCATGGAAGTCAAAATGCTTCTTTTTTTTTTATTCATAATTGCGAGAATTGCATTACCACACCATTCTTGTTCAAATAGCAATTTTTGGGTTACTTCTTCAAATTTCCAGAAATATCATTAATCTAAATGGCTATAATGTTCACATAACAATAAAGCAGAGACAGATGAAAAGGAAAAAGGTATCATTGGACCCGTAGCCAACAAAAGAACATTTTTGGGTTACTTCTTCATTGGAGGCCGCCTCTAATGGACTTATTACTTGTGTAGTGTTCGTACAGAAAAGGATATACGATGTTATCATCCAGTTGTTGCATCATGTGCAGAGCCATTAAGCAGATAATAAATTGGCCAACAACCACTTAGCACTTGGGTAATTCAATTAAGTCATTCATCTTCCTAGTGTCTTCTATTATAGGGGAGAAAACAAAGATATCAGGACACCAACTTTTTGATGTCATTGAAGTCACATGAAGACATGTACAGCAGTAATTAGAAACATTTGGAACAAAATAAAATATATAGTAAACCTGTTTATATTTCAGGGGCATCAATCATGCATATTAACTGTATTTGTGAGTACTGAATGAATATTTTTCAATATAAGAAGCTAATAACATAAACATTTTATTTATCAAAAAAAAATAAATAAATAGCATAAACTTTGGAGAGGAAAACAGAAAAAAATAAAAAATAAAAAAACAGAACAGAAAAAGCCTTTGAAAAATTTCAGGGTGATTTCAAATACTTAGGCCTTGTTTGTCATAACCTAAAAAAAGTTAAAAAGTCACTATCATATTTAAGTCACATCATCTTATTTAAGTCACATCACCTCTCTATCACATCATTTCAAACCTAATCCATATCTAACTTATATTTTATAAAAAGTTAAAAAGTACACTTATTTAGATCATTCCAAACAACCCCTTAGTAAAGTTTGCAATGAATCGTGACTATGGCAGGAGCAATGTTGTCTAAATATTTTTTTGTCAGCAGGGCATTCTGCTAATTATAAATCTAATTTATTTTGCTTTAATGGTTGCCTGCTATATAATAAGCTTTAGCAACTTCACTCCTTTAAAATGAAATTCCAGCTCTTACTAGCACATATCATTTCAGGACTTCCCGACTCTGTACTTCACAAAGCTGCTACCAAGTCTCAAGAGTTTGAAGGAATGTATTGTAAACACAGGAAGGGATCTAAAGACAAGTTGCCAATTTAGAGCTGGGACGACAAAGTAACAGGTCTTGTCCAACATTGAGTTAAAGTTGCGGCAAATTTGAATTGCCACAGGGATGCTGAGAGCATAGGTGTCAACTCACTGAATGAAATGCAGCATAGAGCAAGGATGCTTTTGAAGCCAAACTAAACACAACCTTTAAACATCATGCAAATTTTCATTAGAAGGACAGAAACCATTCATTGTGGATTGGGTTTAAGAGATGAGGGGTGTACTTTCTTCGAAGCTAAGATAAACATGATAATGAAAGTGACTATACCCTCCCAACCAACTTGGGCACAAAATGGCAACTCTTTTGGATTTTAAATAGATTAATTTTGGGCTTATATTCTCCTTTCTTTTCTTTTTCGTTTTCTTTTTCTTTTTTTTTTTTTCTTTTTTGAAATTTTTTTATCTATACGAGAATCATGAAAGCTCTTTCACTGTGGAAATTGTGGGGTTCCTAGAAGAAAATCAAATGGAAACATAATAAGTTAGAAACTCACCAAGAAAATCAAATCCATGGGAAGGAGCTCAGAATCAGAATCGAACTCCAAGCTCGGAATTAGAATCAAGCTCGGAATCAATCGATTGGTGCTCGTGTAACTAACATCATCGGAGGGGCAGTGGCTGGTGGTGGTCGCTGGAGGTGCTCGTGTGTTTGTGTGAGATGTTGATGGAGAGAGAGAGAGAGAGAGAGAGACATATATACAAAAAAAAAAAAAAAAAAAATTTGTGAGCTAACAAATTGCAATAAATATGTTAAAAAAAATGACAATATTAATATTAAAAAAAATCTAGGATGCAAAGAATGTGCAACTTTAACAATATTAATAAATAAAGAAAATTTGGAGTAGAAAATTTTAGAAAAAAAATTTAAGTATAAGTTTATAAATTATTTTTGTATTAAAAAAAAATCTAGATTATAACTAGAATATCTAGTTTATTGGGGGAAAAAAATTATCATATCTACTAAAAATTTATAAATATTTAAGAACATCTAGAATTTTTTTTTTATTATTTATAAAAAATGAGACGGTTTGAGCCAAAATAGGTGTGGATCTAGAATGAGAGGAAGTGTGGCGTAAGTTTTTAAATAATTTTTTTTTTACTTTTTAAATTCAAATAATTTACATATACTTAGAAGGAAAAATATTTTTTAATTTTCTAAAAAAATCACTAAATTCAAAAAAATATATAATTTAATATTTTACAACATGAAATGTTTGTTATCTTAAGTGCAAATATTTTATAACATATTTTTGTATGTCGTGAAAATATACAAAAATTACGGCATATTTTTGCATGCCATAAAAAAATCAGATTGCATTTTTTTTTTTTTGTACAAGTTTTCACGACATTCATTAGCATGTCATGTAAAGTTATAATATTTTACAACATGAAATGTATGTCGTCTTAAGTACAAATATTTTATGACATATTTTTGTAAGTCATAAAAATATATATTTTTTACGACATACTTTTGCATGTCATAAATATATGAATTAACGACTTACATGGTATATATGATGTTATTAACAAAACATTAACAGCTTGCACCAAAAAAAAAAATGTCATAGAATGTACTAACTACAACATGTAATTAATGCATGCCATAAACATGATGCCGTAAATAGTTAGTTTTGTTGTAGTGAATAATCCATCTTTAAAATCAAGAAATTAAAATATATTGCTATTGGTGAAAGCGATGGAGGAGCTACTTCATCATGTTGAGGATTCCATGTATGCTGATTTCGTGCATGAATAAGCAATGGGTCTTGCTGCTAACTAGTGATCAAGAAAAAGATTTAAAAAATTAATAACGGTAGTGTCACTTTAATCCTCATGATTTTAATTTAGTTGTAATATGACCCATTTGTCACTTTTCCATTTGAATTTGAAACCGAAAAAAGATCACGTTCATATTTGTTCTGAATTTTATTTTTGTCTCTCTAGTTTTGCATGTGATTTCTGTGACAGACAAATATTTCATCATGCTGGTCGTCCGACTGGTCATCTGGTAGGATGCCGATTATTCGGACAGATTGCCGATTGACACATCGATAGACAAAGATAACAATTGCGATTGATAAGAATGATAATCGCGATTGACAAAGGTGACGCAAGCCATTCAAACGGTCGTCCAAGAGATTAAAAAAAATTTGGTTATTAAAATTTTTAATTTGTTGTAGTGATTGCCACAGTAAACTGTAGCCAAGACCTAGGAAGTCTTATGCATCAGCCCTCTATATAATTCATCTTCTACATGCCCATAAGCCTCATAATCTTAACAGTCATCTCTCTCTCTCTCTCTCTCTCTCTCTCTCTCCATAGCTACTAAACTATGGGTTCGAATGGCGGATTTATGGTGGTAGTAAAGCGGAGAGAGGTGGTGGCAGCAGTGTTACCAATGCAGGAACACTGGTTGCCTATGTCAAACCTAGATTTGCTTCTCCCTCCCCTGGATGTAGGCGTTTTCTTCTGTTACAAGAAAGAGCCCATAAAAATCAAAGCAAACGAAGATTGCCGCGTGGCGATCCTCAAGAAAGCCTTGGCTCAAGCGCTCATCTCATTCTATGCCTTTGCCGGAGAGGTGGTGGAGAACGGCCTTGGTGAGCCTGAGGTGTTGTGCAACAACCGCGGGGTTGATTTCATCCACGCTTACGCCGATGTGGAGCTCAAAAATGTCGATCTTCATCACCCATATGACTCTGTCCATGGAAAGTTTGTTCCTTTTAAAAATCAAGGGGTGCTCTGTATTCAGGTGCACTAGTTTAATTTTTTTTAAAAGAAAGATGTTTCCGTTTATTCTAGTTTCTTTTTCAATTTAAACACATTTTATTATGACTTATAATTTAAATATTTTTCATTAACATATCATTATGATGGAGTATTTTGTATAAAAATTTTGTTCATAAATTATTTTGCATTTAAGTATATATTTATGCATTCGTACCTAACTTTAATCACTTGTTTTGTTTGTCCACTTTCTAATCAATACTTGAGAGTCTGCTTTTTCTGTTTTTCCTTTTTTTTTGAGCAGCAAGCAAATCAATTTTTGTTAGATAATGAGAAGGTATAAATAGCTTAGGAAGAAGTTGTATTATTGTCAAAGTTAAACATTCCAATTAGGTTAGCACTTAAAACAAGACTAAATCAAACCAAATCAAGCCTTAAGTCCCATCAAATGGGGTCGGCTACATGAATCCTTCTTCTCCACGCAGCCCTATCAAAGGCCATTTCATTAGTCAAATTAAGTAGATTCATATCTTTATAAAACAAGACTAATCACATATATTTTCAATACTCCAAATTTTTTTTAGAGAAATTCTAACTCAAAACACCTCAATACATTCAAAGCATTATAACATTACACCCTTCCTCCAATATATCATGGATGTCATTTTCAAGCAAATTGCAAGTCTAATGATCATAACTTCCCGTAGCTCCTTCATCATTGGTAGGATAAGTCTTATAATTATAATTATACTTCCTGTTACTACTTTTTGCTCAGTTGCAACGCTAACAAATCAATTAAGCCTAATTTAGTTGATCATTTTGACTTTTTTTAAGACTTAAGTTTTTGAGAGGAGGTCATAATTACAATTCTTTTTAAAGAAATTGGAGACAAAACACTTAGTACTTTGCAAAGACTGAAAAGGCTAACTCTTATAGGTACTACTAATCTAATCACTGACAACTAACTTTCGCAGATTAAAAAAATATATATTTGCAAGGCCAACAATTTTTTAGTTTGACATATATATATAATTTTTATTTCAAAATAAATTAGATAAATTATACTGAACTTCTTTGAAATATGAAAAAAATATATTAAGGTTTCGTTTGGCAAGTTAACATTTCAGCCAAAAAGTCAAAAAGTTATTAAAAAACTCAAAAAACCTATAATCTATACCAAAAAATCAAAGATTCCATTTTCTCTTTACTTTTTGCACAGTTTTTCGTAAAAAGTCAAAAAATCATCTAAAACATACTAGTTTTTTTTACCTCATATTTTAACCAAAAAGCCAAAAAATTATTAAAATAGCATGTTCCCAAACGAGGCCTAAATTTCACAAATTTGATATAATTACTTGAGTTTCTTGAGATTTTAATTCACGTAACATCTAGTTCATTTTTCATTAATAATTTGTTAGTTATATGGATGAAAAATAATGTCATATTTTTTACACGAAAATATACAATTTACGTTGTTTATTTTTATATTTTTACATGCATTAGTTTCGATCCATTTAGCTTTACTAAAAGAGAAGTTTTGTCAAATTTTGTGGAGCTTATTGTATTTTTTTTTTCAAAAATCCATCCATAGTAGATTTTTTTTCAAAATTTATTTATTATTTTTTTATTTTGTTATTGACTAATTCTATAAATCTAAAATTTTTTTATTTTTTTTTTAAATTCACTAAAATTGACAAAAAAACAAATTAACGAAAAAACTACTGAAAAGGTCAATCCTAATGGCCTATGTGATTATATTTACTATTTTTCTATTTATATTTACAAAATTTTTGAAAACTGTAAATAAAAACTCGTTTAGTTTCTATTTTCATACAAAAATGTAGGTTTTGCTTTCTATTTAATTTTTCTTTTCATTTTTTTCTTCTTTTTTCTCCTACTCTTTCCGACATCCACTCATTACTCTTCCATCCCGATCTATCCTATCCTTGCCTCAATTTTATTTTTTAAATATATTTATATATATAATTTAATTTTTTTTCATATAATAAAACTAAAATATTAAGATACTATACTTAATATTCATTCACTAATTTATTTATTATTTTACATCTTTTAACTTTCATTAATTATAAATTATTATTTATAATATACTATATTACCTTTAATTTTTATTATTTCTTTATTTTTAAAACAAAAAAATTTACCCGTCCTTGCCCCACTCTGCCCCCCGCCACCCTCCCCCCCCCTCCCCGGGGGATATGATATAGGTTGGGGGTGGAAGATGACAAATCCCCTCTAAACCCACCATGTTGCCATCATTACTCATCGTTATCAGCTATTATCACCAATGAACTTCTCCGTCAACTACCTTCAACCACAACCTCTCTCAACTGCTAACCAACTGCCATTGCCACCAACCATCTCTCACTGATGGTAATGACCTTTGACCTCTACCTTTTCTTGACAATCACTTTAGGCGGCAGACCACTACTATCTTCAACCATTGACAATCCTTTTGACCAACACTTCTTGTGGCCAATAACGCCAACTGCCTCTTATGGGTGACAACAATTTCTGCCACTACCTCTAGTGACCAACAACCACCTCCGGCCACTATCTCCAATTGTCAACAATTATTTCCCGCAACTCTCAATTTCACTTGTTTTTAAATAATTGTATACCAAACATGTTTTTTGTTTTCATTTTTATCCAAGATAAACATAAATATGTTTAATATGTTTTATAAACAAAAAATAATAAACTGTAACTATTACCAAATGACACCTTAAACTACTCCTAAAAATATTCAATTTTCTTTGAGTCAAAAGGCTAAAATGGAAAGGATATTTGTTAAACATACACCTACTAAATTTCTCACTACATCCATTATATACATTGTAAATCGTTTTACCTCAAGGAAAAATCATTACACCTCAAACACACACATACAAGAAGAAGGAAGAAAGATTGCTAGAAATTGAAATTATGTTTTAAACATCTATAATATGAGAATGACTCCTTTTTGTACCATATTGCTCTATGCTTCATTTTCAGGGTCTCATTTTTTGGGCCCACAACGATAATTTGAATCACCTATCTCATAAACTTTGCAGTTAAAATCATCTGTGCACAAGGTCACTTTCATTGAATATCGATGAATAGATGAATAAATTGTATTTTTTTTTACAAAATGAACGATTTAAATTTAAATTCATAGTTGCCAGCTATTTAAAAAAAAAAAAAAGTAATTTGTTCATGTGTATAGTGATGTTTGATAAAAACTGATTTTTTTGCACAACTCATTTTTATTGTTGGGCCTATGAGATGAACATTTTGGATCATCGCTATGGACCCGGGATGGAACCAGCAAAAGTGTGGAGGATAGTGGTATAGTGGAAAGCTATTCTCCTAAAGTACTCAATAATATATTCTAGGGTTAATTAGTGAAAAGTTCATTTTCATGGGGCATATACTATTTAATCTTCTTTTTGGTGATAAGGACACGTGTTAAAAAGTCGTCAGAAAATTGGTAAGAAAGTCGTCGGAAAGTCGCCGACGATAGAAGTCGACAGCGACATGGACATTTAGGTGACATTTGAATATATAATTAGACATTTGAACTAACAGTTTAGCAGATAAGTAACATGTGTACAAATGTATGACATTTAGACATTTATGTTAGCTTTGAATAGATAAGTATCCATTTTCAACACATAACGTCTTATTAGTCCAAAAATAATTAATTTAAGGCAAATTCGCTCAAAAGTTTCATAAATAAATCTTTGACCTGATCACCCTATATTCTAATGCAAAATGAAAAAAAAAATTTATTGATCGGCAAAAAAAAAAAGAAAAACTTTATTGATGACGAAACATATACAAGGCAAATAGAAAATCTTTGCACTCACTCTCTTTATTGATGCATACCAAAATGGAAATTCTTGTTTACTTAAATTTGTCGAATTTTTATTTTGTATTATTATTATTTAGTTTTTATTTTTTATATTTTATTTTTCCTTGAATTTGACAAGTTCATGGCTTACCAAACAGGTGACAGAGCTAAAATGTGGTGCGCTTGTGATTGGATGCACATTCGATCATCGGGTGGCCGATGCCCACTCAGCCAACATGTTCTTCGTTTCATGGGCTGAGATTGCCCGTGGAAAACCTATCTCCCATATACCATGTTTCAGGCGATCAATACTCAATCCGAGACGCCCAAGCTCTTATGATCGATCCATTGACAATATCTATGTCTTCATATCATCTCTACCTCCACCAAAACTAGTAGAAGATCCCGAGCCCAATGAGGACTCCCTCCAAAGCCGCATTTACTATGTTGTGTCAGAAGAACTTAATTGTCTTCAATCACAAGCCACCAGCTTTAATGGTATTAAGATAAGCAAACTTGTGTCTTTTAGCGCCTTTTTGTGGAAACTTATAGCTTCCGCTGAGAAGTCTGAGTCTGAGTCTGGGTCTAGGTCTGACTCCAATAAGAGATGTAAGATGGGTGTTGTCATTGATGGGAGAGGGAGATTAACACTAAACAACAACATCAAAGCAGATCATGAATTGGAAAAGTATTTTGGAAACATTTTGTCCATTCCATATGGTGAGACAAGCATTGGTGAACTAAATGCAATGCATCTAAGTAAGGTTGCAGAGCTTGTACATGATTGTTTGAAGGGCGCCGCAACAGAAGAGCACTTTCTAGGGCTCATTGATTGGGTGGAATTCCATCGACCAGAGAAAGCAATAGTGAGAGTTTACTGCAAAGAGAGCGATGATGAAACTACTATGGTTGTGTCATCTGGACAAAGGTTTCCGGTGTCAAAGATAGATTTTGGGTGGGGTAGGCCATCTTTTGGGTCATACCATTTTCCATGGGGAGGCCAAACTGGGTATGTTATGCCAATGCCAAGTACAAGCAGGGATGGTGATTGGATTCTCTACATGCACCTCCATGAAAAACACTTGGATTTTGTCGAGTCCCAGGCACCCCATTTGTTTAGGCCATTAACTCCAGCCTATTTGAACTTGACGCCTTGATGAATCTTAGCTTTTGTCTTGGGCAATCAGTCTGGCTTGTAAAAAATATGTATTATTATTGATGTGTAACACATTGTGGTGGGTGATTCGCTAACATTGGTATATGATTGTGTGTGTGTGTACATATTAATAAGTTATCCAATCCTAAGCCAGAGTCTAGCACTCAGCTTCAGGAATAGCAGCCACAAGCTAAGGTTACAATCGTGCAACCAAGGTCACAGTCACAAGCCAATGCTACAGCCACAGGCCACAGTCTTAGAATAAAGCACCCTAAGCTTCAGAACTACTAATATTCTAGCACATTTGTAATTGGATGGTTAGTTTGTTATAATTGAGTGGTTAGTTTGTTAGAAGTTAACTACACGCAATTAAGAGTTAGGTTAGGTAGTTGTGGTTAAGTTAAGGCACATGTTGGATTTGTGTATAACTGATTCATTATCTTTGTAATTCAGTCATTGAGAAATAATAGCAAAGTCTCAAGTTCTCTTTATGGTATTAGAGCCATAGGCTCTCACGAGCACCAATTCTTGAAATGAAGAAGCTCATCAATGGCTTCTCCACCCATCATAGCTATATCAGCATCATCTTCTTCTTCTTTAATTCTTGTAAACCTCACATTATTGATCTCGAATCTCAATGCCATTGTTACTATCAAGCTTGATTAATCAAATTACATAGTTTGCAAGAATCAACTACAAAATATTTTGAGAGCAACCAAGCTTCTTGGTTATGTGGATAGATCTGAGGTATGTTGTACTAGATTCAAACAATCTCGAAGTTTTGAATCCAAATTATACTCTATGGAATACAATTGATGCCCATCTCTTGAGCTGTATAACTACAACACTATCACCTTCCATCTTCACATCAGTGATTCATTGTCAAACCAATCATGATGTTTGGAGTACTCTTGCCAAAAGATTTACTTCTCTTTCTAGATCTCACATCTATCAACCAAAGAACAAATTGAGTCGAATTGTTAAGAAATGAGCAACCATGAAAGAATATCTAAACCAGTTCAATGTAATCTCAGATCAGCTTGCTTTGGCATCATAATGGATTACTTGAGGAATATAATGCTTTCAAAACCACTATACAAGCTAGACCATATCCTATTTCTATGGATCAATTATGCTCTCTACTGTGTTCTGAATCTATTCATGTAGAGTCCTCTCTTAAGCATCAACATGCCTTAGAAATTCCAGGATCTGCTGCTTGTATTGCACATAGAGGTAATTTTTCTAATCGAGGTGGTCACAGAGGCTATTATAAGGGCAGAGGTACTTTCAGAGGAAAGGATGGAGGTAGGTTTCAAGGCAAGTCTGGTCATTATTAGAGAGGAAGTCTCAATTAGTCTCAGAGGGGCAGAAATATCACTACACATACAGTCAATTCCTCAGTAAGCTGTCACATCTGTGGAAAGGTTAATCACACTACCCTAGACTGTTGGCATAGACTAGATGCAGCTTTTCAGAATTCTCAGGCCTCCTCTTTAACCTACATTTCCTCTCATTCTTCGGGCCATTCTAAAGCTTATATAGCATCTGCTTCTACACCTTCAGTATCTCTATCTAAAACCAATTAGTGCCTTGATTCTGGAGCAACTAGCCACTTGACTAATGATTTAAGTAATCTTTCCCTTTATCAAACTTATCAAGGTCATGATCAAGTGGCTATCGGTGATGGTTCTACTCTTCCCGTTGGTCATACTAGTAATGGACTTCTTCCTACTCCTTTTCCATTCCATCTTACTAAAATGCTTTATGTACCTACTCTTTCTTCCAATTTCTACTATTACTTTTGATGAGGATTTTTGTCTTATTCAGGACAAGAATACACAGAACATTATGTATAAAGGCTGCTACTCCAATGGCCTTTACCCACTCATCTCATCATCCTTTGTTGTGCCATTTGCTTCTTCTCCAGTCTGTCTTTCTTGTTCCACTACTTCAGCTGCATCATCTGCACCAAATTGGCATTTTCGACTTGGTCATCCATCCTCTAAAAAGCTTCATCACATCATGGTTCATCATTACTTAGCCTCTAAGTCTTCTTCATTGTCTCATAAAAACTCTAGTCTATGTGATATGTGGATCTGCTGGTGCTCTGTTGATCTGCTGGTGTGATATGTAAATGGCTGCAGTGCTCTGCAGATGGTGGAGCTGTTCGGCCTACAGGTGGATGGCTGCTGTGTTCTGCAGGGGGATGGTTGTGTGCCTCTGTCAACAGATTTGCTTAGCAAGGGATTTGCTTAGCAGGGGAGCTACTAGGTAAAGTTTTGTATCACATATGAAGGTTGAAGGAGTTGAGGAAGAGGATTTGATCTGTTTTGCACCAGTCTTGCATTGCTGTGAGGAATTGAGTGAATCTAGGTGATGTTTTGTAGCACATTTGGGGTTGCACTAGGTGAAGTTTTGCAATAGTCTGAATGATGGCTGTTGTGATCTGTTTTGTTTTTAGGTGTGGAGTGGAGGTTCTTTGTTGTTTTTTTTCCTTTCTTTTTTGGTTCTTTGGATTGGTTCCTCACCAATCTTGGGTTAAGTGCTAGTAAAGGATTGTGCTTCCTTATCGGTGCCAACCTAGTTAGGATTGGTAAGGTTAGTTATGATGTTATTTGCACTTCCCTTCTTTATTGATGTAAGTTTTCTCATGTTTCTTGCTTTCTTCATCAATAAAGTTTCTTTTTGCTGATAAAAAAAAAAAAAAAACTCTAGTCTGTGTACACACTATTGTGTTTCCAAGAGCCATAGATTGCCTTTTACTTTTTCTAATTCTACTGTAAATAAACCTTTGGCTCTTATTCATAAAGATGTTTAGAGACCCTTTTCTACTTCTATTTCTAATTTTAAATACTATGTGTTGTTCATTAATGATTTTAGCAAATTTACTTGGATTTTTCCTCTTCATTACAAAAGTGAGGTGTTTGACAAGTTTCTTCAATTTAAAATCTTTGTTGAAAATCAATTCCATACTAAACTTCAAGTTTTAAGGAGTGGCAATAGGGGAGAGTATTTCAGTAACCAATTTCAAACTTTTTTCAAATAAAAAGGGATTGAACACCAGCTGACCTATCCTCATACACCACCTTAAAATAGTGTAGCTGAGAGAAAACATAGGCATCTCATAAAGACTACTGTAACTCTTATGTACCACTCTTCTCTTCCCTTAGCTTATCGGTTTGATGGCCTTGCTATTGCTGTCTTTCTTGTCAATAGGCATCCTACTCTCAAACTCAATAATCTCACTCCTTATGAGGTCTTGCTCAAACAAAAACCATATTACAGATTCTTGAGATCATTTGGTTGCAGATGTTATCCATGGCTTAAGCCCTATACCTCCCATAAACTTCAACCCAAATCTATTCATTGTGTGTTTATTGGTTATCAACCTTCTATTAAAGGTTATAGGTGTATGGATCCTGAAACAGGTAAAGTCTATATCTCCAGACATGTTTTTGATGAATCTTTTTTTCCTTTTCAATCTTCATCTTCTTCTTCTTCTTCTTCTTCTTCTTCATCTTTAGTGCCACAGTTGCTTAAATTCTTTTGGTTTCCCTCTTCATCTAGCAATTTGTCTTCTTCCCAACCATATATTCCTTTTACAGCACCACATTCCACAAACATTGTTCATTTATCTTTATCCTTCTCTAATCTATCACACTCACTTCATTCTCCAGCTCTGCCTTCTCTTTCTACAGCCTCACAACCTTTTCAGGTCCATATTTCCTATATTTTCATTGATCTTCTTTCTTTTCCAAACAATGCTCATCCTATTCCTTCTCTTCCAACTAATGTTCATCCTATGATTACCAGGTCTAAGACCAGAATTCTTACTTGTCTCACTTCTTCTCCTGTACCTTTGAACCTCAAACCTATAAAGAGGCTGTTCTTCTCCTACTTGGCAAGTTGCTAGGGTTGATGAATATGGGGCCCTTCAAAGACAAGGCACCTGGTCTTTAATGCCTTTTTCTCTTGGCAAACAGGCTATTGGTTGCAAATGGGTTTACAGACTAAAGAAAAAATTCTGATGGCATTATTGTTAGGCATACGGCTAGACTAGTGGCCAAGGGCTTTCTCCAAACTGAAGGTGTTGATTACCATGAAACCTTTAGCCCAGTAGCTAATCAACCAACTATCACGGTTCTCTTATGCCTTGCTCTTCATTTTGATTAGCCCATTAAGTAACTTGATATTTCCAATGCTTTCTTACATGGGATTCTGGAGGAGGAAGTGTACATAGTTTAGCTACAGGGTTTTGTTCATCCACAAAGTCTTCTTTTGTTTGCAAATTAAACAAAGCCCTTTATGGTCTGAAACAAGCTCCAAGAGCTTGGTTTTCCACCTTCTTTACTTTTCTTTGTACTCAACACTTCATTGCCAGTCATTGTGATTCCTCTTAGTTTGTCAAAAAGACTCCTACTTCCATCACTATTCTCCTCATTTATGTGGATGACATTCTCCTTATAGGTAGTGATCTTCTCTATATTGTTTCTATTATCAATCAAATGCATGCTACAGTTTCCATGAAAGAGCTTGGTCTCATTAACTATTTCTTAGGCATTTCTGTCACCAAATCCACCTCAGGCTATGTCCTCTCTCAACATAAGTATGCCTCAGAAATTTTGGCCAAGGCTGGTATGAGTGACTGTAAACCATATTCCTCTCATATGGCTTCTAAGTGTTCTAGCTCCTCTTTTTCTCATTCTTCTCTTGATGACTTGCTCTTTTCTCAGCCATCTCTTTATAGAAGTTTTGTAGGTGCTCTTCAGTAACTTACTATCACCAGGGCGGATCTAGCCTTTGCAGTGAATCATGCTTGCCAATATATGTAATTACCCTTAAATAGTCATTTTGCTGCTGTTAAAAGATTGCTCAGATATTTACAAGGGACTTTAACTCATGGCTTACATTTCTCTAGTGGTCCTCTTCTGCTTCATGCATACTCCAACTCAGATTGGGCCGGTAATGTCCTTGATAGGCGATCTACCACTGGTTATTGTGTCTATCTTGGTCCCAACTTAATATCTTGGACTGCTAAGAAACAACCCACTGTTTTTCGGTCATCTTCAAAAGCTGAATACAGAGCCTTAGCACAGGTTGCAGCAGAACTTAGTTGGCTTGGCATGTTATTAGCTGAGCTCCATATTCCTGTGCCTGTCCCTACTCTTTGGTGTGACAGTCTGTTATAGCCATGGCCAACAATCCTGTTTTTCATACTCGTGCAAAGCACATTGAAGTTGACTATCATTTTGTCAAAAAGCAAGTTGCCGAAAAGAAGCTTCACATCACTCATGTACCAACCACATATCAAATTGCAGATATTTTCACTAAACCTTTGTATGTGGCTCAATTTCAATATCTCCAATGCAAACTCTTAGTCTAACCTAGTCTTGTGAGTTTGAGGGGGATTGATAAGCTATCCAATCCTAAGCCAAAGTCTAGCACTCAGCTTCAAGAACAGCAGCCACGAGCCAAGGCTACATTCATACAACCAAGGTGACAGTCACAGGCCAATGCTACAGCCACAGGCCACAGTTGTTGTCAAGGCTGCAGCTCATAACAGAACAGCCCAAGCTTTAGCACTACTAATATTCTAGCACGTGTGTAATTGGATGGTTAGTTTGTTTTAATTGAGTGGTTGGTTTGTTAGGAGTTAACTACAAGTAGTTAAGAGTTAGGTTAGGTTAAGGCACATGTTGGATTTGTATATAACTTATTCATCATCTCTGTAATTCAGTCATTAAGAAATAATATCAAAGTCTCAAGTTCTCTTTATATATATGTGTGTGTGTATGTCAATCTTCAAAATTTTGTTCATGTAAAGGAGACCAAATTCAAGGTCCAAAGAGAATGAAATTTCAATACCTAGCCCCCTTCCATTATGATGATGATGATTATTATTATTATTATTATTATTATTATTATTATTATTATTATTTCCCAGATCTATCATTTCAAGATACAAAAAGAATAGAGTTTTTGTCCTAAATTTGAGGTTTCAAAGTGATGAAGTTGGCACTAGGGATGGCAATTTCAACCCGACTCGATGGGGACCCGACCCCCCGTCCCCGATAAGAGTGGTTTTTCCTAGAAAAATACCTCCAACGGGCCGGGGATGGTATTTGAAATTGAATCCCCGATCAGATTCGGGCCGGGGACAAGGATCACTTTCACAGCCCTGGACCCGGTCCATTCCCGGCCCGTTTCTCCCCGAAATAAAATTACCATAATGCCCCTCTATCTATTTATATATATAACCCCCTTCCCTCTATTATACCTCTGATCTGTCTCTCTGTGGACGCGCCCCAAATGACCCGGGCTCCACGCGTGAAAATAGCGCGGGATTCTGTTTTGTCCATTGGGTTTACTACAGTTCGGACTCAAATGTCACGGTTCTGAATCTAATCTCACAATGTGCGATGTGAGACCGATAAATCACCAAAGAGTCCAAATCCGGCAAATCGTTTTGGAAAACTAATTTTTATAAAGAAGTGCCAAACATGGACTGCTTTGCCAAATAAAGAGTCGCCACCTAAATATTTTATTTTGGGGGAATTTAGGAAACCCTGACTCGTGCCTAAGGCCACGTGTCCGTCATCACCAAAGTTGCCTCGGCTCAGGAACTTAGGTACGATTGGGGAAGGTCATTTAATGAGCACCCTCGCTTGCCCGATCAAAGATCGGCCTGTACTAAGCATGATATCTTATTTTTGAAACAACATGTGTTCTTATTCCGATTAATTAGCTAATTTTACTATGTGATGCGCACAACAAACAAGTATAGACTAGATCGCCTAATTTGGAACAAAACATTGCATGTTCGTTTGAAAACGGTTTGAAGTTTGCTACTCACAAGTAGGCTAAAATACGGATTTCAATGAATTGTTTCAATTCAAGTAATCCAACCTTCACCCACAGGCATTCAGGCAATTAATCAACTAAGCAGTTAGCCTCATGGTAAGCATGCTTTCATGGCAACATTAACACACATGCAATATGCTAAAGCGTAAACACTCACAATGTACTCCGAGCCAAAACAAAGAACTAGTTAGAAATCATGCATGATCCTAATTCATGTTAAGATGGCTAATGCAACACATGCGAAAATGCAACTAAAATAGGCTCGGCTACCTAAGATGGCGTATGAAATGCAACTTGATACATTTATTCAAATTGGAATTGAAATACAATGTAGTTAGTATGATGCGCTGAACCCGGTGCATGCAAGACAGATGAATAGATACACGCATGCAAGCATAAGGTATGCTAAATGAAATATGCCTTAAATCTAACCATCGTAAGCAGTTAAGTAAAAGGAAGAAAGAAATGGAGGTTGGAAGACATGCATCACACATACGCACGCTTATTACAACAATACGCCCTCTCGAAAGAGGGACCACAAAAGAAGCTAACTAGCTAATCTAAGCTAATTAAACTAATCATTACACAACAAATTAATTAACTAATCCTAGTTAACTAATTATTACAGAACGAATTTGTAGACGTCCCCGAACGTCCCGGGAGGGAAATCCCGTTTTGTTCATTTGGGCTCACTACATGTCAGGACTCAATGTCACGGTCCTGTACCTAATCTCGTAGAGTGCAATGCAAGACCGATGAATCGTCAAAGAGTCCAAATTCGACAAATCGTTTTTGAAAATAGATTTTTTGAAAGAAGTGCCAAACATGGACTGCTTTGCCAGATACTGAGTCGCCACCTAAATATTTATTTTGGGGGAATTTAGGAAACCCTGACTCGTTGCCTAAGGCCAGGCGTCCATCATCACCAAAGTTGCCTCGGCTCGGGAACTTGGGTACGATTGGGAAAGGTCACTTCGTGAGCACCCCCGCTCGCCCGATCAAAGATCGGCCTCTACTAACCATGATATCTAGTTTTGAAAACAATATGCGTTCTTATTCCAGTTATTAGCCTAGAATTACTATGTGATGCGCACAGCATACAAATATAGACCGGATCGTCTAAATTGGAACAAAACATCTCATGTTTATTTTTGAAAGCGGTTTGCTACTCGTAAGTAGGCTAAAATGTGGATTTGCCACCCTCAGGTGGGCTTAGAAAACACAATGATTTGCCACTCTCAAGTGGGCTTAAAACTCACAGTCAATGCATTATTCCAATCCAAATAACCCAACCTTCACCCACAGGCATTCAGGCAGGTATATCACATAAGCAAATAGCCTCATGGTAAGCATGCTATCATGGCAGTCACTCACACGCATGCAAGGATGCTAAAGCATAAAAGCTTACCAAGTACTCCGAGCCAAAGAAAGGAGATAATTAGAAAACATGCATAAATCCTAACTATGCTGAGATGCCTAATGCAACACATACAAGAATGCAACTAAGATAGACTCGGCTATTCTAAGATGGCATGTGATGATGCTACAGCTAACACGTATTCAATTTGAAATTGAAATACAATGTAGTTAGTATGATGCGCCGAGCCCGGTGCATGCAAGGTAGATGAATGGATGCAAACATGCGAGCATAAGTATGCTAATTGAAACATGCCCTAAACTAACCATCATAAGCTGGTAAATAAAAGGGAGAAAAACGTGGGGTTGGAAGACATGCATCACACACACGCACACTTATTACACAATTGTGCCCTCGCTCGTAGGGTCCGAATAAATAATGCAGTCCGAATAAATAATTAAATATTACAAAATCCTAATTAATTAACAAATTAACTAGGAAAGCGGATAAATTAGCATGCAAGCCTATGGACCGCCTCAGCTTTGTTCCGAATGATGAAAGATGCATGCATGCTCGGGTCGCCTCGTCGGAAAATTCCTCCCGATGCCCTGATTTGCCTCTGTTTGCAATTGATCCCGGAATGCTGTGCAAGGCTTTAGAAAGTTGCTGATTTCTGGTTTGCTGCAACAGAGAGCAAGAAAGGGGCATGGCAAAGAATTTTCACACATGTATGCACACCTCGATCCTCATGCCACCAATCACGCATCTCGATGCATGATGGCCGAGGAGTCGAATTGCACGACTCGATGTGATATGAATGCGCATGACAACACAACATGGCCTAGACTCCATCATGGGTAATCCGGAGTGTCGGCGACCGGGAATTGAGGCACGTTCCGTCACTTCGGGTACGAAACGTTCCTCGTTTCCCGTGTTTGGGCTAACTCCTATCCCAAACATAATGCAATGAGATGGCATATACAATGTGACTAACATGCAACCTAGCATACGCAATGCTATGGACTAAAATGGCATACACAATGCACGTGACACAACATGGCATGCACAATGCACTAACATGCAACCTAGCATACGCAATGCTATGGACTAAAATGGCATACACAATGCAAGATGGACTTACACCAATATGAGTGGACCTCAGCCACACTCACATCAGTGGCCATACATGAAAATGAGACAACCGAAATACATGCAAACATGCACGAATACAAAGGACCGATCCTAAGGCACAACATGCAACTCTAACAAGGCATGGCAAGGAATGAAATATGGCATAGGATGGCACATGATACAGCTCTGAAATGGCATAAAAGATGGTCCCGAAACATGCAAGTATGTCACACAAGGCAAGCTAGATGGCCCTAATACCGAAACTAGTGAAGTGCGTCACACTAGAGGTACACAAAGCAATTCACCAGTGGTAAAACCAACCCCAAACAGACCCTAGGCTGGTCTGAAACAGTGGGGAAATGGCCTAAGATGATGGCTCGGAATGCAAAGAAATGGAGCTCATTCAATGGTCGGTAAATGAGGCATACAAGCCCGACTCTCAAACGCACTTAAGGAGTATAAAACAAGGCAATATGACATTGATAAAAGCTCTGAAATATGATGTATAATGGACCCAAAACATGAACACACCTTAGTATATGCATGGAATGAGCCTCGAAACTCAAAGTTAAGCATGGGTATTGAACTACAAGCACGCAAAAAAAAACATCATTCGACCATGAGACCCAAAAACAGAGCTAAAGCGGTCCAAAATATGCATAAGATCAGTTTAAGGCGTGGCCAAAAAGTGCTAACATGAAGGGCCAAAACAACATGCAACATAGGCTAGTAAGCATGGTTTACACTACATGTATATGAAGCACAAGAGAGGTCACCAAACCAGCCAAAAAAAGAAACATGGCATGTCAAATAAACCCCAAAAACCCACTTAAACAAAGTCCACACATGCTAGAATGGGGTGCTCCTTTGATAAGCTACAAGAGAGGTTACTCTACACATGCAACAAGGACACTCAACATGGAAAAACCAGCTCCGGAAATAACTTATGGGGGTCCTAAAACCCACTGAAAAATTCTTGAAACAAAGCTTGGAAGCTTGCAAATAGGAGCTCCTTTGGAAGGCCAAAAGGGCCAACAAACAAGACAAGAAGAGAGGGGGTCACCCCCCTCTGATTTTGGCTCTCAAAACAGTATGCTAGCCACTAAAAATCCACTGGATTTTAGTGGCTAGAAGGCCAAACAAAGCATGATACAAAGGCCTAGATGCAACGCTCAAAACAAGATGCAAACAAGCATACAAGGGGGTAAATGACCTCTAACAGAAAAATGTTCTTAAACAATCTTCAAGAGGGTCTCAAAATAAGACACTTTTCAGTTTATGTCAAAGCTCGAAAATTCTTGCAAATAAGGCTAAGATATGAAGCAAAATAAGCCTTAAAAGAGGGATGGAGCATACAAGGGGGTAAATGACCTCTAACAGAAAAATATCCTTAAACAAACTTCAAGAGGGGCTCAAAATAAGACACTTTTCAGTTCATGTTAAAGCTCGAAAATGCTTGTAAATAAGGCTAAACAATGAAGCAAAACAATGTCAAAATGGGAGAAATAGAGACTTACCCTTGTAGAGAAGACCTCCAGCAACTTCTGGACCAAGATGATAAGCCTTCAACCTCTGCAAATCAGTTCCAAGGTGCTTGGATGGATTGTGGAGGTGTTGTGCTAGGAGATGTAGTGTAATGGATGCAAGAACAATGGAGTTTAGAGCTTGAAGAAGAGAGTTATGAAGGGAAATGTGTGTATGCCTCAGCCAAAAAGTTCTAACCCTTACAAATGGAGAGGAGACCCTCTCTTATAGAAGACAAAGGGCCAAAGCTTCTCTAAGAAGCTTCAACAAAGGGTCAAAGCTTCTAAAAGAAGCTTAACCAAAAGGGTCAAGCTTCTCCTAGAAGCTAAGCAAAAGGACCAAAGCTTCCTTAAGAAGACAAACAAAGGGGTTAAATCTCGGAGGATGGGTCAAATGCTTCCCAGCTGGCACAGCTGTGTTACACTCAGGAAGGGCAAAAAGCAGATGGCTGGCTGACCAGTTCAAGTGGTCGGCCGACCACTTGCCCTGGTCAGCTGACCAGGGTTCAAAAAGGTCAAGAAGAAAAGCTGGTCGGCCTACCTAGAAATGTGGCCTCCCAGGTGAATGAAAAATACAGTGGTGGTATGGGAGACCAGAAAATGTGACCCAAGAGAGAGGAAAACCAGCTTTCTAGCAAGGTTCAAAAGGGTCAGGAAGAAAAGCTGGTCGGCCTACCCATATTGGTGGCCTCCCAGATGAATGCAACACAATGGTGGTATGGGAGACCCAAAATTGTGGCTCAAAAGTGAGGGAGACCATCTACCTGCCAAGAAAATCGGGCGGCGAAGAGAAAGGTGGTCTCCAAGAAGAATTGCTAGTCTCCCACCCCCGTACCACCTTCCTAACAATAAAACTAGGGTCCGTACCAAAAATGAGCCAAGACGGATGCAAAACGAGGGTTCGGGGGCCAAAACGCGCAGCCGGGGCCCCCGAAAACTGACTATTAAGCACCGGAGGTGGCGTACGACCACGAAGGTGGTCTCCCGGGCCACAGTGTCCCTCTAAGGAGAGGAAACAAGGTGTGTGCCAAAAACTGGAGCAAACGGAGGTAGTTAAGTGGTCCCGAACCGAGGCACACGGCCGACGGCTCCGAAAATCGGAAACCGATTTCCAAACGGGAAAAATGGCCTACGACCACGAAACGTAGCCTACGGCTACTAAGAGATGGTCTACGAGACCTCTCCCTCCCTTCGGGAAGTGAAAACAGAGAAAACAGGACCTGATTCGCAAACCGAGGCAAAGCACAAAAGAGTCCCGAAGTCCGGAGACCTCAGAACGAGCACAATATGTATCATCACCGAGCGCTCAATCGGTGACGTCTGAGTCTTAAGGTTAGTCAAAAATGGGGTGTCTACAGTTGCCCCTCTTTGACAGAACTCGGAAGTCGTAATTGACGGGAGTGAATGTCAAAGCTCAGAGACGACCCATTTTTGACAAGGCCGAAGACTTAGACAAACAGGCAAGATAAAAAGAGATGCACCCGCAGGCATGCCCGCAGGCGAGGGCAAAATGCAAAACGATATGCACTAAGCCGGACGTAACTCATGATCATGCAAAGCAGCAAGCTGTAATGAAGCAAATATTCACAGTAGATGCAACAGTTTTAAGCAAGAATGTAAAGCAGCAACTATATTTCATGCAGTAAGAATGTAAGAGAATCACAATTCTCGCTACGTCTCACACGGAGAAGATACAATGCCTGTGCAGCTCATCTAGTCGCACCAGCTTCAAATGAACCGTACATACAATATCGTGCCTGGAAAAGAGAGAAACTTAACAAGCACAACATAGTTAGCAACACATGTTCAACACCACATCGAATGCAGACAAACATGGTGTCGATGGAAAAGTGCATCGCAATGCGAGGAGAAACGTGCGTGACAACGCAAGTTAAGCATGGAGGTATAACAATACTGATGAAACGTGCACAACAATGTAAGTGATGTTCATAACAGTGCAAGTGGCATTTATAACAATGCAAGATAAGTGCGACTTTACGAGTAGGTTTAAAACAAAACATTGAGCAAAGAAATGCAAGCTTTGACGAGGACAACTCAATCGCAACCTCCGGTTTACCTCTCGGAAGGGTCACAACGTATTCAAAAAGGATACACCTTGCTCTCAGCGAGTGACGATGAAACACGCATCGAAAGTTGGAGTTGAAGTTCCCGCGGAGGGATTTCGCGCCGAAAAGTGCACTTTCCTTGTACTTTATTGAGTGCCGGGGACTCCGATCACCACCAAAATTTGCAGGGAGCTCAAAGAAGCATTGGAGAACAACCAGGAGAGCCACCGACCAGGT
Source organism: Camellia japonica (assembly GCA_030407325.1). Lineage (NCBI taxonomy): Eukaryota > Viridiplantae > Streptophyta > Magnoliopsida > Ericales > Theaceae > Camellia > Camellia japonica. The sequence continues at coordinate 183,039,871 of JAPPVO010000059.1, read as the reverse complement.
TTGGAGGCCACCGACCAGGTTTGAGGCAAGGGGGTGGTCGGCCTACCAGAAAAGGTGGTCGGCCGACCACCTAGCCAAAAATAGGGGCAGTTTGGTACTTTCAGGTTCGGATCTTTAAATGTGTTTGGCCAAAACACTTTTCCTCACAACTTCAGGTCCGAAATCATCTTCTCCTCCTTCCTAGACCATTTTCTCCCTCAGATCTGCGCTCTATACGCGTTTTCCAACGTCCTACGCAAAGTTGTTTCGCGAAAACTTTCAGTTCTCTTCACTTTGGACCGATTAAAATTTGATTTCGGAGCGCTTCTTTTCCCATTTTCACCACTTGAGGTAAGTTTGTCTCAATATTTGGAACATTTTCTCGGGAGTTGACTTTTGTTGACTTTTTCATTTCCCGAGAGTTGACTTTTGTTGACTTTTCCAATTTTGGCTCATTTTGCTCATTTTTGCTCATTTTTGTAGATTTCTTGAGATGGCAGGTCATTTTCCTCAGGGCGGAGGTCCTCCAGGTGCCGGAGGTAAGCCAGACATTATGTCTTTGCCTCCGAGGATTTAGCCATTTATTCCCGAGAGGTATGACCCTCTGGCGCACATCCTTCCTCGGGCCGTTTTCTACCACTTTACCGACTTTGACGAGAGCACCTGTAGATCTATTACTGCGGGAGCCAGAGTCCCACCTCTCTTATTAGGCACGAGAGGTATGTACTTCACTTTTACATTTTCTACAATGTATTCTGCATTTTCCGTGCATTTCATGCTTTTGCTATGTATTTTTTATCTGCTCATTCTGAATGCGTTCACACACCATACTTCTGCTTACTCTAGCACACGGCTCACAGCACAGTATTTTGTTAAGTTGACACGCAACCCAAGCACTCGAATTTCTGAACACACAGTTCACACTTCGATGATGAACACACAACCCACTATTTGACGGCGAACACACAATCCACTATTTTCTGAAATCTGAACACACAGCCCAAACTTGTTGATTATGAACACGCAGCCCACTGTTTTTAAGGTCTGAACACACAGCTCGAACACTTGATGTTGAACACACAGCTCGAACTTTGAGATGAACACACGGCCACTGTTTTGAAATTTGAACACGCAGCCTAAACTTTGATGCTGAACACACAGCTCACACTTTGATGATGAACACACAACCCACTGTTTGACGGCGAACACACAGTCCACTATTTTCTAAAATCTGAACACACAGACCACTGTTTTTGAAGCCTAAACATACAGCTCAAACACTTGACTTTCTGAACACGCAGCCCAAATTTTGAGGTGAACACACAGCACACACTGGTTGAGAGTTGAACATGCAGCCCAAACTTTGAGGTGAACACACAGCACACACTGGTTGAGAGTTGAACACGCAGCCCAAACTTTCAATTTCTGAACACGCAACCCAAATTTTGATGTTGAACGCACGGCTCGAACTTTAAGATGAACACATAGCCCATATACTTTATGTTGAACACGCAGCTCACACACCTCAATTTTGAATACACAGCTTGCAGACTTTATGTTGAACACGCAGCTCACACTGTTTTTGATTCTGAACACACAGCTCACAGACTTTATGTTGAACACGCAGCTCACACTATTTTTTATTATGAATACACAGCTCACAGACTTTATGTTGAACACGCAGCTCATGGCATTGTATCTGATTTAATTTGCACACAGCTCATATACTTTATTTTGAAATTGAATACATGTGTTCATTCTGAATGCAGGTACCTTCTCGTACCACACGAGGATATGGATCGATCATTGCCAGGGAGTGGTACGCGGAGCTCTCGGAGGCTGTTCGCGACCTGGTTGACCAGGCAGGGTTCGGACCCTTCTGCACGGGGATATGACGTTATCCAGCGAGCAGGACCCTGATGGGTGCCCTCGTAGAGAGATGGTGGGACACCACCAACTCCTTCCATTTCTCAACTACCGAGGACATGACTATGACCCCATTCGATTTTGCCGTGCTGACGAGCCTTGACATAGGAGGCTGGCCGATCCCCTATGACGAGGACATGGGCGAGTAGGAGGCTGCCTGGATTTATCTGCTGGGAGCTCGCCCACCGGTTGACAGATCTTCGGGCAGAGTCCGGTACACTTGGTTTTCCTCACATTTCAGAGAGAGGGTGTCCGAGACTCTCGAGGAGATAGCGTAGTACACTCGAGGGTTCTTGATGTTCCTCTTCGGGACCACACTATTCTCCGATAGGGGGAACATCGTTGGACTTTATCTGCTGAGTGCTCTGGTGGACCTATCGCGGGTCAGCCAGTATGACTGGGGTGGCGCCGGCTTGGCTACCCTCTATTGCTACATGAGCGCGACCTCTCGCGGATGGGGGAACATAGTCGGCGGCTATTGGAGAGCCTGGGAGGTACTTTCTGCCCTCTTGATTTACATTTCTGCTTTTCATTATCTGTACATTGCACACACGGCACACTTTACATTCTATACTTTGCACTCTGCTCTCAGCATTCTGCATTCTCTGTATATTCTGTATTCACATTCTGCACTCAGCATTCTGCATTCTCTATACATTCTGTATTCACATTCTGCACTCGGCATTCTGTATTCTGATGGTTATTGCCCTGCTTTCCACAGCTATGGGTTTTTGCGTACTTCCCGACACTAGCCCCGGAGCTTGAGGTGGAGGTGCCTCTCATGATTCCATACTCGCTCGTTTTTTAGGGCCAGTACCGGCCAAGAGCTCGGGAGACTCTCCCCTACCTATGGCAGTTTTTTGACACAGTGCGGCCGACCGAGGTAATTCAGAACTCTCAGTTCTTCATGCTTTCATCTTTGATTCATCTTGCACATTTGCGATTTCTAATCAGCTTATGCATTGGTTATCCGCAGATCACATGGCAGCCCTGGGCAGCCTTGGGTGCAGACACCCGATTTCAGTTTGCTGGAGGATGGGCCGCCTCTCGGTATAGGATCCTGTTTGAGGACCCAGCTGGTAGGGCCTGGTTTCTGGGAGACCGCTTCATGTGCCAGACTATGGGCTTCCCTGAGCATAGTGTCCCCGCAGCACCTCCGGACGATATGCGATCCACTGAGGGGCTCAATCCTCAGGATGTCGATAGCGCCATGTTGGGTACCGACGTATTTCTACATTTAGAGGAGGGGAAGTACTCGACTTACCGTCATACATACTTGATGCCTCCATTGACAGGTGTCCGTACTCCCACGAGAAGGTCTGCTGGCATGCCATCATCGAGTCGAGCTCGGGCTGCAGGTGTCCCTTCTACTAGCAGGGCCGGCATATCAAGAGGTGGGGCTGGACTGGTCCCCCCGATTCCCCTGACTTATCATCACGCCGGATGGCCAGATACTCCGACTGAGTTGACAGGATGGCGATACGGGACTTCCTACCCGATTCCGATAGAGCCTCCTATGCCTGATCACCCATACGTCAGAGACCCTGACTCGCCACCAGTATGCTTTACAGCTTTGATTTATCACTCAGATACTTGGACATTCATTCATTTACTGATGACTTGCACTTGCATCTACCGCCTACCACGGAGTATATTGAGGGGTTGCTCGGGTTGGTGGCCTCACTCGAGGGCATGGTCCTGCGGAGAGAGACGTAGTTGTCCATCATCGGTGTCCCGGTACTCTTTAGTTTTCTTTCATTTATCATACTTCTGATGACATGCTGATCTTGAACATTTCACTGCATTGATTGACTGTATGTGTAGAGCACATCTGATACACACCATATTCATGTACTGTATCTGCATACACCTTCTCTGTGTAGTTTTCTTGCATTTGCATCTGATATACATACTGGCTAATGTACTCAAATTGCGCTCTTTCTTTTCAGATGCCTCCGCTACATACTGGGCCACAAGTCGGGCCATCTAGGCCTTCTCGGGGAGCTGGGAGAGGGGACTCGTCTCGCAGACGAGGCAGGCGCAGAGCACATGTCATAGAGGAGGAGTCCAGCGAGGAGGAGGAGTCTGCACATCCTCAGTCAGAGACATCTGCAGGCAGAGAGAATGACTCTGAGTCCGGTTCTAAGGGCGGAGGTGATGCCGAGGAGGGTTGACAGCAGCTCCGATTCAGATGGTGGTGTTGGTGGAGATGGTGCAGGGACTTCTCAACCGAAGAGGACGAAGAAGGCGTCTTATTCTTGCATTTGAGAGCACTGATGCAGATGTTCCTGCTTTATTTGCCTTTTTTACTGGTAGTTGTAGCACATTGTACATTATTAGGCAGTTTTATTTTCTGTAAAGCTTGTACCCTTGTTGTAAAATGTTGTAACAAAAGAAGCATGATGGGATGAAGCAGCTTTTGTTCAAAAAGTGTTGTATTTTATGTTCTTAGCATCGCATCGCATCATTTTGCACAAAAATGAGATTGGAATGAAAATTGGGCATCGAAAATTTGCCAAGTCAGGTAGAACCATCGCAACAAACTAAACAACTTAACTTACTAAGAATCGACAAAACCTTAGCAAGTTTACAACTCGATAAGCAAGACACAACAACGTTGAGTAAACAAAGAGTAACAACTCGATATACAAAACTCGACAACCCGATAAAACTTAACGACTCGATAAGCAAAACAACTCGGTAAGCAAAACAACAACTCAATAAGCAAAAACAACAACTCGATAAGCAGGACTTAACAACAACTCGATAAACAAATGCATTTTGGACGATCGGGCTGACGGAACGCATCCGAAACAGAAGAAAACTCGCACCTTCAACACCCCCAATGCATGGAAATGCTAGGAACTTTCTTCTAGAGACTAGGACAAGACTAAAGCCACGCTTCTCTCCATGGCCAACCACCTAAGGGAGCTGGCCGATCAGATTTTTTTCATTGGAGACCAAGGGGTGGTCGGCCTACCAAAAAAGGTGGTCGGCCGACCACCTGGTTTGGCAACCACCAATTTTTCGACACATGTCCCCCCGAACAATGCCTTATCCTCTATAAAAGTCCCAGCCTTGTGGTTCATTCATTTCATCTCCGTTTTGCATCAAAATGGAGGGGTTCCTCGTCCAAAATCTCACAGCTTGGATTGCTTCTCTAGATGGCTCGGAAAAGTTGAACTTCCGGGGCTTCGGCTTGAATGCACTATTCACGCTGGGCCGTACTCCGCTGCATCTTCCTTTCCTCAATGTCGCGGCAAGGTTTTGGAACCTGGTAACACACGTCTTTAGCTTTAGCGGGCAAGGGATGTGTCCTACTTTCGAGGATTTCCAAGTTTTGATAGAGTCCGAGCGCAATGAGGAAATCTTGCCTCAACTCCGATTTGGCCACGTCCAAGCCCTAGCGGCCTCACTTTGCATGACGCTCGATCATTGATTCATGACGGGGAGCTGGACATCCCAAGCTTGGTTTGCCGATTTTCTGATGCTGGCGACCGCGGCGAGCATCATTGGCAAGGCTATCGGCGACACGCGCTTTGCCTATGCTTGCTATCTCATTTCTTGCTTGCCCCGGGCTCCGATGGATTCAGTGTTCGGTTGATCAAGGTTGCCCAAGGTTTGAAGGAGGGCAAGAGCTGCATTGCCATGATATTGGCTAAGACATTGATGGGCTTAGACGCTTTTCATCACCGGGAGACGGCTAGGCTTGCGGGGAGCCCACTACTATTGCAGGTAATGTTTCCCACCCAATCTCACATATGTATTGCTCACATCACTCGACCCTCAGACTCGGTTTTTCTCACAAAACCCTTTTCTTACTTTTCTCTCATCGTACATCTCTCTATTCTTTATTCTCTCATTTTTCATCCCTCCCCAGGTGTGGTTGATGGACAAGTTACAGATTGTGGAGTCTTGCCCAGCATACTCAGCTCGCGGCTACTTTTTCCGACAACGCCTAGTCGATGCCCTGGATGAGGGGTGGTGGTACAACTGGATGTGCAGTTTGTCTGCAAACTGCATCGCTTGGCGCTGCCCTTGGCTCAATCTGCCGGCAATGAGTTACAACATGACTTGTCAACCTGGGATTCAATTGATTGGCATAACACACTGTGTCTTCTATTTTCCGTTCCGATTCCGACACCAGTTCGGACATGATCAGACTTGCCCGCCAGAGGGGATAGAGTACCCTGCTGCATTCCCAGCCCGAGGCGCACAGCTTGCCCGGTATGCCACACCATGGAGGACTAGAGAGCTCCTGGCCCCCGCTCCCACTTTCAGTTGCACTTTGTCTAATGAGTGCTTGGATTGGCTCAATGAAGAGGCACAGGATGGGCCCACTTTGGCATCAGAGGCTTCGACTAGCTCTGGGAGGAGGCGCAGGAGCACCTGACTTATCTATGCCCTAGATTTATTGCTTTATTAGTACTTTCAAGTTTTCTTTATGATTGTAGCCAAAAGCAACTTCAATTTGTATGCAAGAGCAGGAGAACTTTGTATTGAAATCAATGAAATTGAAGGTTGTGGGTACTGACAATTTTCCGCTTTGGTCCGAAAATGGTCTAAGTTGTAAAAGATTAATTTTGAACGAAGTCAACTTTTATTAAAACTTTTCAAAACCATTTTCGATATGGATCAGAATTGGACACGCCTGAAATCTGTCACCGAGATGCACAACCTCGGATCCTAGCAACTGGAAAGTTGCCCCTAGTCTGAATAGTACCGCGGCACTGCACAGCAACGAAAAGTTGCCTCTAGTCTGAAAAGCACTGCACCGGAGATCATAACCGAACTCTTGAATGCTGAATCGACAAAGATGGCCGAGATGATCAAATGGACAAAGTTGATCGGGGAAAGGTTTATGGCTGAACTTCAGGACGAAGTTGCCTATGTATCTTAAAGATAGGAATCAAGCCTTACGTAGTTCAGGCTCGGGTTCACTCGAGTATTTTCACTCTCCTTTTACGCTCTAACTTTTGCCAAGGCCGCCCTTTGCGGGTTTTCAACCTTGCGAGCTCAGTTCTTATAATTTCAAAATTTTCATGCGCTAACTTTGCCTAGGTCGCCCTTTCGGGTTTACGGCCTAGCGAGCCTCTCAGGGGTAATATTTCTTCAACTTGTCCATGTTGATCAGTTGGGAGAACTCTAGGCCATCTAAGTTCAGCAGAACCACAGCTCCACCTGACCAGATAGCTTTAATGATGTAGGGACCAGTCCAATTGGGTCTGAACTTGCCCCTTGGGTCGTGGATGGGAGCTCGGTTGTCCTTGAGCACCAAATCTCCTTCTTTTAGAGTCCTGGACTTAACTTTCTTGTTGAAAGCCCTGGCAATTCTGCGCTGATAACCTTGAACATAGTACAGTGCTTTCAGTCTGCGCTCGTCAAAAAGCATGAGTTCTTCAAATCTGCTCTGCTGCCAATCTGCTTCAGCTATCTGACACTCAGCCAGCACTCTCAAAGACGGAACCTCAATTTCAATAGGTAGAACGACCTCCATCCCATAAACTAATGAATACGGAGTCGCCCCAGTAGAAGTCCTAATTGAGGTTCGGTAGCCCCACAGAGCAAACGGTAGCTTATCTGGCCAATCCCGATAGGTTTCCACCATCTTCTGCAATATGTGTTTGATATTCTTGTTGGCGACCTCGACTGCTCCATTGGTCTGCGGCCGATAGGCGAATGACTTATGAAAAGCCACGTTGTATTTTTCTAACAAATCAATCACTTCTTTCTTGAAGTGGGAACCATTATCTGAAATGACCTCGTTCGGGACCCCGTAACGACAGATGATGTTGTTTCTGATAAACTTTGCAACGTGCGACGCTTTCAACACCACATAGGATTGGGCCTCAACCCACTTTGTGAAATAATCTATCGCGACCAGGATGAACTCATGTTCATTCGACCCCTTTGGAGTGACAGCCCCGATCACATCGATTTCCCAAACTGAAAATGGCCATGGCGAAGTCATATTGTACAGCTTTGACGGCGGAATGTTCATGCGGTTTGCATGGATCTGACACTTGTGGCATCGCCGAACAAAGCCGATACAATCCTCCTCCATGGTGGACCAATAATAACCTTGTCTGAGGATCTTCCGAGCTAACATTACCTCGTTCATATGCGCTCCACATTCCCCTCCATGGATGGCCTCCATCAGGCGTTTTGATTCTTTAGCTTCAACGCACAGCTTATGCATTCCCAGATGACCTCTCTTATACAATTTACCTTCGCAGATGATGAACTGAACGGCCATTCTTCTGATTACCCTTTTATCCTTGGCATTTACCCCTAGTGGATATGCTTCCTTCTCCAAGAAATTCCAAATATCGTAATACCAGGGGTTCTCATCTTGAACCTTATCTATAGCGACAATCGACTCGTAAGCCGGCACAAATTTTTGGTCGATAATGACTGGACGCATCCGGACTCCAAACGGGATGTCTATCATGGAAGATAGAGTTGCTAGTGAATCCGCAAACATGTTGTTCTCTCTTAACGGATGAGCAAAATTTAACTTCTCAAACCGAGGAATTAACAAGTCCAAGGTCTGGTGATACATAATCATCTTTTCTTCTTTGACTTTCCAATCTCCTTTCGCTTGAGATACAACAAGGTTCGAGTCCCCGATGACGTCCAACCGTTTTGCCCCTAATTCCAGGGCTGCTTCTAGACCGGCAATGCATGCCTCATATTCTGCTTCATTGTTCAAGACTTTGAACCGGAGTTTGAATGCTAGAGGGATATAGGAGTTGTCGGGTGCTATTAGCAACACTCCTATCCCATACCCGTACTAGTTTGACGCTCCGTCAAAGTACATCGTCTAAAACTCGTCGTCGATATGCAAAATGGCCTCATCTGGGAATAAATACTCAACTGCTTCACCTCCTTCCACTGGATGATCGGCTAAGAACTCTGCTACCGCTCTTCCCTTGACTAACTTGCGCGTCACATATTTCAGATCGAATTCGGAAAGCAACAGCAACCAACGAGCTAGCCTACCCGTAAGTGCCGGATTCTCGAATAGATATTTGATGGGATCTAATCTTGAAACCAACATTACAGAGTGAGCTAACAGGTAGTGCCACAGCTTCCTGGTAACCCATAACAAGGCTAAGCAAGCCTTTTCCAACGGTGTGTAGCGAGTCTCATACTCCAGCATCTTCTTGCTCAGGTAGTAGATGGCTCTCTCCACTTTGTCCTCTGATTATTGCGCGAGCATGCAGCCCATTGTAGTCTCAGTTACTGAAAGATACAAAATCAACGGTCTCCCCGGCTCTGGTGGTGACAACACGGGCGGGTTCTGTAAGTATTCCTTGATCTGTTCAAAAGCAGCTTGGCATCGGCCGTCCCTGTAGACACCCCATTTTTGACCGACCTTAAGACTCAGACGTCACCGATTGAGCACTCGGTGATGTTGCATATTGTGCTCGTTCAGAAGTCTCAGAGTCTCAGCCGTGAGCCTTGCCTCCGGACTTCTGAACCCTCTTCTGTGCCTTGCCTCGGTTTGCAAACCAGACTCGATTTTCTCTGTTTCTCTTCCCAAAGGGAGGGAGAGGTCTCGTAGACCATCTCTCAGTGGCCGTAGGCAACATTTTGTAGTCGTAGGCCATTTTGCCCATTTCGGAGCCCGGTTCCTGGTTTTCGGAGCCGCCAGGCCGTGTGCCTCGGTTCGGGACCACTTAACCATCTCCGATTGCCCCGGTTTTTGGCATGCATCTTGTTTACTCCCTTTTGAGGGACACTGAGGTCTGAGAGACCCACTTTGTGGTCGAACGCCACTTTCGGTGCTTAACAGTCAGTTTTCGGGGCCTCGGACTGCGCGTTTCGGCCCCGAAACCTTTATTTTGCATCGGTTTTCGTTCATTTTTGGCAGGTACCTCTGTTTCATCACCGGGAAGGTCACAGAAGGGTGGGAGGCCAGCAATTGTTTCAGCAACCAATTATATTCCTCCGTCGCCCTCCGACGCCCGTTTTTCTCACTTCCAAGCCAATGTTGACCACCCTAGGGTCACTTTCTTCAATCCTAACCCCCATATTTGTGTTGTAGACACCTGGGAGGACACAAATATTATATGGCCGGCCATTAATTCTACTTGAACCTTTTGAACCCCTTTGAAAAGTGGCTTGTTCTCTCTCCTGTTTTACAGTTGCCAATTTTGAACCACAGGGTTGTGTTGAGGACACCTGGGAGGCCACTAATATCTGGTGGCCGGCCACTAATTCTATCTGACCATTTTGACACTTGGCCGGCCGGCCACCTGCAGCTCCAATACTTGGCCGGCCAGCTTCCTCAGGATGAGTACATTACAGCTGTGCATTGTTTTTCCCTCCAAAACCTGTATCCGGAGAGAACTTTTTTGGAGGGAAACTTGATGCAATTTCCCTCCCTTTTTTCCCTCCTTTTCTCCCTCTCATTTGTCTACATAACCAGCTGCAAAAACTTGGTTTGAGGGTTGACAAAAAATCCCTAAGAGCTTTGCATACACATCTCCTTCTTCCTCTCTTCCAAACCCTCAAAATCTGCCAAGTTCTACACCCTTTCTTCATCACCACCTAGCACCACCACCACTACTCCATTCCCAGAAACTTGGGGAGTTTTTCAAGGCTAGGAGGCAGCATTTCTCAAGCCAAAAGGGAGCCAAGGATTGGTCTACAAGGGTAAGTTCATCTCTCCCTCTTTTGAGCTCTTTTTTGCCCCATTTCTTAGCCCTCTTTGCTTGCTGTTTTGAGCTCCGACCAAAACTGAAAAGGTCATTTTTTTGAGCTCATTTTCTTGTTTCATTAAGGGCTCAACACTGTTTGGGACCCCCATGTTGCACTTGCTTCAATATCCCTTTGAATGCCATTATTTTGCATAGTATTTTTGGCTTATGTGTGATCTGTTTTGGAGCCTGATGTGAACTGTAACTGAGCTTATTTTGAGCCCTTATTAAACATTGAAGAAGGGCTCACCACTGTTTGGGACCTCCATGTACCCCTTGCCATTGTACCCCTCTTTGGTCCCCATTTTTGCATGATTTATTAGCTTATTACGCTTCTGTTTTTCGACCTTGATCCGAACTGAAAGTGGTCATATTTTGACCCCCTTGTCATGTTTCGTTAAGTTTCTTTGGCTGTTTGATGAATATTTTGTATACTTTGTGTTATAGCCTCTTTTGAGCCTCATCTTGCATGACATTTTGAGTGTGTTTGTATACTGTTTTGGGGGCTTCCATAAACTGTAAGTGGTCATATTTTTGGTCCCTCTTCAGTGTTGTAGAAGGGTATTTTTATGTTTGGGCTTTGCATCTACCACTTGCTGCATTGCCTCCCTTGCGGAGCCATTTTTGTATGCTAATTTAGTCCCACTTGTGCTTACTGTTTGGCCATGCTTTGAACTGTAAAAATGCTTATTTTGGGGCTTCCTTGCTTATGTCTTTTCATTCCATGTACCAATTATGCATGCTTTGTATAGCTGTAAGCCATTTCATGTACCTAGTTTTGCATTTCGGGAGAGATTCCATGCATCGGGTGTCATTTCGCCTTGTTTCGGGGCTGTCTTGCCCCTCATTTTGCTACTAATTTTTGCATGTTTGCATATCATATTCCATGTCTTTGCCATGTCTCATTAGAGTGGCATTTCGGTGCCTGAGGGTCGGTCCTCGGTTTGCGTGCACGCGTGCACGCATTTCGAGTTGTCTTGCTTTCATCTGATGGCCCCCTATGTGAGTGTGGCTGAGGCTCTCTCATGTTGGTGTAAGCCCATTATTGCATTGCGTATGCCATTTCATCCATAGCATTGTGTATGCTCGGTTGTGTATTACCTCGTGCAGCGTGTATGCCATTCCATAACATTGTGTATGTTAGGATTGTATCTTAGTTGCATTTCATGCATGTCATGCATATTGCATCGTGTTCGGGATAGGAGTTAGCCCGGGCACGGGAAACGAGGTGCATTTCGTACTCCGAGTGACGGAACGTGTCTCAATTCCCAAGTCGCCGACACTCCAGATTATCCATGATGGAGTTAGGTTTTGTTGTAGCTTTCATGTGCATTCATTCTATATTGAGTTGTGCAAATCGGCTCCTCGGCCATCATGCATCGAGATGCGTGATTGGTGGCACGAGGATCGAGACATGCATATATTTGTGAAAATACATTGCTATGCCCCTTTCCTGCTCTCTGTTGCAGCAAAATCAAGAATCAACAGTCGTCCGAGGCTTGGCGCGCTTTCCAAGAACAGGTGCAAACAGAGGCTAATTGGGGCATCGTCATGGATTTCCGCACAAAGGCAACCCGAACATGCATCATTCATCACCCGGAACGGAATCAAGGCAGTCCCTGGCTTGCATGCCAGTTTTACAGCTTTCTTAGTTAATTTGTTAATTAATTAGGAAGTTGTACATTATTTGGACTGTAATATTTGGACTATTCTATTCTTTTATTCGGGACTGTATTATTTATTCAGACTCTCTACGCGAGGGCATAATTGTAATAAGTGTGGGTGAGTGTGATGTATGTCTTCCAACCCCACGTCTTTCTTCCCTTTTATTTACCTGCTTATGATGGTTAGATTAGGGCATATTTCAATTAGCATACAGTATGACAGCATGTTTGCATCATTCATCTGTTTTGCACGCACCGGGCTCGGCGCATCATACTAACTGCATTTGTATTTCAATTCCGAGTTGAATACTTGTTAGCTGTAGCATTCCATATGCCATGTTTAGAATAGCCGAGCCTGCTATAATTTGCATCTTTGCATGTGTTGCATTAGGCAATCCTGTATATTTAGGATCATGCATGATTTCTAATGAGTTTCTATTTTGGCTTGGAGTACTCGGTGAGTTTTATGCTTTAGCATCCTTGCATGCGTGTGAGTGACTGCCATGATAGCATGCTTACCATGAGGCTAACTGCTTATGTGATATAACTGCCTTGAATGCCTGTGGGTGGAGGTTGGGTTATTTGGATTGGAACAATTCATCAAATGTTTGTTTTAAAGCCCACTAGATAGTGGCAAAATCATGCTTTCTTAAGCCCACCCGAGGGTGTCAAATTTACGTCTTAGCCTACCTGCGGGTAGCACCATCAAACCATTTTTCAAACAAACAAACATGAAGTGTTTTGTTCCAATTCAGGTGATCCAGTCTATACTTGTATGTTGTGTGCATCACATAGTAATCTAGGCTAATAACCGGAATAAGAACGCACAATGTTTTCAAAATAAGATATCATGGTTAGTAGAGGCCGGTCTTTGACCGGGCGAGCGGGGGTGCTCACGAAGTGACCTTCCCCAATCGTACCTAAGTTCCCGAGCCGAGGCAACTTTGGTGATGACGGACACGTGGCCTTCGGCACCAAGTCAGGGTTTCCTAAATTTCCCGTAAAAAAAAAACATTTAGGTGGCGACTCTGTATCTGGCAAAGCAGTCCATGTTTGGCACTTCTTTTCAAAAAATCTGTTTTCAAAATCGATTTGCCGGATTTGGACTCTTTGGTTCAAGATTAAGAACCGTGACATTTGAGTCCTTGAACTGTAGTGACCCCAATATGAACGGAACGGGACTTAACCCTCCCGGGGCGTTCGGGGACGTCTACAGTTTCTGGCGACTCCGCTGGGGATTTAGAGAACTTGACTCGAACTCGTGATATCTAGTTTTGACTACACTTGTGTGTTTCTTTACATTGCATTTGCATTGGTGCGCCTAGGACACCGTGTTTGCCATCTGCTATTCCTGAACGGTTTGCCGGAGGCTTGTCTTGTCAAGGCATGACCGTAAGGCTGACCGGTTGTGGGCTCTGCCTGTATGGGAACACAAACCCCGGTTTTACCGGGGCACCCTTTTTGACCATTCGACCTAGTGCATATTCGGATCCTTAGTGACCATTCCAAACTAGGACAGGTTGCTTACCCGTTTATAGGTTGTTTGAAACCGCTGCGTGCGTAGTGAAACCCTAGCTCCTGACAAAATAGGACGGGGAAACCCTACCCCAACATAGGGGTGTTTTGGCTCTCACTTATCTGTTATGTGCTTTTAGAGTGCGTCTCTATAGGAATGCATGCATCAGTTTATGAGTTTGGGCATCAGGCCTGCGGGCATCAGTCAGTATTTGAGAATCAGTTATCTACGGGTATCCGATTTGGTTTTGGGGACAGTGATTCAGGGATATTGATCAGTGTTTGAGGCAGCAGTATGTATTCAGCTTATCAGCTGTGGTTGTATGCCAGCCGTGTGTTGTGTATTTAATTTAAGCTGTTATGCTGTCCGTTTATCTGGTTATTTATTTCCTTTTCGCTTTATTTATCTTTTGCTAGGGCAGTTTTTAGCACGATTGCTTCCGAACCCTTAGATATTCCCCAAGCACTTTGGACGAGAGGTCGCCGACTCAATCGATCTGAGGATCTGGTTGACGGACATCCAGTGTTCCACTCCCTACCCCCAGTTGTTAGAAGAAGGCCAAGAAGGCGCAGTGTGTCAGAGCAGGAATTACCGGGGCAGCAGTCCACTTTGGTAGCAAACAGTCAGGTTGGGGTTTCTGTTTCCGCCATAGAGATACACTTACCGATCAGTCAGCTAGACCAACAGAATATGGCCGGAATAGAGGAAATGATGCGTCAAATGCAAGAGAGCATGAGACAGATGCAGGAGGATGCCATCCGCCAGGCGGAATTTTCTAAGCAACAGGCCGCAGTCATGGCCCAGCAGGCCGAGCTCATTACTAGGCTGCAACAGCAGAATGCAGCATCAGCTTCACATCAGGTTCCTCCTCCACCAGGGCCCCCATTACCCGAGCAGGCTCCTACTGTTCAGAACGCTCTGCCAAACACCCAAAACACCGGGCCCAATGCCCAGAATATCCAAGAGGACACAAACCTTCCAACAGGGCCGGCTCCGCCCCCACTTCCGCCTCAACTGTCCAAGACCCATACACCTGCGAACCATCCGGACTCTCCCTTCGAGTTCGAAATAGACCATACAGCTCTGAAACTGAGCAAGCTTGAGAAGCTTTTCAAGAAGTCACAAGGGGTGAAGGCAATTCCGGACATCGAAGATGGATACACCGATGTAGCCGTAACATTGCCAGATAGATTCAAGATGCCACAAATTGACCGCTTCGACGGGTCCGAAGATCCCATGGTCCATCTTCGGCTGTTCTCAGACATCCTGCGGCCCATGGGCCTAACCCGACCACAAAAGCTTTCCCTGTTTGGCCGAACTTTGTCGGGCGTGGCAGCCATCTGGTACACGAAGTTAGAAGATGAGGTAAAAAGAAGTTGGGATGAGATGGCTGAGGCCTTTGTTGCACAGTACTCGTACAATACACAGATCGAGATTACAACCCGTGATCTCGAAACAACGAGGCAGGAGGAACCCAGACTTTCTCAGACTTCGTAACTCGTTGGAGGGCAAAGGCATCGATGATGACCTTGAGGCTACAGACAAAGATCAAATCAGGATGATTGTGCGCAATCTCCAACCGAAATTGATGCAAAAGATGATTGTACTCCCCTTTCCAACTTTCTCAGATTTACACGAGATGGGGGTACAGATCGAGGATGCCATGAAACAGGGTCTGATCGACCAGGATAGAGAGCAACCTAGAAGGACTTTCAACCGTAACAACAACGCAGGCCCGAGTGGCGCTGCAACTACACGAGCCTCAGAAGTGAGCACGGTCACCACCACTCCCCCTCCCCCAAGGCCCACGACAGCCACGCCTTTCTCTGGCGCATCTGGAAGCAATACCCAGAACACCAAATATCAACCCAGAGGCCAAAGAACCTTCACCCCCCTATATATGCCCCTGTCCAAAGCTCTGGGGGTGTTAATCAGAAAGAAGCATTTGACGCCCTTAGAGCCGAGGCCACTACCAAATCCACTCCCTCCCTCTCATGGCCCAGCAAAATACTGCGCGTATCACCAACAGCATGGTCATGACACCGACCGTTGTTTTAGATTGCGTCATGAGATCCAGGATCTTATTGACAAGCAGGTGATCGCGCCTCCCGACAAACCCAACGTCACAACAAATCCCCTCCCACCACATAACCAAGCCCCTCCTCCCAACAGAATCAACTTCATCCAAACTGGGGTCGTGTCTTACGATCCTAGTATCTATATCACCCCATCCCACCTACCTAAGCCGGAGGTGATCCTTCCTGTCTGCACAGACTTGTGCATGATGGACATCTCCACAACCCAATCTAAGCCGATGGTGGTGGCCATCGAAGATGGGACAGGGCAGATTTCAGAAGAAAGTGGGGTTGCTGAGTCTGAGATTGAACAGTCTAGGAATCTTGCTGAAGAAGCTTACGATCCGAGTGAATACATCCAGTCAGTGGGCCAGTCTGAGCCGAGTGCAGGGCTGCCAGAAAGAGCAGAGTTATGTGTGATTCAGGGGGACAGATTTGAATGGGGAACAAATGATCTAATAGCTGTGGGAGAAGACTTTGCCAACCTCCAGTTCTTCAGCAACCAAGAATCGGGGGATGCAGCAATCAACTGGTTCGAATATGAGGAGTCGACAGAAGTTACCGGATGGTTAGATGATCAACCAGACGTCGTAGAATATCAACCAGAACAGGGCCCGGCAGGGGCGAGAGCATCAATGGTGGCCGGCGAGAGTCAGAATCGAGGAGGATAAGGGAATGGAGATTTGGGGTTATAAGATGAAATGGGATGAAGCAGGAGTTGAATATGACAACAGCTGTACTGAACAGTTGGAACAACAAGATTTGAGGATTCCGAGAGAATCAGAAAAGCTAAGGCCTATGTGGGGGTCGAGAGTGCTGTGTGCACAGGAACAGAAAATGCTACGGGCATGAAGACTGAAGGTGCTGCGAGCACGATCATGCCGGAGCCGGACAGATGTCTGTCGACTGCCGACGGAATGTGGTGGGAAGACGATGACTTATGTCTTGCCCACACAGATGAAGACTGGGGAAGTAACCAACCAGATGATACCTGGTATATTGACGAGGTCGCTCATATGACAAGAAGTGGGCGATACTTCAAGCCCCAACACTTAGACCAACCTGAGGCATCTGGGAAAGACAAAGAAGCTGAGAAACAGAGAGAGAAACAGATTGAAGAAGAAGCTGTGCTCAAGCAATTGAAGAAGATACAAGCAAACATCTCCATCTGGGGACTGCTTATGGCATCGAGGGTGCACAGACAGGCCGTCCTATCTGCCATGGACAAGGCCAAACTCTCTATAGACACTACACCAGAGCAGCTGGTTGGGCTGGTTTTTCCGGGAGGAGGTTCCCCGGCATTGACCTTTTCAGACAAGGAATTACCGCCTGAGGGCACAAACCATAACAAACCTCTCTACGTTTCCATGGAATATAGAGATAAGTGGATACCGGTGGTACTTGTTGATACCGGGTCCGCCATCAATGTCTGCCCAGCCAGGACAGCGTATGCAATTGGGTTGAAGCCCGCGGACTTCACACCAACTACTCAGGTGATCAGAGCATATGATAATACTAGCAGGGAAGTGATGGGGACTGTCAAGATTTAGACCCAGGTTGGTCCGGGACAACACGACATCGAATTTCATGTCTTGGACGTCCGCAACCTTCAACAACCTCTTGGGGGGCGGCCGTGGTTGCACCAAGTGAAGGCAGTCTCTTCCACTCTACATCAGATGGTGAAATACCCCTATGGAAAGGGAGTAGCCACTGTGTTCGGGAACTCATCAATCCATCCGCCTCCGGAGGTATCTACGCCGGTCCTAGAAATCGAGCATGGCACAGAAGACGTATTCTTATCAGGATTCACTTTGGCTGAGGCCCGGGTAGTACAGAATATTATGGCTGTGAATGAAGGTGTGTACGTCAGTGCTCAATCCGTCTACCTCATGAACAAGCTACAACACATCCCCGGGATGGGATTAGGGAGAAGCGGTCGGAAAGGCGTTGCAGCATTAGCCGAAGTGCCACATAACCCTCATACCTTTGGTTTGGGTTATCTGCCCACCAAAGAGGACTGGGTGAGGAAGGGAAAAGAAATGGCCGAAAGAGCCAAAGCGAAGAAGGCGGGGAAGCCTTTTGACTTAATACACAGGCCCATTCAGGGTACCCTGAACGGACGCTTCGTCCGGGAGGGGGAGGACTTTCCATTTTGTGGCTTCCCCGAGCCGTGGCTGAACGCGGAGAAGAAGCGCGTCCCAGGCTTCGAGATTTTCTTTGACCTACAACTATCCAGGGATGACGTTGCCACAGAGCAGACAGACCCATCAGCGGAGGCTGAGCAGTGCAAAGCAGTGGATCCTGAGGGCACAGAATTTGAAACGGGGGTAGCGCTGGCATGTCTACTCTCTAATCCTCCGATCGAACATAAGTGCTTGGGGGATAACTTCGCGGTTTCCATGATTGGGGATGAAACGGCTGCGAGCCAACCAGAAGCTATCTTGGATGCATCTATCGCACCCTCTCTCACTTGGCAATACGAGGAGGGATTTTTGTCCAGCAGCACCGGGTCAGGTAGTGAGCCGGAATCTGATTCCACCGAATCTTGTGAGTCGGAATCAGGTTCCAGCTCGACTGAGTCTGAGTCTGGTACTCCTGGGGATGATCACCCGGATGCCACAGTCCTGTCTAGGTCGTCTTTTTCCTTTTCATTTGAGTCTGTTGTAAATGAATCGGACGATTTGGATGAACTTAATGAGAATCAGGTGACTGTGGTTTCTGAGTATTTTTCTGTGCCCTTGATTTATTGCATTAATTCAGACTTTCAAAACTTTGATGAAAACGACGAGGACGAAGTTCCTCCGGTTTTGCAACGTTTAATTGAGCAAGAGCAAGAGAGATTTATCAAACCTTTAATGGATGAAATCACTACCGTGAACATTGGTACTGAGGAGGACCCGCGGCTGGTCCAGATCGGGTCCACGTTGTCTTCGGAGGAACGCGAGCGCTTAGTCGCTTTATTAAAAGATTTCAAAGATGTTTTCGCGTGGTCCTACGAAGACATGCCTGGAATCGATCCTGAGATTGTACAGCATCGGATCCCCCTTGACCCCGAGGCCCAACCTGTCAAACAGAAACTCAGAAGGATCCGCCCGGATTGGGCTCTCAAGATTAAAGAAGAGGTCACCAAGCAAATCGACGCAGGCTTCCTGCTGGTATCAGAGTACCCGACTTGGTTGGCCAATATTGTTCCGGTGCCGAAGAAAGATGGCAGGATCCGAGTATGTGTGGATTTCAGGGATTTGAACAGAGCTAGTCCGAAGGACGACTTTCCCTTACCGCATATCGATGAGTTGGTGGATTTCACAGCAGGGCATGCTTTGCTCTCATTCATGGATGGCTTCTCAGGCTACAACCAGATAGTGATGGCGCCAGAAGATCGGGAAAAGACTGCATTCACCACCCCGTGGGGGACATACTGCTATAGAGTCATGCCGTTTGGGTTGAAGAACGCTGGAGCTACTTATCAACGGGCCGCGACCACAATATTATACGACATGATCCACAAAGAGGTTGAGGTGTATGTGGACGACATGATTGTCAAGTCCAAAGAAAGAGAGGGCCACTACACCGCCTTGCAAAAGTTCTTCCAAAGGATCAGGGAATTCCGGTGGCGGCTAAATCCTCAGAAATGTACATTCGGTGTTACAGCGGGAAAAATGCTGGGGTTTCTGATCACACAGAGAGGCATCGAAGTCGACCCTTCCAAAATCAAGGCTATCCTAGAAATGCCCCCACCAAGGACTGAAAAGGAGGTGCGAGGCTTTCTGGGTAAAGTGCAATTCATAAGACGGTTTATCTCAAAATTAACCTTAACTTGTGAACCACTTTTTGGTCTCCTGAAGAAAGGCAAGAAATTCCAATGGGACGGCCGATGTCAAGCTGCATTTGAACAGATTAAAGAATATTTACAGAACCCGCCCGTGTTGTCACCGCCAGAACCAGGGAAACCGTTGATTTTGTATCTGTCAGTAACTGAAACTACAATGGGCTGCATGCTTGCACAAGAATCAGAAGACAAGGTGGAGAGAGCCATCTACTATCTCAGCAAGAAGATGCTGGAGTACGAAACCCGCTACACTCCACTGGAAAAGGCTTGCTTAGCCTTGGTATGGGCTACCAGGAAGCTGCGGCACTACCTGTTAGCTCACTCTGTAATGTTGGTTTCGCGTCTCGATCCCATCAAATATCTTTTCGAGAAACCGGCACTTACGGGTAGGCTAGCTCGTTGGTTGCTGTTGCTCTCCGAATTTGATCTAAAGTATGTAACGCGCAAGTCGGTCAAAGGAAGGGCAGTGGCAGAGTTTTTAGCCGACCATCCAGTGGAAGGGGGTGAAGCAGTCGAGTACTTATTCCCAGATGAAGCCATTTTACACATCGACGACGAAACTTGGACGATGTACTTTGACGGAGCGTCAAATCAATACGGATATGGGATAGGGGTGTTGCTGATAGCACCCGACAATTCTCGTATCCCTCTAGCCTTCAAACTCCGATTCAAAGTCTCGAACAACGAAGCAGAATACGAGGCGTGCATTGCTGTGGTCTAGAAGCGCCCTGGAACTAGGGGCAAGACGGTTGGACGTCATTGGGGACTCGAACCTTGTTGTGTCTCAAGCTAAAGGAGACTGGAAAGTAAAAGAGGAAAAGATGATGATGTATCACCAGACCTTGGATTTGCTGATTCCTCGGTTTGAAAAGCTAAGTTTTACTCATCTAAAGAGAGAACAACAGGTTCGCAGATTCTTTAGCAACTCTATCTTCTATGATAGACATCCCGTGTGGAGTCCGGATGCGTCCAGTCATCATCGACCAGAAATTTGCACCTGCCTACGAGTCGATTGCCGCTATAGATGAAGTTCAGGACGAAAACCCCTGGTATTACGACATCTGGAACTTCTTGGAGAAAAGAAGCATACCCGCCAGGGGTAAATGCCAAAGACAAAAGGGCAATCAGGAGAATGGTAGTTCAGTTCATCATCTGCGGGGTAAACTGTATAAAAGGGGTCATCTGGGAATGCATAAACTGTGCGTTGATGCCGAAGAGTCAAAGCGTCTGATGGAAGCCATCCACGGGGAGAATGTGGGGCACACATGAATGGGGTAATGTTGGCACGGAAGATCCTCAGACAGGGTTATTACTGGTCCACCATGGAGGAGGATTGTATTGGTTTCGTCCGGCGATGCCCACAAATGTCAGATTCATGCAAATCGCATGAACATTCCGCCGTCAAAGCTGTACAACATGACTTCGCCATGGCCATTTTCAGTCTGGGGAATTGATGTAATCGGAGCTGTTACGCCGAAGGGGTCGAATGGGCATGAGTTCATCTTGTAGCGATAGATTATTCACAAGTGGGTTGAGGCCCAATCTTATGCGGTGTTGAAGGCTTCGCACATCGCAAAATTCATCAAAAACAACATCATCTGTCGCTACGGTCCCAAAAAATAATTTCAGACAATGGTTCCCACTTCAAGAAGGAGGTGATTGATTTGTTGGAGAAATACAATGTGGCTTTTCATAAGTCGTCTACCTATCGGCCGCAAACCAACGGAGCGGTTGAGGCCGCCAACAAGAATATCAAGCACATACTGCAGAAGATGGTGGAAACCTACCACTGGCCAGATAAGCTGCCGTTCGCTCTGTGGGGCTACCGGACTTCAATCAGAACTTCTACTGGGGCGACTCCGTACTCATTGGTTTATGGGATGGAGGCCGTTCTACCTATTGAGATTGAGGTTCCGTCAACGAGTATTGGCCGAGTGTCAAATAGCCGAGGCAGACTGGCAACAGAGCAGATTGAGGAACTCATGCTTTTCGATGAAAGAAGACTGAAAGCGCTGTACCACATTCCAAGCTATCAACGCAGAATCGCCCGGGCTTTCAACAAGAAGGTTAAGTCCAGGAATTTAAAAGAAGGAGATTTGGTGCTCAAGACAACCGAGCTCCCATCCACGACCCAAGGGCAAGTTCAGACCCAATTGGACTGGTCCCTACATCATCAAGTCAATCTGGTCAGGTGGAGCTGTGGTTCTGATGGATCTAGATGGCTTAGAGTTTTCCCAACCGATCAACATGGACAAGTTGAAGAAATATTACCATTGAGAGGCTCGCTAGGCCGAAAACCCGAAAGGGCGACCTAGGCAAAACTCAGAGCACAGAAAATTTGAAATTATAAAAACTGAGCTCGCAAGGTTGAAAACCCGCAAAAGCGCGCTTGGCAAAAGTTAGAGCGCAAAAGGAGAGTGAAAAACCCGAGCGAACCTAAGCCTGAACTACGTAAGGCTTGATTCCCATTCTTGGATACGTAGGCAACTTCACCCTGAAGTTCAGCCACAACCTTTTCCCCGATCAACTTTGTCCATATTGATCATCTCAGTCATCTTTGTCCATCAGCATTCATCGTGATCTCCGGTACAGTTATTCAGACTAGGGGCAACTTTCCGTTGCCATAACAGTGCTGCCGTATCATTCAGACTAGGGGCAACTTTCCAGTTGCTAGGATCCGGGTTGTGCATCTCAGTGACAGATCTCAGGCGTGTCCAGTTCTGATCCATATCGAAAATAGTTTTGAAAAGTTTTAATAAAAGTTGACTTTGTTCAAATTAATCTTTTCACAACTAAGACCATTTTTGGACCAAAGCGGAAAATTTTCAGTACCACAACCTTCAATTTCATTGATTTCAAAACAGAGTTCTCCTGCTCTTGCATACAATTGAAGTTGCTTTTTTATTACACTCATAAGGAAAACTTGAAAGTACTAATAAAGCAATAAATCTGGGGCATAGTCAAGTCAGGTGTCCCTGCGCCCCCTCCCAGAGCTAGTCGAAGCCTCTGATGCCAAGCTGGGCCCTGTCTGTGCCTCCTCATTGAGCCAATCCCAGCACTCGTTAGACAAAGTGCAATTGAAAGTAGGGGCGGGGGCCAGGAGTTCTCTAGTCCTCCATGCCGTGGCATATCGAGCAAGTTGTGCGCCTCGGACCGGGAAAGCAGCCGGATACTCAATCCCCTCTAGTGGGCAAGTCTGGTCATGACCAAACTGACGCAGGAACCGGAACGGAAAGTAGAATACACAGTGGGTCAGGCCAATCAACTGAATCCCGATCAGCCGGGACATGCTATAACCCATTGCTGGGAGATTGAGCCAAAGGCAGCGCCAAGCAATGCGATCTGCAGACAAGTTGCACATCCCGTCAAACCACCACCTTTCATCAGGGGCATCAACTAAGCGTTGGCGAAAGAAGTAGCCGCGGGCTGAGTAGGCTGGACAAGAGTCCACAACCTGCAATTTATCCATCAACCATACCTGGGGAGGGATGAAAAATGAGAGAATAAAGAATAGAGAGACACGCGATGAGAGAAAAGTAAGAAAAGGGTTTTGTGAGAAAAACCGAGCCTGAGGGCCGAGTGATGTGAGCAAATATATATGCGAGATTGGGTGGGAAACATTACCTGTAGCAATAGTGGACTCCCTGCAAATCTGGTCGTCTCCCAGCGATAGAAAGCATCCAAGCCCATCAGCGTCTCGGCCAGTGTCATAGCGATACAGCTCTTTCCTTCTCTCAAGCCGTGAGCAACTTCAACCAGACGGATGCTAGATCCACCAAGTCCTGAAGTAAGCAGAAAGTAGGATAGCATACACAAGCAAAGGGCGTGTTGCCGAAAGCCTTGCCAATAATGGTTGCCGCGGTCGCCAGCATCAGAAAAGCGATGGATCAAGCCGAGAATGTCCAGTTCCCCGTTGCAGAG
This sequence comes from Camellia japonica, assembly GCA_030407325.1. Classification (NCBI taxonomy): domain Eukaryota; kingdom Viridiplantae; phylum Streptophyta; class Magnoliopsida; order Ericales; family Theaceae; genus Camellia; species Camellia japonica. Next base: position 183,016,256 of record JAPPVO010000059.1, on the reverse strand, counting down.
CAGAGACCGAGCATCATGAATGGTGAGCCCACACATTTCCCCTAAAGCTTGGGCGTGGCCAAAGCGAAATTGAGGCAGGATTTCTTCACAGCGTTCAGATTCCATCAAAACCTGAAAATCTTCGAAAGTTGGACATACCTCTTGCCCGCCAAAGCTGAAAACATGTGTCACTGGGTTCCAAAACCTCACCGCGGCATGAAGGAAGGGAAAGTGCAGTGGAGTACGACTCAGCGTGAATAGTGCATTCAAGCCGAAACCCCGGAAGTTCAACTTTTCCGAGCCGTCCAGAGAAGAGATCCAAGATGTGAGGTTTTCTGTGAGAAATGCCTCCATTTTTTGTGCAAAGCAGTGATGAAATGAATGAGTCCCGAGGTTGGAGCTTTTATAGAGAATGAAACACTATTCGGAGGGACACGTGTCAAAAATTTGGTGGCTGCTGAGCAAAGTGGCCGGCCGGCCACATTTCTCCAGAAAACTGGCCGGCCGGCCCCAAAAAGTGGCCGGCCATGCTCTGCTGTGTTCCTTTGGTCCTGTTTTGCCCTCTAGAGGAAAGTTCCAGGCATTTCCAAGCATCGAGTGTATCGAAGGCCTCCATTTCTCTCTGATTCGGATGCGTTCCGCTGCCCAGATCGTCCGAAGTACGCTTTATTTTGTTTATCAAGTCGTAATTTTTACTTATCGAGTTGTCGTTTTGTTTATCGAGTTGTAAGTTTTGTCGAGCTGTCGTATTTTGTGTTTTGAGTTGTTACTCTTTGTTTACACAATTTTGTTAAGTCTTGTTTATCGAGTCATTAACATTGTTGTATTTTGCTTATCGAGTTGTAAACTTGCTAAAATTCTGTTGTTTCTTAGTGAGTCAAGTTGTTTGATTTGTTGCATCGGTTCATTACCTGACCCGGTAAATACACAGTGCACATTTCCATTCAATCCCATTTTTGTGCAAAATGATGCGATGCGATGCTGAGAGCAAAAAAAATACAACACTTTTTCAAAAGCTGTTTCACCCCATCGTATTTCCTTTTACAAATAAAGGTACAAGTTTTACAGAAAATAAAACTGCCTAACAATATGCAAAGTGCTACAAACTACTAGCAAAAAGGAAAATAAAGCAGGAAACAGCAGCATCAATACCCTCGGGAGCGGGAATGAGGGGCCCTCCTCATCCTCTTCTGCGAGGCAACCTCTGCGCCACCATCACCATCCGGGTCGGAACTGTCATCCTCAGGATCCCCCTCAGCCTCGCCTCCACTCCCGGAACCAAGACCGGAATCCCCCTCCTCAGCGGATGTCTCCGACTGACGGTCTGCGACCTCCTCCTCCTCATCCTTGTCGAGCTCCGCCTCTACAATATGTGCCCTGCGTCTACGAGAGGACCCTCCTCGAGCTCCTCGGAAAGGCCTGGATGGCCTAGCTCCCCGAAAAGGCCTGGATGGCCCAACTCCTCGAAAGGGCCCAGATGGCCCAGCGCCTCAAAAAGATCCAGACGATCGACCTCCCTGGGAAGGCCCGGGTGGCCCGGCCTGCGGCGAAGCATACACAGGAGGCATCTGAAAGTGAAGAGTTCAATACATCAGTTCAAATATGAAAATCAGATGCAAGTACAGTATGTGAGTGGGGTGTGTGTCAGATGTGTTCTACACAAACAGCCTATCAATGCAATAGAATGTTCAAAACTAGCATGTCATCAGAAATATGATAAATGCAAGAAAGATGAACAGTACTTGCACACCCATAATGGCCAGTTGTGCCTCCCTCCGCAGGATCATGCCCTCAAATGCGGCCATCACTCCAAGCATCTCATCCACGTACTCAACAGGAGGCTGCAGATACAAATGCAAAACTATCAGTAAATGAATGAATATCCAAGTATCCGACTGATAAATCAAAGCTGTAAAGCATACCGGTGGCGAATCAGGATCTCTGACATATCTATGGTCAGGAAGGGGAGGCTCCAGCGAGACCTGGTAGGGGGTCCCAAATCGCCAACTCGTCAACTCGGTCGGCATGTCTGGCCACCCAGGATGATGAAGAGTCAGAGGGATCGGGGGAATCGACCCATCCCCACCTCTAGACGTACCAGCCCTGCTGGAGGAAGGGATATCTATGGCACGAGCCTGACTCGAAGATGGCACACCAGCAGGCCTCAGTGACGGAGTACACACTCCCGTCAAGGGAGGCATCAGATATACGTGGCGATAAGTGGCATAGTCCCCCTCCTCAAGATATAGCAAAGCATCAGTGCCCAGCATAGCACTAACAACATCCTGGGAAGAAAGCCTATCAGCAGTCCGCATACTGACTGGGGGTGCTGCGGGAGGGTCCTGAGAAGTGTACCCCCATACCTGACGCAAAAAGCGTTCCCCCAGAAACCATGCTCTACCAACCGGTCCTTCGAGCAGGATCCTGTACTGGGAGGTGCCCGATCCTCCGACATACTGAAATCGGAGACCATCACCCAAGGGCGCCCAGAGTGCCATGTAATCTGCGGATAACCAGTGCATAAACCAATCAGAAATCGGGAATATACAGGGCAGATCAAAGATGAAAACGGAAGGGACTGGGAGTTCTGAAATACCTCCGTCGTCCGCACAGTATCGAAATACTGCCGTAGATAAAAGAGAGTCTCTCGGGGTCTCGGCCGGTGCTGGCCCTCGAATACCAGTGAGTACGGGGTCATGAGGGGCCCTGCCACCACCAACTCTGGGGCTAACGTCGGGAAATATACGTAGACCCATAACTGAGGAAAGCAGTGCAGAATGTAAATACAAAGTGCCGAGGGTAAAATACAGAGTGTAAAGTGCGTCGTGTATGCAATGTACAAGTAATGAGGAGCAGAAATGTAAATCAAGAGGATAGAAAGTACCTCCCAGGCTCTCCAATAACCGCCAAGTAAGTCTCCCTGCCCGCGGGAGGTCGCGCTCATGTAGCAGTAAAGGGTAGCCAGGCCGGCGCCACCCCAGTCGTACCGTCCGACCTGTGATAGGTCCACCAGAGCGCTCAACAGATACAGCCCAACCGTGTTCCCTCTATCGGCAAACAGAGTAGTCCCGAAGAGGAACAAAAGAAAACCACGGGCATACTGCTCTGCCTCCTCAGGAGTCTCGGGCTCCATCCCCTCCCTCTGAAAATGGGAAGAGAACCAGGTGTATCGGACTCTCCCTGAAGCTCTATCAACAGGCGGGCGGACCCCCAGCAAATGTATCCAAACGGCCTCCCATTCGCCCATGTCCTCGTCATAAGGAATGGGCCAACCTCCTATGTCCAGGCCAGTCAATACAGCAAAATCCAGCGGGGTCATAGTCAAATCCCCAGTGGCGGAAAAATGAAAGGAGTTGGTGGTGTCCCACCACCTCTCCACTAAAGCGGCCATCAACGTCCTCCTGGCGGGACAGCGAGAAAGCCCCATACAGAAAGACCCGAACCCCGCCAAATCTACCAAATCCCGGACAGCCTCCGGGGAGCTCAACATACCAACCTGCATTCAGAATGAATACATGTGTCAGTATGAAATGAATAAGCTGCGTGCAAATGAAATGTATGAGCTGTGTGTAAAATTGAATCAGATACAGAATCTGGGCTGCGTGTTTGGAAAATTCAAAGTTCGGGCTGTGTGTTCGACATCAAGTGTTTGGGCTGCGTGTTCAACTCTCAATTAGTGTGGGCTGTGTGTTCATCTCAAAGTTCATGCTGTGTATTCAACATCAAGTATTTGAGCTGTGCGTTCAGATTTCAGAATCAATGAGCTGTGTGTTCATCTCAAAGTTTGGGCTGCGTGTTCTACTCTCAATCAGTGTGTGCTGCGTGTTCACCTTCAATTTGGGCTGTGTGTTCAGAAAATCCGAGTTAGGGCTGCGTGTTCTACTCTCAATCAGTGTGTGCTGCGTGTTCACCTTCAATTTGGGCTGTGTGTTCAGAAAATCCGAGTTAGGGCTGCGTGTTCTACTCTCAATCAGTGTGTGCTGCGTGTTCACCTTCAATTTGGGCTGTGTGTTCAGAAAATCCGAGTTAGGGCTGCGTGTTCTACTCTCAATCAATGTGTGCTGCGTGTTCACCTTCAATTTGGGCTGTGTGTTCAGAAGATCCGAGTTAGGGCTGCGTGTTCTACTCTCAATCAGTCTGTGCTGCGTGTTCACCTTCAATTTGGGCTGTGTGTTCAGAAAATCCGAGTTTGGGCTGCGTGTTCAACCCTCAATCAGTGTGTGCCGTGTGTTCACCTCAACAATGAACTGTGTGTTCGACATCAAAGAATGGGCTGTGTGTGTTCATTTCAAAATTCAAGTATTGGGCCGTGTGTTCAGTTCCCTACCAGTGTGTGCCGTGCGTCCACAATCAATTTATGGGCCCAGTGTTCAGAAATTCAAGTGATTGAACTGTGTGTTCAGAATGCAAACAGGATGTTGTGTCATGAACTAAACATTCTGAATAAGCTGCTTACTCAAAATGAGCAGACAAACATGGCAAAGACACGAAGTGCATGAAAAACACAGAATATGTTGCAGAAAAGGTAAAAAACGAAGTAAATACCTCTCGTGCCTCGTGGGAGAGGTGATACTCTGGCTCCCACAGAAGCAGATCTCCGGGTGCTCGCTCATTAAAGTCAGTGAAGTGACGAAAAACGGCCCGCGGAAGAACGTGTACCAGCGGGGCGTACCTCTCGGGAATGAAAGGTCGAACCCTCGGAGGCAGAGTCATGACATCAGAATCATCCCCGGCACCCGGAGGACCTCCGCCGTGGGGAAAATGACCGACCATTTCAGAAAGTCTGCAAAAATGAGCAAAAATGAGCCAAAATTAGAAAAAATCAACAAAAGTCAACTCTCGGGAAATGAAAAAAGTCAACAAAAGTCAACCCCCAAGAAAATCTTCCAAATATTGAGACAAACTTACCTCAAGTGGCGAAAATGAGAAAAGAAGCCCCGAAATCAAAATTTAATCAGTTCAAAGTGCTTAAAACTGAAAGATTTCGCGAAAACAACTTGCGTGGGGCGTTGGAAAGCGCGTATAGAGCACAGATCTGAGAGAGAAAATGGTTTGGGAAGGTAGAGGAAGTATTTTCGGAGCTGCACTTGTGAGCTCAAAGTGTTTGGGTGAGTGAATATAAAGAAAAAAGGGTGAAAAGACAAAATTACCACGGATTTGGGCAGGTGGCCGGCCGGCCACCTTTTCTGGCTGGCCGGCCATTCTCTTTTTGAAACATGGCCGGTGGCCTCCCCAGGGGAAAGAAACTGGCCGGTGGTGTTCCCCACATGCTCACCTAGCTCTCTGCAAATTTTGAGGAAGATTGGAGTTCCCGGGACCTGAAAAAGTTCAAGAAAAGTGCACTTTCTGTCGCGAAACCACTCCGCCGGAACCTCAGCTTCAACTTCTGACATGTGACTCATCATTACTCATCAAAATCAAGGTGTATCCTTTTTGAACGTGTTGTAAACCCTCCGGGGGGTGGACCGGAGACCGCGATCGAGTCGCCCTCGCCGAAACGCGCGTTTCTCTGCTCGTGGTTTTGTGACAAACATGCATTCTAGTTCGCGCTTATTCTGCATTGTTGTGCACATAACTTGCATTTTCATGAACATACTTGCATTGTCATGCACGTTTGCTTGATATTACCGTGCCTCTGTGTTTAAGACTTGCGTTATCACGCACGCTCCTTTCTCGCACTACGATGCATTCACCCACCGACACCGCTTTTGTCAAACTTTCGATATCACATTGGATATATATTTCTAAACATATTGTGCTTGTTGAGTTTCTCTCTTTCGCAGGCACGATATTGTATGTACGGTTCATTTGAAGCTGGTGCGACCAGACGAATCGCGCAGGTATCGTATCTTCTCCGTGTGAGACGCGACGAGAGTTGAACAATTCTCCGCATTCTTAACTGCATGAAATGTAGTTGTTGCTTTGCATTCTTGCTTAAAACTGTTGCATCTATTTGCGAATACCTGCTTCATTACAGCTTGCTGCATTTGCATGATCATTAAGTTACAGCTGGCTCTGTGCATATCGCTTTGCATCTTGCCCCCTTGCCTGCGGGCACGCCTGCGGGCATATCTCTGTTCATCTTGTATGATTGTCTAAGTCTTCGGCCTTGTCAAAAATGGGTCATCTCTGGGCTTTGACATTCACTCCCGTCACTTGTGACTTCCGAGTTCTGTCAAAGAGGGGCAACTATAGACACCCCATTTTTGACCGACCTTAAGACTCAGACGTCACCGATTGAGCGCTCGGCGATGTTGCATATTTTGCTCGTTCAGAAGTCTCAGAGTCTCGGCCGTGAGCCTTGCCTCCGAACTTCCGAACCCTCTTCTGTGCCTTGCCTCGGTTTGCGAACCAAACTCGGTTTTCTCTATTTCTCTTCCCAAAGGGAGGGAGAGGTCTCGTAGACCATCTCTCAGTGGCCGTGGGCTACATTTCGTGGTCGTAGGCCATTTTGCCCATTTCGGAGCCCGGTTCCCGGTTTTCGGAGCCGCCAGGCCGTGTGACTCGGTTCGGGACCACTTAACCATCTCCGATTGCCCCGGTTTTTGGCATGCATCTTGTTTACTCCCTTTTGAGGGACACTGAGGTCTAAGAGACCCACTTTGTGGTCGAACGCCACTTTCGGTGCTTAACAGTCAGTTTTCGGGGCCTCGGACTGCGCGTTTCGGCCCCGGAACCTTTATTTTGCATCGGTTTTCATTCATTTTTGGCAGGTACCTCTGTTTCATCACCGGGAAGGTCACAAAAGGGTGGGAGGCCAGCAATTGTTTCAGCAACCAGTTATATTCCTCCGTCGCCCTCTGACGCCCGTTTTTCTCACTTCCAAGCCAATGTTGACCACCCTAGGGTCACTTTCTTCAATCCTAACCCCCATATTTGTGTTGTAGACACCTGGGAGGACACAAATATTATATGGCCGGCCATTAATTCTACTTGAACCTTTTGAACCCCTTTGAAAAGTGGCTTGTTCTCTCTCCTGTTTTACAGTTGCCAATTTTGAACCACAGGGTTGTGTTGAGGACACCTGGGAGGCCACTAATATCTGGTGGCCGGCCACTAATTCTATCTTACCATTTTGACCCTTGGCCGGCCGGCCACCTGCAGCTCCAATACTTGGCCGGCCAGCTTCCTCAGGATGAGTACATTACAGCTGTGCATTGTTTTTCCCTCCAAAACCTGTATCCGGAGGGAACTTTTTTGGAGGGAAACTTGATGCAATTTCCCTCCCCTTTTTCCCTCCTTTTCTCCCTCTAATTTGTCTACATAACCAGCTTCAAAAACTTGGTTTGAGGGTTGACAAAAAATCCCTTAGAGCTTTGCATACACATCTCCTTCTTCCTCTCTTCCAAACCCTCAAAATCTTCCAAGTTCTACACCCTTTCTTCATCACCACCTAGCACCACCACCACTACTCCATTTCCAGAAACTTGGGGAGTTTTTCAGAGGCTAGGAGGCAGCATTTCTCAAGCCAAAAGGGAGCCAAGGATTGGTCTACAAGGGTAAGTTCATCTCTCCCTCTTTTGAGCTCTTTTCTGCCCCATTTCTTAGACCTCTTTTCTTGCTGTTTTGAGCTCCGACCAAAACTGAAAAGGTCATTTTTTTGAGCTCATTTTCTTGTTTCATTAAGGGCTCAACACTGTTTGGGACCCCCATGTTGCACTTGCTTCAATATCCCTTTGAATGCCATTATTTTGCATAGTATTTTTGGCTTATTTGTGATCTGTTTTGGAGCCTGATGTGAACTGTAACTGAGCTTATTTTGAGCCCTTCTTCAACATTGAAGAAGGGCTCACCACTTTTTGGGACCTCCATGTACCCCTTGCCATTGTACCCCTCTTTGGTCCCCATTTTTGCATGATTTATTAGCTTATTAAGCTTCTGTTTTTCGACCTTGATCAGAACTTAAAGTGGTCATATTTTGACCCCCTTGTCATGTTTCATTAAGGGTCTTTGGCTGTTTGATGAATATTTTGTATACTTTGTGTTATAGCCTCTTTTGAGCCTCATCTTGCATGACATTTTGAGTGTGTTTGTATACTGTTTTGGGGGCTTCCATAAACTGTAAGTAGTCATATTTTTGGTCTCTCTTCAGTGTTGTAGAAGGGTCTTTTTCTGTTTGGGCTTTGCATCTACCACTTGCTTCATTGCCTCCCTTGCAGAGCCATTTTTGTATGCTAATTTAGTCCCACTTGTGCTTACTGTTTGGCCATGCTTTGAACTGTAAAAATGCTTATTTTGGGGCTGCGTTACTTCTTTCTTTTCATTCCATGTACCAATTATGCATGCTTTGTATAGCTGTAAGCCATTTCATGTACCTAGTTTTGCATTTCGGGAGAGATTCCATGCATCGGGTGTCATTTCGCCTTGTTTCGGGGCTGTCTTGCCCCTCATTTTACTACTGATTTTTGCATGTTTGCATATCATATTCCATGTCTTTGCCATGTCTCATTAGAGTGGCATTTCGGTGCCTGAGGGTCGGTCATCGGTTTGCGTGCACGCGTGCATGCATTTCGAGTTGTCTTGCTTTCATCTGATGGCCCCCTATGTGAGTGTGGCTGAGGCTCTCTCATGTTGGTGTAAGCCCATTATTGCATTGCGTATGCCATTTCATCCATAGCATTGTGTATGCTCGGTTGTGTATTACCTCGTGCAGCGTGTATGCCATTCCATAACATTGTGTATGTTAGGATTGTATCTTAGTTGCATTTCATGCATGTCATGCATATTGCATCGTGTTCGGGATAGGAGTTAGCCCGGGCACGGGAAACGAGGTGCATTTCGTACTCCGAGTGACGGAACGTGTCTCAATTCCCAAGTCGCCGACACTCCAGATTATCCATGATGGAGTTAGGTTTTGTTGTAGCTTTCATGTGCATTCATTCTATATTGAGTTGTGCAAATCGGCTCCTCGGCCATCATGCATCGAGATGCGTGATTGGTGGCACGAGGATCGAGACATGCATATATTTGTGAAAATACATTGCTATGCCCCTTTCCTGCTCTCTGTTGCAGCAAAATCAAGAATCAACAGTCGTCCGAGGCTTGGCGCGCTTTCCAAGAACAGGTGCAAACAGAGGCTAATTGGGGCATCGTCATGGATTTCCGCACAAAGGCAACCCGAACATGCATCATTCATCACCCGAACGGAATCAAGGCAGTCCCTGGCTTGCATGCCAGTTTTACAGCTTTCTTAGTTAATTTGTTAATTAATTAGGAAGTTGTACATTATTTGGACTGTAATATTTGGACTATTCTATTCTTTTATTCGGGACTGTATTATTTATTCAGACTCTCTACGCGAGGGCATAATTGTAATAAGTGTGGGTGAGTGTGATGTATGTCTTCTAACCCCACGTCTTTCTTCCCTTTTATTTACCTGCTTATGATGGTTAGATTAGGGCATATTTCAATTAGCATACAGTATGATAGCATGTTTGCATCATTCATCTGTTTTGCACGCACCGGGCTCGGCGCATCATACTAACTGCATTTGTATTTCAATTCCGAGTTGAATACTTGTTAGCTGTAGCATTCCATATGCCATGTTTAGAATAGCCGAGCCTGCTATAGTTTGCATCTTTGCATGTGTTGCATTAGGCAATCCTGTATATTTAGGATCATGCATGATTTCTAATGAGTTTCTATTTTGGCTTGGAGTACTCGGTGAGTTTTATGCTTTAGCATCCTTGCATGCGTGTGAGTGACTGCCATGATAGCATGCTTACCATGAGGCTAACTGCTTATGTGATATAACTGCCTTGAATGCCTGTGGGTGGAGGTTGGGTTATTTGGATTGGAACAATTCATCAAATGTTTGTTTTAAAGCCCACTAGATAGTGGCAAAATCATGCTTTCTTAAGCCCACCCGAGGGTGTCAAATTCACGTCTTAGCCTACCTGCGGGTAGCACCATCAAACCATTTTTCAAACAAACAAACATGAAGTGTTTTGTTCCAATTCAGGTGATCCAGTCTATACTTGTATGTTGTGTGCATCACATAGTAATCTAGGCTAATAACCGGAATAAGAACGCACAATGTTTTCAAAATAAGATATCATGGTTAGTAGAGGCCGGTCTTTGACCGGGCGAGCGGGGGTGCTCACGAAGTGACCTTCCCCAATCGTACCTAAGTTCCCGAGCCGAGGCAACTTTGGTGATGACGGACACGTGGCCTTCGGCACCGAGTCAGGGTTTCCTAAATTTCCCGTAAAAAAAAAACATTTAGGTGGCGACTCTGTATCTGGCAAAGCAGTCCATGTTTGGCACTTCTTTTCAAAAAATCTGTTTTCAAAATCGATTTGCTGGATTTGGACTCTTTGGTTCAAGATTAAGAACTGTGACATTTGAGTCCTTGAACTGTAGTGACCCCAATATGAACGGAACGGGACTTAACCCTCCCGGGGCGTTCGGGGACGTCTACAGTCCCATTGGAATTTCTTTCCTTTCTTCAGGAGGCCAAAAAATGGTTCACAAGTCAAGGTTAATTTTGAGATAAACCGTCTTATGAATTGCACTTTACCCAGAAAGCCTCGCACCTCCTTTTCAGTCCTTGGTGGTGGCATTTCAAAGATGGCCATGATTTTGAAAGGGTTGACTTCGATACCTCTCTGTGTAATCAGAAACCCCAGCATTTTCCCTGCGGTAACACCGAACGTACACTTCAGAGGATTCAGCCGCAACCGAAATTCTCTGATCCTTTGGAAGAATTTTTTCAAGGTGGTGTAGTGGCCTTCTCTTTCTTTGGACTTAACAATCATGTCATCCACGTACACCTCAACCTCTTTGTGGATTATGTCATGTAATATCGTGGTCGCGGCCCGTTGATATGTGGCTCCAGCATTCTTCAACCCAAATGGCATCACCCTGTAGCAATATGTCCCCCATAGGGTGGTGAAAGCAGTCTTTTCCTGGTCTTCAGGTGCCATCACTATCAGATTATAGCCTGAGAAACCATCCATGAACGAAAGCAAAGCATGCCCCGCTGTGAAGTCCACTACCTCATCAATATGCGGCAAGGGAAAGTCGTCCTTCGAACTGGCTCTGTTCAAATCCCTGAAATCCACGCATACCCGGATCCTGTCATCCTTCTTTGGCACTGGAACAATGTTGGCCAACCAAGTCGGGTTTTCGGATACCAGCAGGAACCCTGCATCGATTTGCTTGGTGACCTCTTCCTTAATCTTGAGGGCCCAGTCCGAGCGGATCCTTCTGAGTTTCTGTTTAAAGGGTCGGGCCTCGGGGTCAAGAGGGATCCGATGCTATACAATCTCAGGATCGATCCCAGGCATGTCTTCGTAGGACCACGCGAAAACATCTTTGAAATCTTTTAATAAAGCGACTAAGCGCTCGCGTTCCTCCGAAGACAACGTGGACCCAATCTGGACCAGCCGTGGGTCCTCCTCAGTACCAACATTCACAGTAGTGATTTCATCCATTAAGGGTTTAACAAATCTTTCCTGCTCTTGTTCAATTAAGCGTTGCAAAACCGGAAGAATTTCTTCCTCGTCGTTTTCATCAAAATTTTGAAAGTCTGAGTTAATGCAATAAATTAAGGGCACAGAAAAGTACTCAGAAACCACAGCCACATCATTCTCATTAAGCACATCCAAATCGTCCGATTCTTCGGTTACAACAGACTCAAAAGAGAAAGAAAAAGACGACCTGGACAGGACTGTGGTATCCGGGTTATCACCCCCTGGAATATCGGACTCAGACTCAGTCGAGCTGAAACCTGATTCCGACTCAACAGACTCGGTGGAATCAAATTCCGGCTTACTACCTGACCCGGTGCTGCTTGACAAAAATCCCTCTTCATACTGCCAAATGAGAGAGGGTGCGACAGATGCATCCAAAATGTTTGCTAGTAGGCCCGCAGCCGTTTCATTCCCGATCACGCATACCGAGAAGTTATCCCCTAAGCACTTATGTTCGATCAGAGGATCTGAAAGTAGACATGCCAACGCTACCCCCATTTCACTTTCGGCGTCCTCAGACTCCACTTTCTTGCTCTGCTCAGCCTCAGCTAATGGGTCCGTCTGCTCTTCGGCAACGTCTTCCCCGGATAACTGTAGGTCAAAGAAGATCTCAAAACCTGGCACGCGCTTCCTCTCTGCATTTAGCCACTGCTCTGGGAAGCCACAAAATGGAAAGTCCTCCCCCTCCCGGACGAAGCGTCCGTTTAGGGTACCCTGGATGGGTCGGTGCATTAGCTAAAAAGGCTTCCGCGCCTGCTTCGCTCTGGCTCTCCCAGCCATCTCTTTACCTTTCCTTATCCAATCCTCTTTTGTGGGCAGATAACCCAAGCCAAAGGTGTGTGGGTTGTGTGGCACTTCGGCCAACGCTGCAACGCCCTTCCGGCCGCTCTTTCCCAATCCTATCCCGAGGATGTGTTGAAGCTTGTTCATGAGGTATACTGATTGTGCGCTAACATACACCCCCTCATTAACAGCTAAGATGTTCTGCACGACCCGGGCCTCAGCCAGGGTAAAACCGAATAAGAACACATCCTCCATACCGTGCTCAATTTCCAAAACTGGCGTAGATACTTCTGGAGGTGGATGGATCGACGAATTTCCAAAGACAATGGCTACTCCCTTCCCATGGGGGTATTTCACCATTTGATGCAAGGTGGACGAAACTGCCTATACTTGGTGCAACCACGGCCGCCCCAAAAGTAGATTGAAGGTCGCAGGAACTTCTAAGACGTAAAAGTCTACCTCATATTGTCCCGGCCCAACCTTGGTCTGAATTTTCACTGTCCTCATTACTTCTCTGCTTGTGTTATCATATGCCCGAATCACCTGGGCTGTCGGCACAAAGTCCGCGGTCTTTAAACCGATTGCATATACAGTCCTTGCCGGGCACACATTGATGGCAGACCCTGTGTCGACAAGCACCACGGGTATCCATTTGTTTCTACATTCCACAGAGATGTAGAGTGGCTTGTTATGGTTCGCACCCTCAGGTGGCAATTCTTTGTCGGAGAAAGTCAACATCGGGGTAGCCCCTCCCGGAAAAACTAAGCCCACCAGCTGTTCGGGCGTGGTGTCTATTGAGAGCTTGGCCTTGTCCATGGCCGATAAGACAGCTTGTCGATGCACTAGCGATGCCATAAGCAGTCCCCAGATGGAGATGTCTGCCTGTATCTTTTTCAACTGCTTCAGTACAGCTTCTTCTTCGAGTTGCTTCTCTTTCTGTTTCTCCGCCTCCTTATCTTTTCCAGACGCCTCTGGCTGATCTAGATGTGGGGGCTTGAAATACCGCCCGCTTCTAGTCATATGATCGACTTCGCCAATGTACCAGGTATCGTCTGGCTGGTTGCTCCCCCAATCCTCATCCGTGTGGGCAAGACATAGATCATCATCTTCCCACCACATTCCGTCGGCAGCCAACAGACACCTGTCCGGCTCCGATACAATTGTACTCGCAGTACTTTCCGTCCACATGCTCACAGCATTCTCTATCCTCATACACACAGCACTTTCAGTCCCCTCAAGGGCTTTAGCTTTCCTGATTCTCTCAGAATCCCCGAATCTTTCTTGTTCCAACTGTGTCAGTACAGCTGGCTGTTCAACACTTCCCGCATTCACAATGCCCTGGTCCTGAGAGAAATTCTTAGCACTGGTGCTCTCCGGCGATACATTCTGATTTCCGGCCCTTCCAACCACAACTGATGTTCTTGCCTCTGCCGGGCCCCGTTCCAACTGAGTTTCGTCGACAACATTTGGTAGGTCATCAAGCCACCCGGTGACCTCTGCTGACTCCTCAAAATCCAACCAGTTGACTACCATGCCCTCTGGATCTTGTTCATTGAAGAATTGGAGGTTAGCAAAGTCCCCTTCCACAGCTGCCAAGTCATCTATCCTCTAACCAGATTCATCCCCCTGTATCATACAAAGCTCTGCCCCTGCCGGCAATTCCACATTTGGCCCAACCTGGCCTACTGATAGAATATAGTCACTCGGACTATATACTTCCTCAGCAAAACTCCCAGATTCCTCAGATTCTGACTCGACAATCCCATTCTCCCCTGAAATCTTCCCTGTTCTGTCTTCGACAGTCACCACCAATGGTTCAGGTTGGGTTCTGGAGATGTCCAACATGCACAAGTCAGTGCAGTCAGGAAGGAGCACCTCCGGCTTGGGTAGGTGGGACGGGGTGATATATATGCTGGGATCGTAAGACACGACCCCAGTCTGGATAAAGTTGATACGTTTGGGGAGTGGAGCTTGGTTGTGCGGTGGGAGAGGGTTTGTTATGACATTGGGTTTTTCTGGAGGCACAATCACCTGCTTGTCAACGAGATCTTGAATCTCATGACGCAATCTAAAACATTGGTCAGTGTCGTGACCATGTTGTTGGTGATATGCGCAGTATTTTGCTGGGTTATGAGAGGGAGGGAGTGGATTTGGCAATGGCCTCGGCTCCAGGGGCTTTAAGTGCCCTTTCCTGATTAATACCCCCAGAGCCTTGGACAGTGGCATATATAAAGGCGTGAAGGTTCTTTGGCCTCGAGGTTGGTATTTGGTGGTTTGTGTATTGCTTCCGGACGCGCCGGAGAAAGGTGTAGCTGCCATGGGTCTTGGAGGGGGAATGGTGGTGACCATGCTTACTTCCGAAGCTCTAGCATTTGCGGCATTGCTGGTGCCTGCATTGTTGTTGCGGTTGAAGGTTCTTCTGGGTTGCTCTCTGTCTTGGTCAATCAGACCTTGTTTTATAGCATCCTCAATTTGTACCCCCATCTCGTACAAATCTGAAAAGGTAGGGAAGGGGAGCACGATCATTTTTTGCATCAGTTTGGGTTGGAGATTGCGCACAATCATCCGAATTTGATCTTTATCGGTGGGCCTTAGGGTCATCATTCAGGCCTTGGCCCTCCACCGGGCTACAAAATCCGAAAAGCTCTCCTTAGGCTCCTGCCTTGTCGTCTCAAGATCACGGGTTGTAATCTCGATTTGAGTGTTATAGGAGTACTGTGCAATGAAAGCCTCTGTCATCTCATCCCAGTTCCGCTTAACATCGTCTTCTAATTTTGCGTACCAGATAGCGGCCACACCCGATAGGGTCTGGCCGAATAATGAAAGCTTCTACGGTCTGGTGAGGCCCATCGGCCGTAGTATATCTAAGAACAACTGGAGATGCACCATGGGATCCCCGGATCCGTCAAAGCGGTCGATTTGAGGCATTTTGAACCTATCTGGCAGCGTCACAGCCACGTCCGTATATCCGTCCTCAATGTCTAGGATGGACTTTACCCCTTGGGATTTCTTGAACAACTTCTCAAGCTTGCTCAACTTTAACGCTGTATGGTCTACCTCGAACTCAAAGGGAGAGTTCGGTTGATTGACAGGCGCAGGTGCCTTAGATAGTTGAGGTAGAATCGGGGGCGGAGCCAGCCCTGTCGGGATATCCGTATCTCCCAGGACATTTGGTGCCTCCCCGGGCGCTGGAACTCTTGGTGGGGGAGGAGCTTGGTGTGAAGCAGATGCCCCAGCTTATTGTTGCAGCCTGGCAATTAACTCTGCCTGCTGGGCCATGATCTCGGCCTATTGTTTAGCGAATTCATCTCGACGAACAGCGTCCTGCTGCATGGCTCTCATGGTCTCCTGCATCTGACGCATCATTTCCTCAACTCCTGTCGTTCCTGCCATACTGCCCTGATCTATCTGAACTACCGGTAAGTCTATTTCTATGGTAACAATTGAGACCTCAGCCCGACTGTCCACTGATGGGTAAACCACTGCTCTGACAACCTCTGCTCGGATACACTGCGTCTTCTCGACCTCTGTCTCACAACCGGGGGTAGAGAATGGAACACTGGTTATCCGTCAACCAGATCCTCAGATTGATTGAGTCGGCGACCTCTTGTCCAGAGTGCTTGGGGAATATCTGCTTGGTCTGAAGCAATTGTGCTAAACTACCTAGCAAAAAGATAAATAAAGCAATAATAAGGAAATAAACAACCAGTCAAACGGACAGCATAACGGCTTAAAATAAACACACAACACACAGTTGGGCATCATAACACACAGTTGATAAGCTGAATACACTGTTCTCAGACACTGATCATTGTTCCCAAATCACTGCCCCCAAAACTGAATCTGATATCCGCAGATAATTGATTCCCAAAATACTGAACTGGTGCCCGCAGGCCTGATACCCAAACTTGTAAACTGATACATGCATTCCTGTAGAGACGCACTCTAAAAGCACATAGCAAACAAGTGAGAGCTAAAACAGCCCTATGTTGGGGTAGGATTTCTCTGTCCTATTTTGTCAGGAGCTAGGGTTTTACTACGCACGCAGTGGTTTCAAACAACCTATGATCGGGTAAGCAACCTGTCCTAGCTTGGAATGGTCACTATGGATTCCGAATATGCACTAGGTCGAATGGTCAAAAAGGGGGTGCCCCAGTAAAAGCCGGGGTTTGTGTTCCCGTCGTGGCAGAGCCCACAACCGGTCAGCCTTATGGCACGCTTCTCGAAGCGAGCCTCAGGCAAACCGTTCAGGAATAGAATATGGCAAACACGGTGTCCTAGGCGCACCAATGCAAATGTAATGCAAAGAAACACACAAGTGTAGTCAAAACCAAATATCGTGAGTTCGAGTCAAGCTCTCTAACTTCCCAGCAGAGTCGCCAGAAACTGTAGACGTCCCCGAACGTCCCGGGAGGGAAATCCCGTTTTGTTCATATGGGCTCACTACAGTTCAGGACTCAATGTCACGGTCCTGTACCTAATCTCGCAGAGTGCAATGCAAGACCGATGAATCGTCAAAGAGTCCAAATCTGACAAATCGTTTTTGAAAACATATTTTTTGAAAGAAGTGCCAAACATGGACTGCTTTGCCAGATACAGAGTCGCCACCTAAATATTTATTTTGGGGGAATTTAGGAAACCCTAACTCGTTGCCTAAGGCCACGTGTCCGTCATCACCAAAGTTGCCTCATCTCGGGAACTTGGGTACGATTGGGGAAGGTCACTTCGTGAGCACCCCCGCTCGCCCGATCAAAGATCGGCCTCTACTAACCATGATATCTAGTTTTGAAAACATTATGCGTTCTTATTCCGGTTATTAGCCTAGAATTACTATGTGATGCGTACAGCATACAAATATAGACCAGATCGCCTGAATTGGAACAAAACATCTCATGTTTGTTTTTGAAAGCGGTTTGCTACTCGTAAGTAGGCTAAAATGTGGATTTGCCACCCTCAGGTGGGCTAAGAAAACACGATGATTTGCCACTCTCAAGTGGGCTTAAAGCTCACAGTCAATGCATTATTCCAATCCAAATAACCCAACCTTCACCCACAGGCATTCAGGCAGGTATATCACATAAGCAAATAGCCTCATGGTAAGCATGTTGTCATGGCAGTCACTCACACGCATGCAAGGATGCTAAAGCATAAAAGCTTACCAGGTACTCTGAGCCAAAGAAATGAGATAATTAGAAAACATGCATGAATCCTAACTATGCTGAGATGCCTAATGCAACACATACAAGAATGCAACTAAGATACCCTCGGCTATTCTAAGATGGCATGTGATGATGCTACAACTAACCGTATTCAACTTGAAATTAAAATACAATGCAGTTAGTATGATGCGCCGAGCCCGGTGCATGCAAGGCAGATGAATGGATGCAAACATGTGAGCATAAGTATGCTAATTGAAACATGCCCTAAACTAACCATCATAAGCTAGTAAATAAAAGAGAGAAAGACGTGGGGTTGGAAGACATGTATCACACACACGCACACTTATTACACAATTGTGCCCTCGCTCGGAGGGTCCGAATAAATAATACAGTCCGAATAAATAATTAAATATTACAAAACCCTAATTAATTAACAAATTAACTAGGAAAACGGATAAATTAGCATGCAAGCCTATGGACCGCCTCAGCTCTGTTCCGAAGGATAAAAGATGCATGCATGCTCGGGTCGCCTCGTCGAAAAATTCCTCGCGATGCCCGATTTGCCTCTGTTTGCAATTGATCCTGGAATGCTATGCAAGGCTTTAGAAAGTTGTTGATTTCTGGTTTGCTGCAGCAGAGAGCAAGAAAGGGGCATGGCAAAGTATTTTCACATATGTATGCACACCTCGATCCTCGTGCCACCAATCACGCATCTCGATGCATGATGGCCGAGGAGTCGAATTGCACGACTTGATGTGATATGAATGCGCATGACAACACAACAAGGCCTAGACTCCATCATGGGTAATCCGGAGTGTCGGCGACCGGGAATTGAGGCACGTTCCGTCACTTCGGGTACGAAACGTTCCTCGTTTCCCGTGTTTGGGCTAACTCTTATCCCAAACACAATGCAATGAGATGGCATACACAATGCGACTAACATGCAACCTAGCATACGCAATGCTATGGACTAAAATGGCATACACAATGCACGTGACACAACATGCCATCACAATGCATTAACATGCAACCTAGCATACGCAATGCTATGGACTAAAATGGCATACACAATGCACGTGACACAACATGGCATGCACAATGCACTAACATGCAACTTAGCATACGCAATGCTATGGACTAAAATGGCATACACAATGCACGTGACACAACATGGCATGCACAATGCACTAACATGCAACCTAACATACGCAATGCTATGGACTAAAATGGCATACACAATGCAAGATGGACTTACACCCATATGAGTGGACCTCAGCCACACTCACATCAGTGGCCATACATGAAAATGAGACAACCGAAATGCATGCAAACATGCACGAATACAAAGCACCAATCCTAAGGCACAACATGCAACTCTAACAAGGCATGGCAAGGAATGAAATATGGCATAGGATGGCACATGATACAGCTCTGAAATGGCATAAAAGATGGTCCCGAAACATGCAAGTATGTCACACAAGGCAAGCTAGATGGCCCTAATACCGAAACTAGTGAAGTGTGTCACACCAGAGGTACACAAAGCAATGCACCAGTGGTAAAACAAACCCTAGGCAGGTCTGAAACAGTGGGGAAATGGCCTAAGATGATGGCTCGGAATGCAAAGAAATGGAGCTCATTCAATGGTTGGTAAATGAGGCATACAAGCCCGACTCTCAAACGCACTTAAGGAGTATAAAACATGGCAATATGGCATTGATAAAAGCTCTGAAATATGATGTATAATGGACCCAAAACATGAGCACACCTCAGTATATGCATGGAATGAGCCTCGAAACTCAAAGTTAAGCATGGGTATTGAACTACAAGCATGCAAAAAAAAACATCATTCGACCATGAGACCCAAAAACAGAGCTAAAGCAATCCAAAATATGCATAAGATCAGTTTAAGGCGTGGCCAAAAAGTGCTAACATGAAGGGCCAAAACAACATGCAACATAGGCTATTAAGCATGGTTTACACTACATGTATATGAAGCACAAGAGAGGTCACCAAACCAGCCAAAAAAAGAAACATGGCATGTCAAATAAACCCCAAAAACCCACTTAAACAAAGTCCACACATGCTAGAATGGGGTGCTCCTTTGATAAGCTACAAGAGAGGTTACTCTACACATGCAACAAGGACACTCAACATGGAAAAACCAGCTCTGGAAATGACTTATGGGGGTCCTAAAACCCATTGAAAAATGCTTGAAACAAAGCTTGGAAGCTTGCAAATAGGAGCTCCTTTGGAAGGCCAAAAGGGCCAACAAACAAGACGAGGAGAGGGGGTCACCCCCCTCTGATTTTGGCTCTCAAAACAGTATACTAGCCACTGAAAATCCATTGGATTTCAGCGGCTAGAAGGGCAAACAAAGCATGATACAAAGGCCTAGATGCAAGGCTCAAAACAAGATGCAAACAAGCATACAAGGGGGTAAATGACCTCTAACAGAAAATGTCCTTAAACAATCTTCAAGAGGGGCTCAAAATAAGATACTTTTCAGTTTATGTCAAAGCTCAAAAATTCTTGTAAATAAGGCTAAGATATGAAGCAAAATAAGCCTTAAAAGAGGGATGGAGCATACAAGGGGGTAAATGACCTCTAACAGAAAAATGTCCTTAAACAAACTTCAAGAGGGGCTCAAAATAAGACACTTTTCAGTTCATGTTAAAGCTCGAAAATGCTTGCAAATAAGGCTAAACAATGAAGCAAAACAATGTCAAAATGGGAGAAATAGAGACTTACCCTTGTAGAGAAGACCTCCAGCAACTTCTGGACCAAGATAATGAGCCTTCAACCTCTGCAAATCAGTTCCAAGGTGCTTGGATGGATGGTGGAGGTGTTGTGCTAGGAGGTGTAGTGTAATGGATGCAAGAACAATGGAGTTTAGAGCTTGAAGAAGAGAGTTATGGAGGGAAATGTGTGTATGCCTCAGCCAAAAAGTTCTAACCCTTGCAAATGGAGAGGAGACCCTCTCTTATAGAAGACAAAGGGCTAAGGTTCTCTAAGAAGCTTTAACAAAAGGTCAAGCTTCTAAAAGAAGTTTAACCAAAAGGGTCAAGCTTCTTGAGGAAGCTAGACCAAAGGGGTCAAGCTTCCTCAAGAAGCTTGACAAAAGGGTCAAGCTTCTCCTAGAAGCTAAGCAAAAGGACCAAAGCTTCCTTAAGAAGACAAACAAAAGGGTTAAATCTCGGAGGATGGGTCAAATGCTTCCCAGCTGGCACAGCTGTGTTGCATTCAGGAAGGGCAAAAAGCAGATGGCTGGCCGACCAGTTCAAGTGGTCGGCCGACCACTTGCCCTGGTCAGCCGACCAGGGTTCAAAAAGGTCAAGAAGAAAAGCTGGTCGACCTACCCAGAAAGGTGGCCTCCCAGATGAATGCAATACAGTGGTGGTATGGGAGACTAGAAAATGTGACCCAGGAGAGAGGAAAACTAGCTTTCTAGCAAGGTTCAAAAGGGTTAGGAAGAAAAGCTGGTTGGCCTACCCATATTGGTGGCCTCCCAGATGAATACAACACAATTGTGGTGTGGGAGACCCGAAATTGTGGCTCAAAAGTAAGGGAGACCACCTATTTGCCAAGAAAACCGGGCGGCGAAGAGAAAGGTGGTCTCCAAGAAGAATTGCTGGTCTCCCACCCCCGTACCACCTTCCTAACAATGAAACTAGGGCCCGCACCAAAAATAAGCCAAGACGGATGCAAAACGAGGGTTCGGGGGCCAAGACGCGCAGCCGAGGGCCCCGAAAACTGACTATTAAGCACCGGAGGTGGCGTACGACCACGAAGGTGGTCTCCCGGGCCACAATGTCCCTCTAAGGAGAGGAAACAAGGTGTGTGCCAAAAATCGGAGCAAACGAAGGTAGTTAAGCGGTCCCGAACTGAGGCACACGGCCGATGGCTCCGAAAACTGGAAACCGATCTCCAAATGGGAAAAATGGCCTACGACCACGAAACGTAGCCTACGGCCACTGAGAGATAGTCTACGACACCTCTCCCTCCTTTCGGGATGAGAAAACAGAGAAAACAGGACCTGGTTCACAAACCGAGGCAAAGCACAAAAGAGTCCCGAAGTCCGGAGGCAAGGCTCTCAGCCGAGACTCTGTGACCTCAGAACGAGCACAATATGCATCATCACCGAGCACTCAATCGGCGACATCTGTGTCTTAAGGTTGGTCAAAAATGGGGTGTCTACAGAATTGAATAGCTAACGCATTAACTAATTAAAGTACAAACCAAAGCAAAAGCAAGCTATCTAAGCATGGCAGCTAAGGAAAGCAGTAAATCAGGAGCCTCAGAGGGAGAGGAATGCATGCAAGCCCGGTCGCCTCGTTCAGAAATCCAATGTGATGCCCCAATTTGCCTCTATTTTCATCTGTCCTCAGAACTCTGCACCAAGCTCCAGAAAGATGAAACTCCACCTAGGGAAACCTGTGAGAGGGTGGCCGACCACTTTTGGTTGTTGAAAAACTAGAAAAGTGGTCGGCCAGCTAGTTTTTCTGGCTGGCCGGCCAGTTGTTGCTGCTGAACTGCAATTTGCTGCGATAGAGAGCAAGAAAGGGCATGGCAATGTATTTGCAAGATATGTGTGCACAACCACCCTCCCTATCATGTCATGAACTCAAAGGGGTGTGGTTCTCGACCCTCGGGCCACCAATCGCGCATTTCAATGCATGATGGCCGAGAGGCGAAATTGCACAATTCAATGTAAAATGAATGCACAAGTAAACACATAAAGCCTAGAACTCTATGATGTGTGATCAAAAGCGTCGGCGACCGAGAATTGAGGCACGTTTCATCACTTGAAGTATGAAACATCCCTCGTTTCTCGTGTTTGGACTAACACCTATTCCGAACAACAATGCAACACATAACATGGCATACACGATGCGACTCAAACATACAAACATGGGAGGGACAAGCATGCAAACATGCAATTAACATACTAGCATACACAATGCGAATGAACTACATGGCATACACAATACAATGACTAACATGGCATACTCAATGCAATATGATCATGGCATACACAATGCGAATCAAGAGCATGGCATGCGCAATGCAAACAACAACATAGCATGCACGATGCGATGTGACATGGCATACACAATGCTCAATGGGCTTAAACCGAATGTGGGTAGACCTCAGCCATGCCAAAATAGAGGCCATAATGCTAAAATGAAGGCACCGAAAACACATACAAGCATGCATGCCAATTGGCTCACCAATTAAGGCACTAAGGTGCAACTCTCAAGAACACTAAAAGAGTGAAAAGCATGGAAGTGTAGCAACACTAAGTTCACTGAAATGAGATAAGAAATGATGCCAAATCATTCAAACAACACAAGTATGGCATGCTAGGGTCCTTAAAGCATGAAGCTAGTAAAGAGGACTACAAAGGAGGCATGCAATACATGGCACAAATGCATGAACTAAGCATGGACAGAGCTCAAGTAGGTCAACATAAGGACCTAAACATGCTGAGATGAGGGCTCAAAGGCCTAGGCATGCAAGCATACAAGCTAAGGCATAAACTAGGCAACAAGGCATAACACTCAAAGGCACTTAAAGCATGATTGAGGTAGGAACATGACAATATTATAAGCTCTGAAATGTCATGTTAAGTGATGCCAAATCATGTACACAACACAAATGAAGCATGCAATGGTGCTCAAAGCTTGAGGCAAGCAAGAGCATTTGTACTATAGCTATACAAAACATGAAGCATATGGCAAAGGCAACCCAAAACAGTCTTAGAACATGTTAAGATGAGTCTAAAACATGCATGGAAGGAAGCCAAAACATGCTAGCATGAAGGGCATAAGGCATGATGCATGCAAGGCAAATAAGGTGGATTACACTATACCTATTAAGACCAAGCATGGAATGACTTAAGCAACAAAAATTAGAGTAATATCATGGCAAAATAACCCCAAAAACACACTGAAATGATGGCTCGCAAGCTGAGGCATGAAGGCATACGCAATGGTTCATGTTAAGGCATAAAGGGGGAATCCCTCCAACGCATTGAATGAGTGACAAATGTGAATGCATGGCCATGAAACATGGACTGAAATCACATAATAAATTATGCCAAATCATTAAAATAGTCCAAGTAATGCATACTAGTGGACTTGATGCACAAAGCTAACAAGCTAGAATGAACCAAGGCTATACAAAGCAAGTCATGCATGGCCAAAAAAACTAAAATCAGACCTTAAACATGGTAAAACATGAACAAAATCTTCTTTAAGTTAAGCCAAAAGCATGCTAAAAAGACATGTTAAAGCATGATGCATGTTAGGCTATTTCATGGAATTGCATTACAAGTGCATAAAGCATGCAAGGGCCAACCAAACCAAACCAAACCAAAACAGAGTCATGACATGGCAAAACATTACCAAAACATGCTGAAATGGAAAGAAAACAAGCTAGAATGACATGCTACTTCATGAGGCATACAAGACTAGTTTGTGTAATTTACACTACAAGTGTATTAACCATGCATGAAGTGACCAAAGCAAGTAAAAATAGTGACATGCCTCAGCGAAATAACCACAAATACTAGCTAAGAACAAGCTAACACAAGCTTAACAAAGGTGCTCAAACATAAGGCATATGAAGCTAGTAAACACAATACAAGGAGAGGGGATGACCCTCTCCTATTTAGGACACCAAAACTACCTTTCCACCACTGAAAATCCTCTGGATTTCAGTGGTAGAAAGGTCATGCAAAGGCTTCAACAAGAGCCTAAAGGGATGGCTCAAAATAAGGCCCAACAAGGCTTAAGAGGGGGTAAATCACCCCAAACAAAAAAGTGACCTTAAACAACTATTTTAAGCATGCAAAAATAAAACTTTTTCCAGTTAAGAGCTAAGCTTAAAAAAGTATGCAAGAAGGGCTAAAAGCTTAAGCAAGAATGGGGGATTTAAGGGCTAAAGATTCACCCTTGAAGACCTCCTTTATAACTGCAACTCCAGCAAGTTCTTTAAGCTTAAACCAGTCCAAGAACACCAAAAACAACCCCTTAGCACCTCAGCAACCAAAGGAAGGTGTTTGAGTGTGTGTTTGTGTACAGAAGTGAGACAAATCTACACTTTAAGGCACAAAACAAGAGAGAAATGAAGATGTATAGATATAGATTATATGTATGGCTCAAGGAAGTTTTTCTAAACCTAGAGGAGGGAGGAGGAGCCTCCCTCTTATAGAAACTAAAAGGCAAAGCTTCTTGGAGAAGCTAAGCTTCAAACAAATCCCTCCATACACGTGTATGGAGGATAGCTCTAATGCCCTCCAACTGTGCCAACTAGAGGAAAATATCTCCAAAAAGGTACCAAAAAACAGCCGACCACTTGAAGTGGTCAGCCTGCTACTTAAAGTGGTCGGCCGACCACTTCAAGTGGTCTTCCAGAGCAACAACTGGTCGGCCATAGGTGGGAGAGGTCTAGAGCATGAAAGAAGACTAGTGGTGTGGTGGCCGACCAGAAAATGTGGCCCGAGGACCAAGCAAGCCAGTTATCCGACCAGAAAACTGGCTGACAGAAGGAAAAGTGGTCTCCAAGGAGAAAAAATGGTCTCCCACCCTTGTACCACCTTCCAAACAAGGAAAACTAGGTTTGTACCAAAAACAAACCAAAGCGGATGCAAGACGAGAGATCGAGAGGCAAGGCAGGCGGCCGAAAGCCTCGAAAACTGGTCTACGAGCATCAAAAGTGGTATGCAACCACAAAAGTGGTCTCCCAGACCACAGTGTTCCTCTAGGCAGAGGCAACAAGGTGTGGTTCAAAAACTATGCCAAACAGAGAACGTTAAGCGGTCCCGAGACAAGGAACGCGGCCAAAGGTTCCGAAAATCGAAAACTAGTCTCCAAACGGGAAAAGTGGCCTACGACCACAAAGAGATGGTCTACAAGACCACTCCCTCCCTCCGGGAAGAGAAAACAAGATTCGGTCCACAAACCGAGCTGAAGCACAAAAGAGTTCAGAGGCCTGGAGGCAAGGCTCTCAGCCAAAACTCCGGAGACTCGAAACGAGCACAACATACACCATCACCGAGCGCTCAATCGATGACGTCTGAGTCTTAAGATCGGTCAAAAATGGGGTATCTACACTCTCTCTCTTTTCTTCTCTCACTCTCTCTCTTCTCTCCACAAACATAGTTGGCTTCTCCTCCTCTCGTCGCCTCCTCCTCCTCTAGGCCACCACCGCCTCCTCCTCCATCACCTTCTCCTCTTCCTCCATCGTCTCTCACGGCCTCCTCCTCCATCAGTTCCTCCTCTGCCAAGCCACTGTTTAACCTTCATACTCCGTCGTCTTTCGCCTCCTCCTCCCTCTACCACAGCAAATCTGAGAAGATCCCGCCACCGCCACCGCCACCGTCGATTTCCTCCCTCCCGCCAGATCTGTCTCTATTTTTTTTTTTTTTTTGATGATGTTGCCGTTGATGATGTTTTTGTTGATGAAAATGATGTTGATGATCGATGATGTTGTTGTTGATGATCGATGATGTTATTGATGATGATTTATTATTGAGAGAGAAAGCTAAACAGAAAGAGAGAGAGAGAGAGAAAGAAAGAGTTACGGGGATTTTTCGAGGTCGGGGAAATCCGATCCCCGTTGGGGACGGGGGCGGGGGGGGTGATGGGTTCCCTACC
The DNA here is from genome assembly GCA_030407325.1 of Camellia japonica. Lineage (NCBI taxonomy): Eukaryota > Viridiplantae > Streptophyta > Magnoliopsida > Ericales > Theaceae > Camellia > Camellia japonica. Next base: position 182,990,204 of record JAPPVO010000059.1, on the reverse strand, counting down.
GGGGATCGGGGCTGGGGAAGGAAAATTTTGTAACTTCGGGGATCGGGGACGGGGAGTGTGATCCCCGACCCCGCCCCGGCCCATTGCCATTCCTAGTTGGCACGAGGGCTAATGGAAGAGATTGGATCATGGTGGTGAAAGCAAGGAAAAAGGGGTCACGGAAGATGAAGGGAGAGGAGGCTGCGAAAAGAGGGGTTGGGAGAGGATTGTAATGTGTTTAGGATTGAGATTTGAAGGTGATGACAAGGATGGCTAAGATTAGAGTTAGGGTTTGGCAGTCAAAGAATGTGGGATGTTTTGGATATGATAAAGTCTGGATCCTCTGTCATGCTCCCCTACAGTGGTTCCTGCAGTGCCCTAAAACGACGTCGTTTTGGAGCAAAATTTCAGAAAAAAAAAATAGAACCAAAAAAAGAGAAAGAGGAGGAGAAGAAGAAAGAAGGCATCCCAAAGCCGACAACCTACGGCGCCACCATCTCCCTGCCATCGCCACCATAATCCACATTTCCTTCCTCTTCCTCATCTTCTTTTTCTTCCTTCTCCTTTCTCTCACTAAAACTACTAACCCACCGACAACCCACCATCACCACCCCCACCCCCATAGTCGTGAGTCCCTCTCTTTCTCTCTCTCTCGATCTTGCCACCAATAGCTAGCAACCATCTCGATCTTGTCTCCTTTTTTCTTTGCCACTAGTGTACCAGAGGGAGTTCGTCGGTCATCCTCATTGTCGTTCGTCATTTTCCCCCTGGTTTCAACCTAGATCTAAAATGCAGAAAGATGGGTTTATGAAAAGAAGAAAAGTTTCAAAATCTCTATGAAAGATTTGAGATCCAAAATCAAAGAGAATGTGAGGAAAAAAAATTGACTATTTGTTCTTTGCTTATGTTTCTATTGATCTAATTTTTAGTCAATTTTGATTTATCATTTGGGATGTTCAAAGTGTTAATATGTACATATATATATGTCATGTTTTTTAACCTCAAACTTTTGTTTGAATGGTTGTTAATGTTGGTGTTTTTCTGGATGGTGGTGAGAAATGGAGGGTTTTGAAGAAGAAAGTATAAAGAAAAATGACTACAATAGAGAAATCCTCTACTGGTGCCTTCTTTCTTCTTTCCCTCTTTCTCTTTCTCTAGTTTTGTGTTTTTTTTTTTTTTTTTTTTTCCCAAAATGACATTGTTTTGGGATACCGTAGGGAAGCACGACAGAGGATCTAGACTCAGTGGATTAAGTGTCTTTATTGAAAAAAGATGCACACTAACAGTTTAGTATGTGAAAATCATAGCTCCCACCAAAACAGGAACAGTAGACTTACTCTAGTTGAATGGCACGATGTAGCTTTTTCTCCAAAAAGAGGCCTATAGTGGCTTTATAGCCTAAAGTCCAACCTACAACCTACAATAATCACAATTTTTTAATAACTCAGTATCCAACTCACTAGACTGATTAATCATATTTGCAAGTAACAATGAAATCCTGAACTTGGAGGTTTTGTAACTTCAGTAAAATTGTATATTTTTGTGGACCTTCCATAATAAACTCTAGTGCTAGAGCTTAAAAATTCATTTAAGAACTCAAATGAAATGCAAGTACATGTAATCTAGAAGTCAAGCATTCTCACAGCTAGCCTGAAACCACCTCCAACAAAGTTTTGAAATTCTTAGTAGAGCTCCCATCTGTTGCAACAGCCTCTCTAGCTTTCTTTTTAAGGATACCAATGTTTTCTCTCATCATCTTCCCTTGTTCGGCCTTGAAAACGAGATCCAAAGCTCTCATTGTACCGCATTTAGTAAACACTCCGCCCTCAACATTGACTCCAATCTTCCATATATCCTCAACAAGCCGGCCATTCAATGGTTGATCAGCAAAAAAAGGTCTACAAATCATTGGCACACCACCTGCAATGCTCTCTGAAATCGAGTTCCAACCAGCATGTGTTATAAAAACCCCAACCGATGCGTGTTCCAATACTTGCAACTGAGGACTCCATGGAACTATCTTTCCAAGAGTACTTGTCCTTTCAAGAAACTTATCAAGAAGTTGAACTTTTGAACTGTCCCTAAAAGACCAAAGAAAAGGCACTTTTTGAGCTTCTAGTGCCTCTGCCAATGCCATCAGCTCATTAGGTGAGGGTGTCAAAATGGAACCAAAGCATAAGTATGCCAGTGATGAAGCTCGATGCTTGTCAAGCCATGGTATGCAGCCACTCTCATCAGAAAACGATTGTGGGGGCGATGCTAGATTGAAGGGGCCTACATTAAGAACCATTTTGAGCTTTGATTTGAGATCATCTATGATGGTGTGATCAATCTCTTCAAAAGAGTTCATTGCTAGAGCTGTTGCTCTTGGCAACATTCGTCCCATGTTGTGTAGCATGCATGAGAATGGGGCTTCTAGGTTTCCATGGCAGACTCCAGCTGGTAAGTCTTTGGCATGGATTGCTGACATTCCTGGGATGAATTTTAGAGTTTGGTCCACCATTTCTCCATTACCTGCATTTCTTATTTGTGCTCATCAAGTGGTAACAATAAAAAAATAAAAATAATAATAAAAAATTTAAAATTTAAAGAGAGAGAGAGAGAGAGAGAGAGAGAGAGAGAGAGAGAGAGAGACTCAAAACTCCACCAAATTATATGACTAGAAGTTAGGAATCCTGAAAGTTGTCCATAAATTTGGCTAGAATGGTGATGTATGATTGAAATTCAGTTATTGTATTGTAGGATCCATGACTGAGATGAATCCGATCACGTAAGGATGTTTCTAGGTAAATTTATGGATCAAACTTGAGTTTGTAGTATTGCTAAAATTATATTGGCATCCTACAAACAATTCACACGAACCATCTGTATGTCTGTGCATGCTAAATGAATGTTAAGAAGTTTCAATATCTGATATGCATGCTAAAAAGTATATTTACATAAATTATACTCATAATTTTTATAAGTTGTGATTTGTATCAATTTAGATGTTGTAGTTGTCAATTTTGCACTTGAATTTCTTGATTATGTCAATTTAGTTCAATTGATAACATTTATTAAGGAATTAGGTAGAAATCAAGGTTAAAATACAAATTCAAATTGGACACTCTCAATCACTTTGAAAAGAGTGAAGAGTTAATTTTGTACCTTGATTTTGATACAATTTTTAAAAGGTATTATCAATTAAATTAAATTGACACAATGTGAAAATTTAATAGTAAATTTGATACAATTAGAATTACAAGGAGACCAAATTCACACAAGAACTTATATCATATGACTAAGATTATTAATCTATGTGACTCATATTCCATTGTTTGGTTACAATTTTTATTGTTTGAATTAGATTTTGATGGACATTCCATCCAATAAAATTGATCGATTTTTTAATTCTACAACTAATAATAAAAAACATATTTACTAAAAAAATAAACATGGACAAAAAAAAATTATTTATCTCACTAATTCAGTTGGATAATAAATCTTAATCTGACGAATTATTAATTTGCTCACTATTAATCCAACTAAGTCAAATACGGTTAAAGGGTATGATTCACCCACAAAAAAAATTCTACATATGAATAAGTTAACTATTGATGATGTACCCAAAAAAAAAAAACTATTATCAATTTTATTTTGAGTGATTTTTCTGTAGCTCCCATAATATAACAGTATAATAGACTAATTCCATCAAACCCGTTATGCCCTATGCACCTCTTGACTAAAATACCCTTGTTAAAATGTGAGATAGGCATAAATAAATTGAATGATTTGTTAGGTGGCTTTTTTTTTAATTTTAAAATTTCATCATTTTCATTTTATTGATTTGTTTTTCTTCAAATTTATTTGGACGAATTACACTAATGGCATCTGTAGTTTAGGACTTGTGTCACTAACGGTTTCTATACTTTGGAGCTTATGTCATTTTGGTTCCTAACCTTTCAATTATGATACATTTGATCCTGAATTTTAAATCTCATTCTAAATAAAAACAATTAAAGATACCATTTCATTTGCAAACGGAAAATGATCAAATTCAGGGTAAAGTAGTCAATTTGATAAAAATATAAACTAATTTGACAAAAATAAATATGTAATCGATATGTTAATATATGAAATGTTTTTAGTTGTAGAAATTTTTTTTTTTTTTTATTTAAGGTATTGGTTTAATAATGACATCAAAGTTGTCGCCATTTTGACTTTTGAAAAATAGAAACTAATTTAATAAAAATAAATATAAAAAAAATTAATTTAAAAAAATTATTTCTACCCTCCTAAAAGATAAAATTATATAAAAATTATGTGCTTTTAATTTTTTTTACCAAATTAATTTTAATTTCTTAGAAAAATTTCCTGAAAATAGATTATGAAAACTAAACTAAATAGAACTTTATAATCAAGAAAGTGCTAAGATTATTCATTAAAAACAATGCCATTACATTTCAAACATCATACAAATTAATCAAACAAAATAAGTTGTATGACGATTTTACCTTTGAAATAGACCGTTTGCAAAGGAAACATCTTTTATTGTCCTTATTTGAAACAAAATTCAAAATTCAAGGTCAAATGTATGACAATTAAAAAGTTATGAACCAAAGTGACACAAGTCCCAAACTATAGGAACTATTAGTGTAATTCGCCCAATTTATTTGGAACCTATTTGAAGATATCTATCAAATAAGATCTATATCCCCTATAAAGTTTTGAAGAAAAAATTTTGACATTCTAATTTAAAGAAATTCTGAAAATTTTCAATTTCTGTATGGGTGAAGAACCAATAAATTCCAAAATGTGATATTGTGAATTGTTTAGTCCTTCATTTTTTCTTATGAACCCAAGGGTCCCATTAAAGTAGAAATTACATAAAATGGTAGTCACTTACACAGTTTGTTTTAATTTTTTTGGGATAAAAGAGAGTTTCTCCAATTGTGAAATTGCACATTTGGATAATCCGCACTATACAGATTTTAGATTTTAGATTTTCCCTCATTCTTGAACAAATCTCACATTACGAACAAGAACATAACAGTCCAATATAATACTCAAATAACATAATACTCCAATATAACACACTAAAAATCTCCTTATTATACTTTTCTCAAACGTAATAACGTAATACTCCCAAAAAACTCCTTAGCATACATTTCTCAAACGTAACACTTCAATGTAACACACTCTAATGTAACACACAATAAACTCCTTAGTGTACTTTTCTCAAATGTAACATTCAAATCAATGTAATTCCAAACGTAACACTCTAATGTAACAGAAGAAGATATGAATATCTAGATTATTATTCAATGAATGAATCAATTACACCACATCTGGTTTCATACATTAGTAGAACTCACTAACCAATAATACTCTAATGGTAGGTTGCTTGGCTACAATACTGAAGGTTTCATGATAATCAATCCCTTCTTCTTGCAAATAACCCTTAGCAACCAGGCGGGTTTTATGTCAAGCAATAGTTCCATCAGTGTTTTTCTTAAGACGAAAAACCCATTTACAGCTAATAGCTTGCTTATGAGGGGGAAGAGAAACCAGAGTCCAAGTTTTCTATCTTTTCAAAGCTTTAAATTCTTCATTCGTGGCTTGAGTCCAGGCTAGGGTTTGAAGAGCTTCATTATGAGAATGAGGTTCAATAAGAAAAGATCAGAAGAAAGAGAAAAAGAAGTAAGAAGAGAGAAATGAGAGGCCTTGGACCTAGTAACCATGGGATGAAAGTTAATAGGAGCTTGAGTTTGAGGTGAAGCATGAGCTGGAGGTGGATTTGGACAAGGAGAGGGAAGATGAGCTGGAGGTGGAGCTGGACATGAATAAGGGCTGAGATTAACAACAAGAGAGCCAATATAAATAGTAAAAGAGGATGGACCAGCTGGGACAAAGGGTATGGCAGGAGGAGAAGGCATAAGTGAGTCAACAGGTGAAACAAGGCCAGCTGAGGCTAAAGTAGGGATAGCAGTAGGACATAAACCAGGTACAATAGGACATAGAATAGGTGCAACAGTAGATAGAGAAACAGAAGGAGAAACTGATGTAAAAAGAGGTGCAAAAGACAGAGAAGTAGGTAGATTAGTAGGTCAAACATGAGTAGTCTAACCCATAAGTGAAACAGGAGTAGGTTGACCCATAGAAGTAGATTGAACAGTGGATGGAGCTGAAATAGGAGAAGAGAGAGATGACTTAGTTGACCAAGAGAAAGAGTAAAGCTGAGAAAAGGAAGGAATAGCACCAGAGGAAAGAGATGATGTATCAGGAGTGACCAAAGGAACGAAAGATTCATCAAACACAACATCTCTTGACACATAAATGTTACTTGTAAGAGGATCAAGATATCTATAGCCTTTTATGGAAAAATGATAACCAATAAAAATACAAGGTAGGGAACGAGGTTGAAGTTTGTGAGAATTATAGGGTTTAATCCAAGGAAAACACCTACATCCAAAGCTTTTAAGAACCAAAATCTGGAGCTTGATGAAACAATATTCAAACAGAGTTTTATTATGCGATTTGGAACTAGGAAAACAATCAATAAAAAAAAAAATAGATGTGGCCAAAGCATCAAACCAGTGGGACAATGAAAAACCTGATTGAGGAAGAAGAGCAATGGCGGTGCTAATGAGATATCTATGCTTCCTTTCTGTAACTCCATTTTGAGGAGGAGTATGAGGACAATAAAGCTGATGCAAAATACCATGATTTTTAAGAAACAATTCAAAGTACTTATAAATTCACTAGCACCATCTGTTCAAAAAATTTAAGTCTAATATCAAATTGATTTTCAACAAACACCTTAAATTCTTGAAATTTAGAAAACTTCACTTTTGTAACTCAAAGGATAGATCCATATGAACTTACTAAAATTATCAAGAAAAAGAACATAGCACTTAATACTAGAAGTAGAAAAAGAAAAAGGTCCTCAAACATCACTGTGGATAAGGGACAATGGTTTATTAACAGTGGTATTAGACAAATGGAAAGGTAATCTATGACTCTTGGCCACAACACAATGAGTAAACATCTTATTTTTATTACAAGTAGAAGAAATAGGAAAGCTAAATTTCTTCAGCAGGACTTGCAACTTTTGAGATAAAGGATGACTAAGCCAGGTATGCCATGTAGTAGGAGAGACAGAGCTAGTAGTACGAAAAGCAAGAGAAGCAGATGATGCATGTGTAGATAATGGCAAACTAGAGGGCAACTGATAGAGACCATGGTCATGAACACCTTTATAGAGAAGTTTCTTGGTGATCTTGTCCTGAATCACAAAAGATTGATTATCAAATGTGATAATGCAATTATTATCAGAAGTCAACTGATAGACATAAAGTATATTAGAAGTAATAGATGGATCATGAAGAATTTTGTCTAGTTTGAAAGGAAATACAGGAGTATGAAGGATACCTTGACCAGTGTGTCGAATTGGAATGGATTGACCATCGCCAATGGTGATTTGATCTGGACCATAATAGGGCTGATATTGTTGGCAATTCTTCAAATCATAAGTCACATGAGATGAGGCAGTAGAATCTACATACCAATTTGCTATTGGTGATGAGGAATTAGAGGTGGAAGAAGCAATAAAAGTAGTTTTGAATGAAGAAGATGAGGGTTGAAATGAAGTGTCCAATCTATACCAACAATTGAGAGCAATATGATTACGCTTTCCACAAATTTGACCAACTAAAGATGAAAGTAAATGGTATAAAGCCTAAGAAAATTGTTGTCTACCACTACCACCTCTTCTATTGGGAGAACCACGAAAAAATCAACCATCCCCTCTTAAATAAGAGGCTCTATTTCCTCGAAAACCAAAAGGAATGAGATTTGAATGAATTCTGATCTTTCATAGCTGCATATGCTACTGTAAGATCTGAGGAAGAAGAGGCTGGAGACTTAGCTTCTACATGTAAAGCCTCATAACATAATAAAGAAGAAAGATCCTCTATTGAGATAGGTTCAACTCGAGCACGAATGGTAGTTTTCAAAGCATTGTTGTAGACACCCCATTTTTTACCGTTCTCAAGACTTAGTTGTGCTTGTAGGTACACCCAACAACTGGTTCGATTGCTCGCCCAGCACTCGACTGTCGCGGCGGAACATCACCGGTTCGAGTTTCCCGAACCTTGTATCCTTTCTGCCTCATTTTTGGACCCTGATTTGGTCCTTTCAGAGTGGCCCTCCTGGTGCACTGCTGGCATGGCATGGCACTGCCGGCCATGGCTTTGTTCCTGCCGGCCACTGATGAAGCCCTGCCGGCCATCAGTGTGCCACTGCCGGCCATTACTAATGGCCGGCACCCCCCCTATCTCAGCTGGTTTTCCTCCAGATCTTTTGAGCCAGCTGGATTTTTGTTTGCCCCCCTCCATACACGTGTATGGAGGGATGAAGGCCTTGCAAAGCTTCTTGAAGAAGCTTTGGCTTTTCATTTCTCTATATAAGGAAGAGGCTTCTTCCTTACACCAGGTGCTGAGTTTTTGAAGAGCAAAAACTCCCTTTCTCTCTATATTGCTTGTGTTTTGTGCCTTGAAGTTGGATTTCCTTGCGCTTTTACACTACAACACATAGATATACACCACCACCATTGGATCAAGCTTCTTGGGAGGGATTCTTAAGCTCTGAAAACTAGTTTTCACCCCCTGAAGTTGCTGGTTTCAAAGAGGGTCTTCAAGGGTGAGCATTTCCCCCATTTTTGCACTTTCTTGTACCTTGCTTTAGCCCTCTTTGCATATTGTTTTAGGCTTTGCTTATAACTGAAAAAAGTCTTGTTTTAAGTGATTTTTAAGTTTGGTTAAAGTCATTTTGCTGTTTGGGGTGTGTAGCCCCCTTGCATGCTTTGTTTGGCTTTGTTTTAAGCCATATTTGGAGGCCTCCGAGCTAGCCTTGGTTTGGCCTTCCTACAACTGAAATCTAGTGGATTTTCAATGGTAGATGTGTGGTTTTGAGGTCCTAAATCAGATGGGGTAGTCCCCTCTCTTTGTATTCCTCTTTGCTTGCATTTTTGGCCTTCCAAAGGACCATCCCTCTATGCATTTTTGGGGTTGGTCCAGGCCTCTTTTTTGTGACTTCTAGGACCTGCCTTGACCCTGTCCAAGGCTGGTTTGGTCATGTCTTGCTTGCATCTAGCATGTGTAATGTAACTCCATTTATAGCTCATCAAAGTAACATGTGTGCATAGTCTTTGTTGAGTCCATTTCAGTCCATTTTTGGTGATGTTTTACCATGCCATAAATCTTTTTTGGGTTGGTTTTGTTACTCCATGTTTTCTTGATGCACTTGTAGTGTAAATCCCCTAAACTAGCTTCATATGCTCCATGACATGCCATGTCATTTTAGCTTGTTTGGTTTACATTCCAGCATGTATTTGGTCATCATTTGGCATGTTATAGGTGTAGAACATCCTTTGCATGCTCCATATAGGTATAGAACAAATCTTGTTTACTAGCCTTTTGTGCATAATGTTTTGACTCATCATACTAGCATATTTTGGCTTTGCTCAAACTCGATTTTATGCTTATTTTTGAAGTGTTCTAGGACTGTTTTGGGCTGCCATGACCATATCACTCATGCTTTGTATAGCTATAGTGTAAATGCTTAGGCTAGTCTTGGGTTTTGAGGCCTCTATCATGTCATACATGTGACGTTTGCATGCCTTTCCCTCATTCCACATGCTATTTCAGTCCATAAAATGTTGTCATACATTTGCATTTGACATGCCTTGAATGCTTTGTATAGCTTGTGCTCTATGCCTCAAGAGTGGACTTTTGTGCATGCCACTTAGCCTAAGCCTTTGGCTCATCATTTCAGTACATTTTGGGTCCTAATATACCATGATGTAACTCTGTTTTTGGTTGTCCAAGTCATGCCATGATTGGTTCTCATAGGTGTAGTGCATTGCCTCTTTAAAGCCTTGCATGCTCCATGCTTTTAGTCTTGTGTTCTAGCCTTTGTTGGCTAGCTTTGAGCTTGATTTTGGTCTTGTTTGGGCCTGCCCTAGGACTGTTTTAGGTCCCCTTGGCCCTTTGGGGCTTGCCTTATATGGCCATGGCTTAAGTCCCTTTGCTCACTTTGAGCCTTGAGCATCATAACATGCTATGCTTGCATTGTTGAGTTGATTTGGCATCAATTTACATGGCATTTCAGAGCTTACCTCATTGCCATATATCCATGTTTGTTGCTCCTTAAGTGTGCTTAAGAGTTGTCCTCTTTGTGCCTTAATACTTGAGCCATTTGGCATGCATGCTTGCCTTGCCTTTCCATGCTTTTCATGCCATCAATTCCATCACTTTGGCTACTGATTTGGACCTAGTTGAGAGCTGTCCATCTTTGGTGTAAGCCCATCTTACCATGTTGTCGCATGCTTGTTTCATTTGGTATGTTGTTGCATACTTGTTTAACTCCACATGCCTTGCATGTTCACACGTTCATGTTGCATTTTGCCATGATTGTCTAAGGTTGTCACCTCACATCATGCTTATATACTTGTTGCATGCTTGAGTTAGTCGCATGTTTGCACACTTAAGTCATATCGCATGTTTGCCACGCTTAGGTGTTGCATTGTTTGGATTAAGTATTAATCCAAGTACGAGGAACGAGGGGCGTTTCATACTTCAAGTGATGGAACGCGTCTCAATTCTCGGTCGCCGAAGCTCTTGATGATTCATGATAGAGTTCTAGGCTTTACTTGCTTTATTTGTGCATTCATTTTCATATTTATTTGCACAAGTTGGATCTTTGGCCATCATGCATCGGGATGCGTGATTGATGGTCGTGGATCCGACTTGGCCTCTCCCTTGATGTTTTGAGGTGATTTGGAGTGCCATGGTGCGTACATGTCCTTGGGAAACCCTCAATTTTCTCTATTTTCTGCTTCGTTGCAGTTTGGTATCACAGCACACCAGTGGCTAGCAGCCTGTCATTGATGGCCGGCAGTGTGCCACCCTTGGCCGGCAATGGACCATCCTTGGCTGGCAGATCTCCCTCCATGGCCGGCAGGCCACTGGTGACTTCCCCTGCAGTGTTTTGGTAAGTTTCAGCTACAAGCACTGAAAGACTCCCTGCAAACAGAGCCTCTAAAGAGCAACCGGAAGGCGTTTCGAGGCGAAGAACCGAAGCGAGCATGCATGCCTCCCTTCTTCAAACAGAGCTGGAATAGCACCATTTACTGCTTTCCCTACTTGCTTGTTGTCATTCATTAATCAGTTAATTAATTTGTTAATTAATTAAGTTGTGTAATAATTAGTTGTAGCTAGTTATTCATTTAGTTCTGTAATAATTAATTAGCCTGTGAGTTAGTTAATTAGGTGGCCTGTATTATTCTTTCGGACCCTCCAAGCGAGGGCACAATTGTAATAAGTATGCGTACGTGTGTGCATGTCTTCCAACCCCCACTTCTTTCTCCCTTTTACTTACCTGCTTTGATGGTTAGTATTAGGACATGTTTACTTTAGCATACCTTATGCTATGCATGCGTGCATCATTCATCAGTATTGCATGCACCGGGCTCGGCGCATCATACTAACTGCATAAGTATTTCAAATCTAACTTGAATACATGCTACTTGTGCATTTTCACATGTCATTCATAGATTAGCCGAGCCTATTCTAGTGACATTCGTATGCGTTGCATTAGCCACTTGACATGGACTTGGATCATGCACGATTGCTAAAAGGTTTATTGTTTTGGCTTGGAGTACACTGTAAGTATTTTATGTTTTAGCATCTCGCATGAGTGTGAATGTTAAACATGACAGTATACTTACCATGCGGCTAAATGCTTATTTGATTACCTGCCTGAATGCCTGTGGGTGAAGGTTGGATTGTTTGAGTTTGGACAACTCATTGAAACCCGTATTTTAGCCTACTTGCGAGTACCAAATTTCAAACCATTTCCTAAACGAAACGGATAGGCAATGCTTTGTTCCAAATTAGGCGATCTAGTCTATACTTTTGTGTTGTGCGCATCACATAGTAATTCTAGCTAATTAACTGGAATAAGAACACATAACGTTTTCAAAAGAGGATATCATAGTTAGTAGAGGCCGATCTTCGGATCGGGCGAGAGGGGGTGCTCATAGCTAACCTTCCCCAATCGTACCCAAGTTCCCGAGCCGAGGCAACTTTGGTGATGACGGACACGTGGCCTTTGGCACCGAGTCAGGGTTTCCTAAATTCCCCTATTAAAAAATATTTAGGTAGCGACTCTGTATCTGGCAAAGCAGTCCATGTTTGGCACTTCTTTCAAAAATCTGTTTTCTCAAAACGATTTGCCGGATTTGGACTCTTTGGTTCATATTAAGAACCGTGACAATTTGAGTCCTGAACTGTAGTAGACCCACAGGCGAACAAAACGGGGGATTTCCCTCCCGGGACGTTCGGGGACGTCTACAGTACTCAGCAGGAAGTCCATTGAAAGCAATGAGAACTAGATCTTCATTTGGTAGGTAAATAAGCAAAGGTCAACTGATCTGAAATGGTCTTGAGTTGACTAAGATATGCTTCCATTGAAGAGGATTTCTTTGAGATGTTATTTAATTGATTCTTGAGTTGATGAATATATGAACGGGAGAAAGAAGTGAATCTCTTAGCAAGAAGTGACCAAACTTCTCTACAATTTGTACACTCAAAGATAAAGGTAAACACAGAAGAGATGAGAGTTGCTGTGACGCAATTAAGCATATGAGAATCGATCTGCTTCCACTTTAGAAATTCTGAGTTGATCACATTGTTACCATTCGGATCAAGCACAAATTCAGAGGGACAATCACCAGAACCATAAACAAAACTCAATAGATTTGTGGCTCAGAGTATGTTTTGGAATTGATTTTTTCAAATGATGTAATTAGAAGAATCCAATTTGATAGTAACAAACGAGTTCAGATTAGAAATCAAGAGTGTGAGATTAGGAGAAAGAGTAGTCGCAGACTCCTCCATGGCATTAAAGATGCTTCCAGAACTGAAGCTCATTAGAGCACAAGCTCTGATACCATGAAGAAGATATGAATATCTATATTAGCATTTAATGAATGAATCAATTACACCACATCTGGTTTTATACATCAGTAGAACTCACTAAATATCTATTATATATCTAATATACTGTAGCAAACTCAACTGATATAACAAATACGATTATATTAACTAGCAGAGGCTTTGGTATTATGTAACTCATCCTTATAAGCTCTGTTGTGCCTCTTGATCATATGAAACTAATGATGACTTAGTAATCTCATTAGTAACACACTTCAATGTAACACACAAAAATATTAAAAAAAACTGATCAATGTATTTTTTCCAAATGTAACACTCACAATTTGAAATTATACATTTGTCCAAAATTTACTAAGGAATTTTTGTACTCCTTTTGAAATGATTTGAAGAGTCCCACATCTTTTTAAAATTGTTTGAATCCCATATCCTTTTTTTAGAGTGTTACATTAGAGTGTTATATTTGGGAAAAGTACACTAAGAAATTTTTTTTGTGTTACATTAGAGTGTTACACTAAATAATTTTTTTAGAATGTTATATTGGAGTGTTACTTTTGGAAAAAAAAAATAGACTACTAGTTTTTTTAGAGTGTTATATTGGAGTGCTACGTTTGAATGTTCCATTGAAGTGTTACAGTTTAAAATTGTATATTTACCTAAAACTTACTAAAGAGTTTTGTATTCTTTTTAAATTATTTGAAGAATCCCACGTCCTTTTGCAATATTTGAAAAATCTCATATTTCAAATCATTTTTGTACTCCTTTTGAAATGTTTAAGAATTTCACATTTCAAGTCATTCCAAATAAAAAAGATTATCATAAAAAAATTCATCCGAAATTTGATTATCATAAGTTGTGTATCTTATCTTTCTAGCACAAAAGGAAAAAAAATAAAAAACAAAAAACAAAAAAGGGAAGGAAACATAATAGAAATAAGAGTATAACCGCAAATACAATTTTCAAATAATATATTAAATTTAACTTTTCAAAATCAATGAGACTAATTGGTTTAGAAAATAATCTTTGGAACTAAATGAATAACCATTCTTCAAGATGGGATTTATAAGTAAATTTTCCTTTATCTATTACATAAATTTTCAATTTTTGTGCAAAAATGTCAAATCTCATAGTTTCTCTATAGAAACTTTGAAATTTCATGATTTCTAATTTTTAGCAATAAGAAAAAAAGAAGAAGATAAATTATACTAATTTTGCTTAAGGTTCAGAAAAAATACATTAAATCCCATAAATTTGGAAAAATTAAATTTGACTCTTTTAAAATTTGAACTTATATAACACTTAACCTAATTTTTTATTGTAATTCATTACTCATATAGATAGAATAATTATGATAGTGTTTGATAAAGTTGAAAACTGAACACTGAAAATTAAGTATTAAAAACTGAATGTTGAATTTTTTAAGTTAAAAAGTTGTTTGATAAAAATTTAAATACTAAACTAAAAATAAGTTGTTTGATATTTATAAGATCAAATTTTAAATTTATTATTTTTAAATAGTATATTTGAATTTTTATATTATGATGGTGGTGATAGTAATAGTAGTGGTGGTGATGGTATGATGGTGGTGATAGTGGTGGTTGCAGTAGCAATGATAGTGTTAATAAAATGATGGTAGTTATGGCAATAATGACAATGGTGATGAAGGTAGTAATAGCGGTGGTATGATGGTGGTGGTAGTAAGAGCGATAGTGGTGGTAGTAGTGGTGGTGGTGGTGGTGGTCGTGGCGGTAGTGGTGGCGGTGGTGGTGGTCGTGGCGGTAGTGGTGGCGGTGGTATGATGGTGGTGGTTGCGGTGGTGATGGTGGTGGTAGTGGTTGTGTCGGCAGTTGTAGTGATGGTGGTGATGGTAACGATAGCGATGGTAACGGTAGTGATGGTGGTAGTGGTAGTGGTAGTGGTGGTGGTGACATAATAGTGGTAATTATAGTGGTGGTAATAGTGATAATAGTGAGTTTATAAATGTATGTATCGATACTTATGTTTAGTAGTTATAAATTCAGTCAGAATTAAGTAAGTTTCATATGAATTATTTTTTTATTTTAATTATAGTCTACATTTTAAGAAATACTTAAATTTTTAAGTGATATCAATTGTGATTATCAAATTAGTTTAATTGATTATCACTTAATGCATTCAGTTTTAAGTACTGAATCAGATTATCAAACAGGCTCTATATCTCCATCTCTTTTACATTGAAATGTAAATTTTACCTTATTTATTTCAATATCTATATACCATTTGTAGTAGTTCTGATCACATGAACCTTAATAAAACAGAGTTGGTATAATTATAACATTCTATGTGACTTATAGTATATTTTTAAAAAAAATGCCTGGTAGCTTGACATTTATAGGGCTCGAATGACCCAAATGTCTTTCTCTTTCTTTTTCTTTTTCTCCCTCCTCTCTATCTCTTTCCTTCTCCAAAAGCATCCCTCTCTCTGTGGTTGTGAGGAAACTAATTTGGGCTGTGGCTGTGGGTTTGATTTTGATTTTGATTCAGAAAAGAACAAAGGAAGAAGAGGAAAGAGAAGGGTTTGAGATTTGCTTGATTGTTCTTGGTGGATTTTGGATTTCTGTTTATCTCTCTGTGTGATGGGTTAACGGCTTCCCATTCGGCCAGCAAAGCCATCTCTGGCATCTTCTCTTCCTCTTCCCCATCTGTTCCTCTTTCTTCTCTCTTTCTGATTTAGGTTTTGATTTTGATTTGTGGCTATGGCTGTGGGTTTGATTTTGGTTCTGATTTTGATTTTGATTTGGCTATGAGTTTGATTTTGAGTTTTGATTTTGATTTAGAAAAGAACAAAGGAAGAAGAGAAAAGAGAAGGGTTGAAATTTGCTTGATTGTTCTTGGTTGATTTTGATTTTTTCTTTCTTTCTTTGTGTGATGGGTTGACGGCTTCCCATTCAGCCGGCGAAGCCATCTCGGGCGTCCTCTCTTCCTCTTTCTCCTTTGTTCCTCCTTCTCATCTCTTTCTGTCACCGTCGCCTAGTTCTTAAACCAGTTTGAGAGAGAAAAGAGAGGGGGAAGGAAAAAGAGAAAAAAAATTAATAATAAAAAAAAATATATGCTAAAACAACGTCGTTTTGGCAATTGGAGCCATTCAGGACAGCCAATTTTGAACTACCCAGCAAAATTGTATTTTTAATACCTAAGGGGTGGTCAGTGCAATTTATCCAAAAGAAAACTACCCAGAAAAGTGAATCAAATGATCACATTGATTGTGAATATTGCCCTCATCCCACTAATTTTAAAGGACAAATTACACTGGTAGTCGTTATATTTTGACCTTTTTGTCATTTTGATCTTTATGATTTTACCGTAATTTGGCCCAATTGAAAATGTACAGATAAGTAGCATATATCATACTTTTGTTACAAAATTGTAAACTTATTCAATTTACTGAGTTAATCTCAATCAACTCAATGGTCATTTTCCTTCAAAAATCTTAATCAACTTTACTAATTAAATCAAATTAATACAAAATCTAAAATAACAGTGACCAAAATGATAGAAAAAACCAATGCAACTATTACCAATGTAAATTGCCAAATTTTAATTACCACCATGCACCGACTTTAAATATATTGAATATATGTCAAATGTAATAACACACATAGAATGTGTTGATCAAAGAATAGAACATGTAAAGCATATGATCTTAGTGTCTCTTCTGTTAAATGTATTTTTAATTTATTTTTATTAGCAATTCTTATCAGTGTTTTAAATATCCGTCAGTATGCATCACCGTATGAGAAAAGTTAGGGATCATGAAAATTTTTTCATGAAAATGATCATGAAAGAGTTATGATCATTGAATTACCTTGATTAGTGTATGGTGCTTTATTCTAAGTGTCATTTAAAGGTCACAAAATTTTCATGATTATTTTCATGAAAAATTTTCATAATACCTAACATTGCTGTATAAGTATCGATATTTTGGACTTCTAACAATATTATTGATCGATATATTAGTTGATACTGTGTAATATTAAGGTTGTATTATTGTTACCCATACATATATCCATAAAACCATGATCCATACCTTTGAGAGTGCTCCGAATAAGGTCAGTATACATATGAACAGAGATAGAACACGGTGCAGCAGTCCAAAGCGCCACCCAAGGAACACCCATCTCCGCAGCCATATCGCCGGAAAACCAAAAGAAAGCATCACTCAACAAGCAAGTCACCTTCATCCCACTTTCTTTCACAGCCTCTTTCACCCCATTTTTAAAAGTCTCAGGCATAGCTTTCAAGAAAAGCTCCACAGACTCCAAAGGGTGTCCCGAAAATACGTGCCCCTCCGGCACTCCATCGTACACGTTGTGTGCTTTGATGTTTCCATTCTCTGCAATTTTGATTTTTGAAAACACTTTTTCATTGGATTTTGCAGTGTTGAGGAAGGAGAACTTGAGGTTGGGTGCAGCGGCGGATAAGCGGCCCACGAGGGTGAGGAGGGGAGTGGCGTGGGTGCCGAACGGGAATGCCAGGACTGCAACATGGCCTTGTTTGGTGACTTGCATAGCTTTGTATTGAAAAAATGATCAATTCTGCGTATTTTTCTCAAAAGTTGTAATGCAAAAATGTGGAATGGTAATTGATAGTATCGAGAGAGAAAGAGAGAGAGAGAGAGGTTTTTTTTTTTTTTGTGACGACGAGAGGAGTTAGGGTTGTTTGCGAGAGAAGTGGAAGACGAAAGCACGTGATAACCCGGGTTTCAATCCTCTATTCTAGAAGAAGACTATTCATTTGCTTTGTTCTTTTAATCAAGGGCAAATTACAAACACTCCTCGAGGTTTGGTGAAAATACAGATTCTTCCTGAGATTTGAGAAATTACATCCTACCCCTGAGGTTTATATTTTCATAACAAATTATCCCCTGAGATTTTTATTTTCATACAGATTTCTCTCTAATTTCTCCTAATTTGTTATGAAAATTTGACCCTCAGGGAGTAATTTGTAATTTCTCAAACTTCAGGAAAAATTTGTATTTTTACCAAACCTTGAGAGGGTGTTTATAATTTGCCCTTTAATCAATAATAAATTTAGAAAATTTGCCCTTTAATCAATAATAAATTTAGAAACACATAAACGACTTTCAGTTAACCACATAAAATATAAATGAAGTAATCTGAATGAAATTATATTTTTTTATGATAAATCCTGTCATGTGATTTGTGTGTGTTTTATCAAAGGACAATTGGGTCTTCATTTTTACTAGTACATTGGATGGATGCAGTTAGAACGGACCTAGGGTGCTGTCACACCATTGCTGTGACGTCAGATTCATTTTGATTTTATTTTGATGATTGAAACTTTTTATATTATAAAATTTGTCAAATATATTATTCATTAAAAAATGAGATTAATCGGACATACAAATAGTCTCATATCGGACCATAATTATTTTTTAAAAAAATATTAAAATTATATTAACCGTTTATTTTTTTTAATCTTGTAATGAGTTATAGATGTCTAATTAACTTTTTTTTTATGGATGATATACATGACAAATCCTATAATACGAACGATTCGGATCATTGAAATAGATTCAAAAAACACCTTCATGAACTCACAACGGTGAACAAACTCAAGCTCAACGATGAACCCTATAGCACAGCACCTTCCCAGGTTTAGATGTGATTATGGCTGCAAGTGAAGAGAATCGTTTGTGAACTCAAGCTCAGCTCGATAAGGACTCGTTCAAACTTGATTTATTAAATTTGTATTGAGTTCAAGCTCGAATTTAAATTATTATAATCTTAAATCAAACATACTAAAATTTGGCTCATTAGCACTATTAAGTCCCTTTATGTAGTCAATTCTGCAAACAAACACATTTTGAATTGTAATTTTGTGCTTGATGTTTTTCTTGGACTACTCAAGCACAACATTGATCGCTTGAGCGAAGAAGTTGGTCTCTCAGCAGTTCAGGCAGTCTGCAAAAATACTAGGAGCTTTGTTTTTACGCTCGAGCGAAGGCACTTATAGCTTCTCCGCGTGAAGACACAACACTCGAGTGACATTTCCTTCACTCGAGCAATCATCGCAACCCTGTTCCCTATAAAGCTGCACAAAGACTAGTTTTAAGATTACGGTGTCCAGATCTAAATCTTAAGAGTTTGTGTTTGTTTCTAGAGCTCTTTTCCTTGTTTCCCTTGATATCTTTGGGAGATTGATCGCATCTCATAAGTTAATTTGATCACATCAAGGGGGTTTGTTTGATTCTTCTACTCAAAGAGTGTTTGATCGATGAATTCTAAAGGTTCGACCGTGAAGGCTTTGAAGGAGTTCAAAGCGGCACATTGTCGTGGACTCGACATGGGTGTTATGGATTCAACATTAGGCTAATCAATTCTGAAACGAAGGCATTGGTGAAAGAGGCACAAGTGGCGGAAACAATTCTACAACGTGTTGGGTAATTGTTTGATAATCTTGTATATTTTCATTCTTCATATTGAATTGATTAGTGGCATTTCACCCATAATTTTTTTTTATCACAATTGGAGGTACTCCAACTATAGTTTTTTCATGTTAAAATCGTTTGTGTCGATTTATTAATTGTGAAATAATAATCTAAATCACTTTCGTACATACTGGATGGTTTAAATTGTTAGTTTTGTTTGTTTAGGAATTGTTGCAATTCAATCTGTTTCGAATCATAAATCACTTAGGTTTTTCAAGATTTATTTAAATAATTGAATAAATATATTATTTATATATTAAATAATATAAAAATATGTATAAAATATATGATATCTATGTTATTTATATATTTAAATAATGTAAATAACAGCTAAATTAATTTATATGTGAATAATAGCTAACTATTGATAATACATTTATATAATAGTGGTAGTAGATATTATTATTTTGATAAGATATTGACTTTTCTTTTAGTATGTTTATATATATATTGTATATATTATAATTACAATTTCAATTGTAACTTTAGTCTCATACGCAAGTATGAATTTATAATTTCTTTGGCTCGTTAAGACTCGTGAATAGGCTCAAATTTGAGTCATACCTAAACCAACTCAACTCTAGTTCAGTTCGTTAAATTTTTCATTGAGCTCGAGATCCAGTTCGAACTCATTAAAATCTTAATAAACAAATCCAAACACACTAAAGTACTATTCGACTCGACTTATTTGCAGCCCTAGATGTAGTCTTCTCTACCATACATTTCGGATAATTATTGGGTATAAATCAAAGTTGATATTAAGAATACATATCAGGTAATTATTGGGTATAAATCAGAAGATGGGGATTAATATAGAAATTTGGGTTTTAACTCACTACCCATTTATTTATCTATCTATCTGTACTATTATAAAGAGAAGGTAAAGTTGGTGTGTATATCTCATTTTTTAGGTTTTTCAAAAATACCTCAACAATGGTTATGCCTTCAATTTTTTATTTTTTATTTTTTATTTTTTGTTTTTTTTACATGGAAAGTTATGAATTTCTTTCTTTTTTTTTTCTTTTCCCTTTCAAATATCTCAAATGTTGATCTTTTTAGACTAATAAAATGTGTCAATTTTTAAATTTTAAATTCAATCATACCTTTTACAATCTTATTTATGAGAATATATATATATATATATATATATCATATGCACACGAATTGTGTGTCATGCGTTGCCTGTACCCACTACTTCTAGTTGATATAAAGGGCAAGCAATACAAAAGTCGTATAATAAAATTACATCAAGAAAGGGTGTAAGAAAATGTAACTATGCTGAAAAATCCAAAACAACCAAATTTACTAGGCCCATTAATATGTTGGGCTAAGTGAGAGTCAGCCCAATGAAGGAACCATCAACAATTCGTTTGGTGGTAATTAAGTCTTCATTAGGCCCATTAGTATGTAGTCAGAAAATGATAATTTCATAATAGTTTTAGTTACAGAAAAAATAACCCATGCTTTGTACAATTATATTTCTTGGACTAAAATCAGTTTTCTTTTTTTATATCGGCTATAAGAAAATTTTATTAACTCGAAACTAAAAAGCATATCAAAATAATAAGAATTTAAACAAATAATCACAGCTAGTAGCACTATAATACTTTCCAAAAATCATTTTGTCAAGTCTTTTGTAGATTTTAAAAAATAATAATAATTTGTTTCAATATTTTTAAAATTTTAGTCTTTTAATCTAGAAATACCTATAAAATAAAAATTTTGGCAAAAAATAAATTATTCAAGTTAAATATTTTTTGTGAGCTCAGCACTTGCAGCCTCTCACTTGTCATTTCCATGCAATCGCTAATAAAACTTACCACATCATAAATATTTGGGTTAATTACAAAAAAATAAAAATAAAAAAATAAAAATAAAAATAAAATCCCAAGATTTAGCGCCTTTTTCAATTTAAATCCCAGGTTTTCAATTTTGATAATTTATATCTCATCATTCCACCTGTGTTTCAATCTGATCCTCCTGTCCATCTCCGTCCCTATTAGTTAACAGAAGAATGATTTGGGCGCCAAAAGTGTACAACAAAGCCCTCATCTTCACGATGTAGGGCAAAAGACACTCCCATTGTGATTTAGGGTATCATTCATGCAACCCACCTGGTGCGATTGGTGATTCAACCCGGGATTGAAGCCATGCAGCAAAAGAAGACATGAAGTTCATAATTGATTTTCCAAAAAGCTTTGGACTTTGAGATAGAGATAAGAAATGGGTTGGTCTTTCATTGTTTTATACGGGTTTTCTGATACTTTTTTTCCTCCATTGTTGGCCTTCTTTTTGTCTCCATTGTTGGCCTTCTTTTTCTCTCCATTTGTTTATGACATTGTTTTTCTCTCCATTATCGGTGCAAATTGTTTTCTATTCCATCAAAGGAGGTGATAGGAAAGACAAATAAATAAAGTGAAAGAAAAAAATGAGTGAAGGTAATAGCTGGGGTGGGAACAACTGGGGTGAGTTGACTCGTTGCAGTTGTGGATTAAGAGTGAAGATCAGAACTTCGTGGACTCATGCTAATCCTACTAGGAGGTTTTTGGGTTGTCCAAATTATATATGGAGTATGTTTATACAATTTTTTAGTAAAGTCAGTTAGCAATTTTTCAGTATTTATAGGACATTGAGAATAAAATAATATCTTCAATTTGAAGAAGATAACAATTGTATGGAAAAATGATATGAACACTTGCTCAATTTTGTTTATGTTTGCTTGCATTTATAGAAAAATGGGGCTTGTGGTTTCTTTTCCTGGTACGATCCATCAACATGTGCTCATGGTAGACAAGTTTTGCCGAAGTTGCTAGATAAGGTTGTAGCCCTAGAAGAATTTGTCAATGTGGTTGCACGATTAGGGGATGCTATGCAATGTTATCGTGCACGACAGAAGTGGCTTGTCATTGATTTGATTTATGAATGGACTGTTTCTACTCCAAAATAGTTGAAGGAAAACTTGTGTTTAGGCTTGCTATGTAATTGATCATATGTGTTTTGGCTTGGTACATTACTTCCACAATGTGTTTTGTAATTGCAATGCTTTTGTTGAACAATGGCAATGTCAATTGTGTTTGCAATGAAATAGTGAAATGGTTTGTTTTCAATTGTAAGTTGTTTGCAATGTGTTTGGTTTACTTCATTCAATGGTTGTGTTGAACTTAGAATACTTTTGATGAAAAATGATGTCATGCAAACAACCACTTCTTCATTTATTTGTAAATGTAAATAAAATTGAAGCAAAAACATGGTTTGACATAAGCATAACAACCTTTGAACCATAAGAACCTGTTTTTTGGCCACATGAAGTCACAACATAATTGAAGTTAAACAACCATTTGCACAACAACCATTGAAGCATAATAACCATTCAAGGATAACAACAAACCAAGCATAAGAACTTGTTATTTTCCCACATGAACTTAGAACATAATTGAAGCCAAGCAAACATTGGGGTTTGAACCATTCAACCGTTGAAGCATAAGAACCTTACAAGCATTGTTCAAGGTTTCATACATTATAAATGGTTGCATAACCCATAAACCCTATTTCAATTACAAAAGTGGTGAGTAAGGTAAGATAAACCATAAAGATTACAAAAACCCTATTTTAATTACAAAAGTGTTCAAAAGGTAAGATAAACCCCATGAATATTGCAAAAACCCTATTTTAAGTACAAAAGTGTTCAAAAGCGTTCAAAACCACTTGTTAACACTAGACTGGTTGCTCATTGCTTGCTTCTTACCTATGGTTGTTGTTGCTAATCTTGTCTTCTTCCTCAGTTGCCCATCAGTTGATTCTCCAACACCACTTGCTGCTGCAGACCTCTTTCTAGATTGGCTACCATCAGGTTATGCTTGGCTACTCCCCTCTTCCCCTACTAATGCAGCTGTCCTAAACCCAATGAATGTCAAAAGAAGTTTGTTATTAGTAACATGTATTATTTATTAGCAACTAAATGTTTATTTACTTTCAGTTAATGGAATACTTACACTACAATTGGATTTCCCAGAAGGTCCACTTTTCTTTCCTTTCACAGGACCCTTGCAAGTCCTTTGATTGTGACCATAACAACTACATTTAGAGTATTTTAGGGTAGACTGTCTCCTCTGTAACTTGTATGGGTTCTGAGGTTCATCTGGGTCCCTAACTCTCTGTCTTGAAGGCCTACTAGTTGGTCTTTTAAGCTTTGGGGGTAAAAGATGGTCACACCCTGTTTCAGGCCACATATATCTGCACCATTCATGGATTAATCAATTACTCATAAGTCCTCAAAAAAGTTTCATTCTTGAAATATGCATGAACATAATCTTTAACCCTTTCCTTCTGAAAAAATATAGTAGCTACACCATGGGGACAAGGGATTCCAGTGAGGTCCCACTTAAAGCATGTGCATGTTTTATTCTCTAAGTTCACTACATTCCTATCCCCTCCATATCTTACTTCAAACTCAGCACCTCCTGACCATGTAGGTATCCATACTCTGGACTTCAACTTCCTCTTTTCAACTTTACATTGTGTCTTTTCACAAATGGGCCCTTTATACTTCAGCATGCTGTCCCTACATTCATATATCCTCACATCAAAGCCCTACTAATCATCTCCATTATGGTAAGGATGTGTTTGTCCCTAGCTTCTAGTACCCATGAGTTACAACATTCACAGATGTTGTTCAGAAGCCTATTGGATTTGGTTCTTGGACTAAATCCATGCCTAGACCATTGGACTAGGTTCACTCTTATCATCCAATCATATGTCTTACTATCTACCCCCTATAGCTTAGTTATGTGCCTTTCTCATTCAATCCTTGTGTATGCTTTTGTTGTCTTCCAAACACAATCCTTCAACTCTTTCCCTTTGAACAATTTCTTAAAGTTTGCATACAAATGTCTGAAACAAAACCTGTGATTGGTTTCAGGGCATACCAATCTCAAGCATGGAATAAGTCCCTATAACCAAAACAAATATCATAGCCAAACAATTAAATGACAACATTATTCTAGGAATGACATAATGATAAGATTATTTCAAAACATAAGGAATAAATAAAAAATATTTACCTTCTGTTGATCAGTCATAAATGTCCATCCATGTTCTTCAATTGGGCCAATATCTTGTAACAAATTTTGCAAAAACCAAGTCCATCTCTCTTTACACTCTGTCTCAGCTACATCATAAGCTATTGGATACATTTGATTGTTTTCATCCCATCCAACAGTTGCAAATAACTGCCCTTGGCAAGGTCCTTTCAAAAAACAAGCATCCAACCCAATTAATGGTCTAATACCAGATAGAAACCCGCTCTTAATTCCACCAAGGCATACATACATTCTCTGAAACCTAGGTTTAACTTCCAATTGAGGCCTCCACACATTTATGTCAGCATTAGTACCCTCATTAGTTCTTCTCAATTCAGCTGCATAATCCCATAGCCTACTATATTGTTCAGCATTGGTTCCCTCAATCTTCTGAATTGTTGCCTTTTTAGCTCTATAAGCTTTCATTGTTGACACACTTACAACAAAATCCTCTTTGATAGTTTCCTAAAACTCATTTAGTTTCAATGTTAGGATGGCCCTAAATTTGTGGACATACTTCTCTGCTAACCAAGAACTAGTAGTTTGTCTATTCTTGTAAGTTCTAGAGCTAGAGTGTTTAGGTTGATATGTTTTTATCTACAAAGTGTTCTCTCCAGTCATCTTGGATACATACAGTCTCCATTTATACCCAGCACTATAATTCACTTGAACCTTCCATTTTTCACTTTTAGTAAACTTCACATCATACCCTCCTTTTACGGCATATTCCTTGATAGCATCTTTGAACTTATTTGCATTACTAAACAACATTCCTAGTTTGAACTCAATGTTCTGCGTATCAGCCTTAGGCCTAAATTCAAGGTACTTAGACCTGTTGTTATTATCCTCATCATCAGAGCCTGTAGGGGTAACCAGTTCTTCCTTAGATGAATCTTCATCATTCACTTCACACTCATGATAATCTTTAAGCCCTTCTTCATTGATATCTCTCTCAACATTACTATCAAACATAATGTCAACAAGATCAGGATCATCATCACCACTACTATCTGAGAAATCCCTGTCTGATAGGTCATCATTGTCATCACTATTACTGTTTGAGTCCTCTTCACACTGAACATTGTTATAATTTTTATCATTTTCCACATCCTTGACAGGCACATCAGTAAGAAATAACATAGGATGAGCAATCTCTACATTATGTGGCTTATGATGCTCAATAAACAGCTTTAAGGTATTTGTATTTTCCAAATAGGAAAACATTTCTATAATGTCATGATCATTAGCCAACACTCTTAACTTTAAGACCAAATCTTTCTTGGGAATCCTATAAAAAATATGCTTGTAATAAAAGACACCAAACTCCTTCAACATGCACCTAATCTCTGGGACAGATAATTTATCAACATCAACTACATCAAATACATCTGCATTACCCCCAACATAACTCATTTCATCATTCTCAATAAAATATTCACTGTGATGTATAAAAACTTTAACAAAAGTAGCCATTACTGTATCCATAAATAAACAAAACAATAACAATAACTATGGGTCCACTTGCAAAACAAAGCATATTAAAAATAAATATAATTAAAAAAAAAAAAAACCCCTCATATAAAGCAACTTAGCCCACATATCTCCATCTATGGAGACAAAATATGACAAAAAGACAAAAACACAAGGTCATAAAAAAAAATAATGGAGACCTTGGGACCATAATGTGTTCAGTGATACAGAGGCATACATACATTTGGAGACAAAAGAAATGTCACAAAGCAATAAACAAGAAGTGTGCATTGACAATGGAGAGAAAAACAATGTCATAAACAAATGAAGAGAAAAATAAGGCCAACAATGGAGACAAAAATAAGGTCAACAATGGAGAAAAAAATCAGAAAACCCATATAAAAAAAAACAAAAACCAACCCATTTCTTACCTCTATCTCAAAGTCCAAAGCTTTTTTTGAAAATCAACTATGAACTTCGTGTCTTCCTTCGTTGCGTGGCTTCAATTGCGGGTTGAATCACCAATCACACCAGATGGGTTGCATGGATGATGCCTTAAATCGCAATGGGGGGTGTCTTTTTCCATAAATCGCGAAGATTAGGGCATTGTTGTACAATTTTGGCTCCCAAATCATTCTTCCGTTAACTAATAGAGACGGAGAAGAACGAGGGGATCAGATTGAAACACGAGTGGAATGATGGGGTATAAATTGTCGAAATTGAAAACCTAGGGTTTAAATTGAAAAAGCACTAAACCCTGGGGTTTTTTTTAATTAACCCTAAATATTTTATTAATCGAAGAAAATAAATAAATAAAGTAAGTAATAACTACATTTTGCATGCCCTCCATTTAAGGATTGTTCTTTTTTCCCTTTGTTTAATGCATATATCCTTCGAAATTGAGCTATATGTAATCATGATTAGGGGTGGGTGTGGTTCGGTTGCGGCCATGGAACCTTCAATCCGCCATCCGTTTGCCAGATTGACAGATTGGAGAAAATCAATCCATATCTGCCTGCGGATGCGAATTGGCGGATTGACGAATGGATATGAATCGGTTTGGCAGTTTAAAATTTTACAAATTTTCAACATAATTCAATTGTGCACTTCCTTAAAAAAGAAAAAAAAATGTGCACTTCCTTTCTCAACATTGTGCATGCACTATCAAATATATTATAACAAACATTGTGCATCCAAACAATAGTATTACAACAAACAACCTGGGTAGTGGACAATGGGGAAGTATATGACACAAGTAGTAATAAATGTCTTATCCTCAACACTGTCCATTCATTTCCATTGATTTTAGCACAAATTTTCAACATTGTCCACTGATAGGACATTTATACATATAAATATACATACTGATTGTGAGAGTAAAGACAAAGAGGATAAGGATAGGATTTTAGCACAAATTTTCAAATACATTTTTACATTTTCAAATACAGTGTGCAAGATCCAAAATTGAAGAACAAGAAAATACATTTTTACAAATATATGAATTCGAGGGAAAAACCATCCACCATACGTATTGAGAGCACAATAACAAGCAAAAGTGAAGATTAAAGACTTGGTCATCTTTAAAAAATCTCTGAGAAATTTAAGTCATTGACAATCAATGCAAGAACAAAGTACAAAGGAAATGTATATGTATATATAAACAAAAATAGAACTAATTAAGTAGATTAAAACAGCAAGATGTAAAAATCAAAACTTATAAACATGTAGGAGTGTAAAAATAGCCCGTGGGCGACCGAAAACCCTCTAGCGACCTGGGATGGGCCCGACCCCCTGGGCCTTCTTAAGGCTCACTCAAGGCTTGGCCCACCCAAGGCCCGGTATCTTTTTTAGTGGAAATAATAAAATTTTGGTAGAAAAAATTTAAAAAAACAAAAAAATATGGTCAAGCCCGAATACCCCAGGGCCTAATATTTTTGGCCCGTTGGCTGGCCCGAATTTTGACGGGAGCCCGCGAGGCTCGACATGAGCTGGGTCGAGCCAGATTTACACCCCTATAAACATGTCTTTGAATTCAAGGCATCTTTAACGAAAGATTTAACCAATGGCTAACATGAAATGTATTCAACAAGTCAATCATCAAAAGTAGAGAGAGAGAGAGAGAGAGAGAGTTGAGAGAGAGAGTTATTGAAGAACTAGGGCTAGGGGTGCAACTTGGACGGGCTCAACCCGAGCAACTCGAACCCAGCTTGAATTTTTTTAGGACTTGGACAAGATATTTTCAAATTCAGTACAGGCTTGGGTAAAAATTCAGCAACCCGAATTAAATTTGAACGAGTTTAGGCAAAGATGTCAAACAACTTGAGCAACCTGAAGCTCGAATTATGCATATATAGATATATTAAAAAAATTAAATATACATATAAATTATTAGTCATTACATGATATTAAAGTAATTTAGATTATTTAAATCATATTGAATATATATTATATATACAAATAACATAAAATCATACTTTTTTTTTAATTATTTTCACTCATAAATTGTAAGGACTACTATAGCGGTATCTCTCTTATATTATATAATTATTTGTTTCGATGGTATTAATCATTTTTTATATTAAAAAAATGTAAATAGAGTTAAATTTTAATAATTTAAGAAAAAAAAAAATTTCATTTACAATTCAGGCAAATCGAGTTTAATTGAGGTCGAGCTTGGACAGGCAACCTCGGGTTACAATTTGGGCCTGGACAGGTCTCAGCACAACTTGGGTTAGGCTTGAACAACCTCCCAATCCGTCCGAGTTGCACCCCTAACTAGGGCTACAAACCTGAAATGAAAAAAAGGGGGGCAAGACAGGGAGAAATGAGTGTGGACGGGCGGGTTGGGCAAGTCAATGAAATTGGCGATTTACCCGTGACCCGATCCGTAACCGCGAAAATGATATTTCTGGGCCCGTATCCGCCCACCACGTGTCACGCATCCACCCAAAACAAGTCAGGTCGAGCGGGGTGTGGCATGTCGGCACATCCGCTGCACACCCCTAATTATGATATATGAGATGATATCAGAAGTAATGGGACTAAGTCCTTATTTGGGAATAGGCAAAATAGTCAAAAAGTCAATACAAAAGTCAACTTATTTTTTCTATTTTTTAAACATATTTTAATAAAAATACCAAAAATAATCACTAAAAAATACTTTCTTAAACACCCCAAGTAATCTTACTAACATGACTTGCTCTGGTCTAGATAGAAAGCGTTATGTTTAACATTCTTGAATTTCATACATTATCAAATTGTTTACATGGAAAGAGTGAGATGAAAGGATAGATCACGAATTGAGCACTACAAAAGATTCAATGTAATTGTTTACTTCGACGTCAAAAGAGTAAGAAATAACATTTTGATTTCATGGGATAGAAAAGTACTTAACATCAAAATAGCTATAACAAACCACGCTTTTAGAATTTTTATCCTTTTCTTCTCTTACTTTCTTGAGAATCAAACAATTAAGTGATTAAGGACTCGCATCCACATGGATGAGTCATCTTCATCCTTGTCCTTAGCATAACAATAATAATTAGGCGAAATTACATTAACTTCCTCTCTGGGTTGGTTTGGTAATACATTATTTTATTAACTTTTTTATTTTTAGCTAAAATACGAGATTAAAAAAAATAATGTTTGGGATGTATTATTGATGTTTTTTGAAAAAATGTGCCAAAAAAAGTAGAGAGGAAAGAATCTTTGACTTTTTTGTAAAATTCTTTAACTTTTTGACATTTTTAGTCACTATTAAATTTTTTAACTATTATATTAAGTTCCGAAACATGCCTGGACATTTGAAAAAAATATAGTAAGTTCTATAATATAATAAGTTGACTCAAATTGACAATTTTGATAATCAAAATGACAAAATTAAAATTTAAAAAATTAAAATGACAAAGAACGCATACTTTGAGAACTAAAACTGTCTTTTATCTATATTTCCATTATCAATATAGTCGAACATTTAGGATTGTGCAAAATACCGCCCAATTCGCTAAAATCATATCATCCGCATCAATCTGCACTAGTATATCAGCTAACCGCGGTTTAAACTTTAAAATTTATAAATCGCCTTCGAAACCACTCCGCTATTATGGTTAATACATATATATATATATATATATATATTAACCTATAATGAAATATCAAAATAAAAATGAGTGTCAAAGAGATTTAATATGTGAAATTTATTATAAATTAGTAGTTATATATATGAAAAATATTATGTAAAATTAGTTTGTGTTATATATATATATATAATATTATGCAAATTAGTATTGTATATCATGCGAATGATTGATAATTTGTTAGAATATTTTTCAATCCACCAATCTACCCAAAACCGCTCAAGCTGCAATTTGTCAATCCGCCAAGCCACTATTCGGTTTATAATTTTATTCTCAAACTGTCCGAACCACACCACACACACCCCAACGAATGTTAGACCTAAGACCAAATTGACTTAAATTGACAAATTTCAGGACCAAAATGGCAAAATTAAAATTTAAAGGGCTAAAATGATAAACAACGCATAGTTTGAGGGAGGCTCTATTTACACACCACTTTTTCTCTCAAAGCAACCATTAAAGGACAAGTTATGATACACATCATTTGTATAATTATCATAAAAGACAATAATGAATATAATACCTATCAAAAATCGCAAATGTTACTTACGTATCTTATCTGTCAAGAATCCAAAAATCTTAAAATAAAAACCAAAAATCCTTAAAGAAATAACCAAAAATATACCTATTATTGAAGATTTTGATTGCATTCAATGATAGATTTATCTGGCAATACTGGTTCAGAACAATGGAGCAAGAAAAAGGTTATTTTTTCTTTTTCTTTTTTCGTTTTTGTGTACTTGCTAAGTGGTTAACCATTTGTATTAGTTCGGTTATCCATAGTCGAATAATATATCCATGTTCGACTACCTACAACCGAACAAATTGTGTATGTTCGGTTTTATAGTGTCGAACATTATCAAATTATTCGGTTTGTAAGTATCGAACAAAAACCAATTGTTCGGTTATAAAATGTCGAACAATTCCATTTTGTTCGACTCTGTAATGCCGAACACTCATAAATTTTTTTTTTTTTTTTTTTTTTTTTTGCTTTTTTCCAAAACTGTGCACCCATGGAATGAGAACTCACCTACTGTATCTCCAATGTGCAGTTGTTTCCAGTGTTGAGCACACCATCGACGACGTCTTTGATGAGAAAAGAAAATGTATTCCTTCACCGGTTTAAATAGAGAATGGAGGGGGAGATGGAAATATCGTGGGTGGGTAGGGTGTGTGAGTGAGTGAGGGTAAACATGGAAGTAGACTGTGGGTGGGGTGTGTGAGTATGGGTAAATATGGAAGTTTATGGTGTGTATTAAGTAAAATATTTATTTATCAAAATATTAAGGGTGTGCCTTGAGTAATGGTTTGTCTTGAGATAAAATATGATGTGTAAATAGAGGCACCCATAGTTTAAGGACTAAAAGTGCATTTTATCATAATTACATTTATGCCCCTTCTAATAAGGTTAACCAAACTGAAAACTAATGCATATATATGAATTCACACAAGTAAACAAAGAATATTATACATTTTAGTGTAAAAAATATGATAATATTATTCTTGCAATTATATGACTAATGGATTTTTGACAAAAACGGGTAAATTGTTGCGTCAAATAAAATTGTAAAAAAAATTAATATAATTATATTAGATTGTGAGACTTACTTATTTTTCCAAAATATCATTCAAGTTCAATGTAATTTACGTTATTAATAAATAATATTAAATAAAAATGAAATAAACGAAGAACTTGTATTTGAATAGGAATAAGTATTGGAGGGGAGGGTGGGGTGGTGGGTAGATAATTAGGTACCCACTAATTTAGGCGGCACCCAAGGCCTCCGTGGATTTCGGTTGTAATTTTTAGACTAACACACAATTTTCATTTCTCACCTTGACTTTGTGACAAAATTTTATTTATTTTAATATCTTATTCCTAACACCCCTTTGGAGGAATCTTTGCCACCAAAAAAAACTTGATTATATTTAGGCCTCGTTTGGGAACAAGCTAATTTAGTAACTTTTTGGTTATTTGGCTAAAATATGAGCTAAAAAAAATTAGTATGTTTGGGATGACTTTTTAGCTTTTTACGAAAAGATGTGCAAAAAGTAGAGAGAAAAGAGAATCTTTGACTTTTTGGTATGGGTTATTGATTTTTTGACTAATTTAGTAACTTTTTGACTTTTTCGCTAAAATAGAGGGTTCCCAAACGAGGCCTTAATGTCCTATCAAGTTGGTCCTAGCTACTGGTATGAAAGTGAATTTGTTTGCACTTTTGGTGCACGATGCCCTAATCATTTCTAATAGTTTTTAGTTGGTTTTTTTTTTTTTTTGGAACTACTTCCAATAGATTCGAATAAAGGAAAATATCAAATTTGCAAAAAATAAAATAAACAATTACATATAACAGTCACCAAATTTAATAATCATAACCCAAATTTGAGAAGTATAAACTACAAATACTCCTATAATGAGAGAAAAATAAGCACCACAAAAAATACCAAACTTTTATCTATGAAAGTCGAAGCTCCAAGCTTACACCACATAGTGATGTTTAGGTTCTAGTTAAGTACATCGTTGATTAGTAATAAATAAAAGAGATTGGGTTGGCTCCAATTAGCTTCTAGTCAGATCCACTATGGACCCATTTGGCGCCATCTTAATAATCTGAACAGTTTATTTTGTAGAATTAGTCAAGAAGATCATTTATACCAAAATTCTGCTTAATCAGACATCATTACCCACTTGATTATACCATATTTGTCCAAAAAAAAATAACCATGGTACTTTAAAAACATATTGCATGTTAATTATTTTTTAAACAAATGTGACATGATCAAGTGACTAATGATGTTTGATCAAACTGATTTTTTGTACGAATCATATGTTCATTAATTCTAAAAAATAAGCGGTTCGAATTTTCAATATGGACCCAAAATGGAACCCTAGTGGTCCAGACCAAGCAATGTCAATTGCCTAGACAATCTAGTCCCTAAATAGAACTAGTTAAAAAAATATTTAAAAAAAATGGTTTGCACAAAAAAATAAATTAAGAACTTGAACAATTTCTCTCTAGTGGTGATCTTATTTAACACAGAAGCTAATAATACTTACCATAAATATGGTCTTATTCACAAAATTTTTGTATATCATGGTGCCCCAAAACCATTGTCGATGCAACCATAGTTAGACTGGTGTGAAAGTTGAGCAAAAATGGGAGCTAAGAGTAACTAAAAAATGCCTTCAATTTCCAAGCGGTTAATAAAAACGAAATGGTGATTTGAGATCCATGGTATGGATTTTTATACCCAATACAAAATTTAAAAAGAAAATTTATTTTATTTATTTCAATAATAGAATCAGGAAACTTTTGGCAAAATGGAACTCTAAAAAAGTTCGGTTTTTTCCGAAAATCATGGTCTGTACTGGGATTCATTTGAAAATTGACTTTTTAATCATTTTTTTATTTTTTATGAAAATTTGTATAAAAAAATAGAGATAATGATTTAACAACATTTTTTTTTTTTTACTAAAAACCTTACTTCCCAAAGAAGGCCACATGCATTATCATCAAGCCAAGTATGTGTGAACATTGCAATTGATATCATATTTATGAAAATCAACTACAACTAACAATTCATCTTATTATGTTCCACAATTATGGCTGCCATGGTAGCACATATTCCAGACATTTAAAAAATAAAAAAATAAAAATTAAGCAATATTTGGATTTTGAAAGTTTTCAAAAACTTGAGGGAAAAAAAGAAAGAGAAAAAGAAAAATAATTAGCTTCTATTTTTTTCCTCAACAAATTTCGTATCCAGACATATTCTAATTAGTAAACATAAAATGAAATACACAAGTTTGGGATCTTTCAAAAAAGATAAAAAGACAAAAAGTTACTCAAAAAGTTAAAAAGTTAACACTATTCACTAAAAGTCAACAATTACGGCTGCACAACTCCCAATTTAAATTTTTCCCTACAAATCAATTTTTACAATTTTTTATTACACATTTTTTCATAAAAAGTCAAAAAGTTAACCCAAACATCCATATTTTCAACCTCAATTTTTTAGTCTAAAAAGACAAAAAGTGCACTTATTTAGGATACCCCAAACAACCCCAAAGCCATGTTTGAATGACAAGAATTTTGAAAGGGAATTGTGTCTGTTAATGTATATGTGGTATTCTAACAGTGTCAATCCTATTCAAATGTTTGGTTTCATTGAGAATCCTCAATGGAAAATTAATAAAATTTTAAATATTTTATGTCTAATTACTTTTGTTTAACTCTTAAATGGCTTACATTTGTCCAGGAATATGAGATTTCCATAGAGAAGTGGATGAATCAGATTCCTACTTAGTTTGGGAAAATGATTCATGTTGAAATAAATAATCAAGAATCACTTTCTCATTCCAATCCGTTCCAAACGTTAGAATCGTAGGAACCTGTAATCACATTCTTATTTATCCTTAAGATTACAGTCATTCAAACATAATCTAAAAGAATTGTCAATTCATTAGAGGATACAATTTCATTTCATTCTTCATTTCAGTGAACTAAATATCAGATAATTACTTTTGACTCATTAAACAATTTTTATACCAAGAAAAAAATTGATTGGAATCCAGAGAAACTATTATGTTGCAGAGCAAGACATAAAATATACATGTACAAACATATGAATATTCTTTTTTTCTTGGGCAAGTAGTGAAGATACTAATATTAATACATCAAAAGAATAAAATCTCTGAACAAGTCTATATATAACTAGTGAATAAAAGCTTATAAAATGACATCAAATAATGATTAAAAAAAAAAAAAACTTAAAAAGCCTATGATCCCCACAAAAAAATAAATTAAGAACTTGAACAATTTCTCTCTGGTGGTGATCTTATTTAGCACAGAAGCTAATAATACTTACCATAAATATGGTCTTATTTACAAAATTTTTGTATATCATGGTGCCCCAAAACCATTGTTGATGCAACCATAGTTAGACTGGTGTAAAAGTTGAGCAAAAATGGGAGCTAAGAGTAACAAAAAAATGCCTTCAATTTCCAACCGGTTAATAAAAACGAAATGGTGATTTGATATCATGGTATGGATTTTTATACCCAATACAAAATTTAAAAAGAAAATTTATTTTATTTATTTCAATAATATAATCAGGAAACTTTTGGCAAAATGGAACTCTTAAAAAGTTCAGTTTTTTCCGAAAATCATGGTCTGTACTGGGACTCATTTGAAAATTGACTTTTTTAATCATTTTTTATTTTTTATGAAAATTTGTATAAAAAAATAGAGATAATGATTTAACAACATTTTTTTTTTTTTTACTAAAAACCTTACTTCCCAAAGAAGGCCACATGCATTATCATCAAGCCAAGTATGTGTGAACATTGCAATTGATATCATATTTATGAAAATCAACTACAACTACAACTGACAATTCATCCTATTATGTTCCACAATTATGGCTGCCATGGTAGCACATATTCCAGACATTTAAAAAATAAAAAATAAAAAAATTAAGGCAATATTTGGATTTTGAAAGTTTTCAAAAACTTGAGGGAAAAAAAGAAAGAGAAAAAGAAAAATAATTAGCTTCTATTTTTTTCCCTCGACAAATTTCGTATCCAGACGTTCTAAGTAAACATAAAATGAAATACACTAAAGCCATGTTTGAATGACAAGAATTTTGAAAGGGAATTGTGTCAATCCTATTCAAATGTTTGGTTTCATTCAGAATCCTCAATGGAAAATTAATAAAATTTTAAATATTTTATGTCTAATTACTTTTTTTTAACTCTTAAATGGCTTACATTTGTCCAGGAATATGAGATTTCCATAAAGAAGTGGATGAATCAGATTCCTACTTAGTTTGGAAAAATGATTCATGTTGAAATAAATAATCAAGAATCACTTTTTCATTCCAATCTGTTCCAAACATTAGAATCATAGGAACCCGTAATCACATTCTTATTCGTCCTTAAGATTACAGTCATTCAAACATAATCTAAAAGAATTGTCATTTCATAAGAGGATACGATTTCATTTCATTCTACATTCATTTTAGTGAACTAAATATCAGATAATTACTTTTGACTCATTAAACAATTTTTATACCAAGAAAAAAATTGATTGGAATCCAGAGAAACTATTATGTTGCAGAGAAAGACATAAAATATACATGTACAAACATATTAATATTCTTTTTTTCTTGGGCAAGTAGTGAAGATACTAATATTAATACATCAAAAAAATAAAATCTCTGAACAAGTCTATATATAACTAGTGAATAAAAGCTTATAAAATGACATAAAATAATGATTAAAAAAAAAAAAAAACTTAAAAAGCCTATGATCCCCACAAAAACAAATATGGTAATCATTATCGAACATGGGTGACACCTCATAGTTGAAATTTTAGACCCCAAAAAAATTCAACTACTCCTAAAGTTCTTATAAATATAATGTCCCTTGTACTATAGTTTCCCTAAAAATTCCCTAACTAGAAATTGGATTCTCTCTCTCCTAATGAGTCCGAGCCACGGTGTCATCACCATCTTCTTCTACCTCATCCTCCTCCTGGTCTCAAGTGTCGATGCCTTCACGAGACAAAGCACGTACATAAATTACGTGAATCAATTTTTGGCTCCTCAAAATGCAGCTCGATCCGCCCTGGGCATGCAACCATTGGCATGGGACGTGAAATTGGCGCGTTATGCAAAGTGGTATGCCAACCAAAGGCGATTCGACTGTGATTTGAAGCATTCCAATGGACCTTATGGGGAGAACATTTTTTGGGGGAGTGGCGACGACTGGACCCCGGCTCAGGCGTCTGCAGCGTGGGTTTCGGAGCGAAAGTGGTACAATTATGGGTCCAATTCATGTACTGGTGGACAAGAATGTGGGCATTACACACAGATTGTGTGGAGCAGTACAAGGAGAGTTGGGTGTGCCAGGGTGACTTGTTCTGGTGGTAGGGGTGTCTTCATGACTTGCAACTATGACCCTCCTGGGAATTTCATTGGAGAGAAGCCTTATTGAATGGTTTTTTTATTTTTTTTATTTTTTATAAAGGGTATTGATCAAAATGGGATGTATCATATATGACCCTTGTTGGTTTTTGAGGAATTTTTTTCTTTTCCATTTTGTTGTAATAATGTTTATCTTGGAAATTCTATCATTATAACAATGCCCAAAAATAAGCTATCCCCCAAATTATTGTAAAATCAAATATGTAAATTTATCATAAGTATGGCCACACCTCATCTTTGAATATACATTATATGCTTTAATTTTTCTTAAAAACTTTTTAGATTATTATTTTTTTTTTTTTTGGAGTGCATGTCTATAGACTTTAAGCTCACTGTATGAAAGGAGAACTTTTAACAGCAATGCTCCGGCACTATAACGTGTGATTCTCAAAGAAAAAGCCATTTCCTTTAACAAAAATGTTTGAGAGCCCCTTTTCTGGTTTCATGACTGCCAATTTGATTTTGGCCCTTGATGTGTGTGTGGGTCCACATATATATATGTGGGCCTCACATTATGAGTGATTGGGATGAGAGTAGAGATTGTAGGAGTCATGTATGTGTGGAGATTTCTATCACAATTGTTTCTTTAAATATCGCTTCGCATGGATTGTCTTCAAATTTTATTTATTTATTTATTTATTTTTGCTTTTTCTCTTTTTTTTTTTTTCATGTAAAGTAATTGGTCGATAGATTTGTCACCAACAAAAAAAATGGTCAATAGAACTTTACTTAATTAACATCTAACTTAAAGTTGACGCGAGATCTGGTTGAATTACACAATTAATTAAAGTTAAAATAAGCTCTAATACATTAACCCTTTGTGTTTGAATTATAAATTTAAATTTAAAAAGAGAAAGAAAAAGCATGAGAAATGAGAGAAAAAAAATTAGTTTATATTTCATTTATATTTTCTACACATTTTTCTTTCTCTTTTTTTAAATTTTTTTTCATCAGTAAAAAAAACTTTATTGATGAGAATCAGCATATCATTTTTCTTTCTCTTTCTAAATCTATGATCAGAACGCAACCTTAGCAAGCTAGCTGATGTGTGAATCAAACAACCACTTCTACTTCTTCTTTTTTTTATCAGATAAAAAAAAAAAAAAACCTTTATTGATGATATAAACATACATTACATATGGAGATACATCAATAAAAAGGAGAAGGAGCAAAGAGTATCAAAGCATGTCAACAAAATCTCAACTAGTAGGTTGGCATTAAGAAGCCTACCCAATCATTTGGTAGAACCTCTCAAGAGTTGGTAAGAAACCAACAATACAAAACAGACCTAGAATTGAACAGAAATAATGCCAAAAGAACCACTTGTGGTATTAGATAGTTCTGAAGTACTATGTGAGGGTGCTTATGTGGTGCTTGGTGCTCTTGGCATCTGTGAAGTATCAATTCATATTGAGGTTTCGTTTGGTATGAATTATTTTAGCTAAATTAGGCAATAAAGATAAAATAAACTAATTTAGTCAATACGACAAATGCTTTTTCTGAAAAGTTGGCTATTTTAATTGACTATTTGGCTTTTTATCTATTTTAGCTTGACTAAAGCAGTTGTGTTTACGAAATTTGTTGGCTTTTTTTGTAATTAATTTGATGGTTGTGATAGAAAAAACAAAATGATTGTGGGTTGGAAGTAACATTTTATCTTATTAACTATTATAACATATTTTGTCTTTTAGTGGGTCATTTTAGCCCAACCCACTTCCCAAACAAGACCAAATGTCACATCGAAATCATAATTTTTTTTTTTTCTCACAACCACTAAATCAACTACAAAAAATATAAATAAATAAAAAAAATAAAACAAAATTTATCTCAAACACAACTTTTTTAGTCATGTCATGTTAAAATAGTCAAAAAGTCGGGCTAATTAGCTCATCTTAAACGAAGGCTAAGTTAGTCGTCCCATGTCTCCCAATTGCTTAACAAACGCGAGTCAACATATTTTACTTATGAGATTTCCCATTACGTCCTTGACTTGGACGACCACATAAGCAATGCCACATAATTACTCTGAAAGCAGGGTTGGCTTTGGGCCCCCAAAAATTGAGCCAACAAAAGGTCCTAATTTTTTTAGCTATTATACTAGTTCACAAAAAATAAATAAATAAAAAATCTACTTGAATTTGAAAGGCCCAATAAAGTTTGGTGAAAATTCAAAATAAATAGTTCTTTTTATTGGCACAAATCAAAAAAATCAATTTATATGGTGAATTATTTTAAATGAACACTCTGTTTGGACCGTGAGTTGAAGTAAGAAAAGAAAAAAAATGATTATGATTTCTCACCATTATGTTTGGATGAATAAAAGAGAAGAAAATATAATTTCTCACCTATCTTGTTTGGATATAGTAAATAAGAGTAAGGAAAGGAAAGTTTTGTATTGTATTTCATTTTACCAAAATAACCTTCCATATTAATAAGTTATGTTTTTTCATAAGGGTAATTTCGGCATTTTAAAAAACTTTCATTAAACACAATTCCTTGCTCACCAAATTTTACCTCTTTTGGTGAGAAACAAAATATAAGTTTGGTGGGAATCTTTTTCTCAGTATCTCTCATCATTTCTCATAATTTCTCACTTATTTAACCATCCAAACAAGTAAAGAGATTTCTTATTCTCACCATTTCTTTTATTTGCTTACCAAATCCCTCCATCCAAACGAAGTGTAATGGATGGTTGTTTTTCAAATGCATAGATTACATATAAAACACGATTAATTATACCAGTTGCATTTGTTTTTTTGAGGAAAGAAGCTTCTTAAATTTTAAATTGATTGAATTTTACCTCGATCAACTATGTCACAAAAAAGATTGAATATTTTAGTAATTTTATCAATTAAAAATGATTAGATAATAAATTTCGTAATTTTGTAATTAAAAATATGAGAAGGGTGATTTTTAAGTATACAGTTTGTTCACTTTTATTTAGTATTTCACCTTGAATTATTTTTGTTTTTTATTTATTTTAAATATTTTATATATTTAAATAAATTTTAATAATTATATGTATGATCAAAATTTAAATACACAATCTTTTGATCCCAAATTTTTTATATATTTAATGTATGAGCGGTTTCATATTAAGAATTCACGTTGACCCCCAAAATATTAGAGCCGACCTTGTCTAAAAGAACTTAATAATTAACCTCATCATTATGAGTTAGATATAATATTTTATCTTATTAACTATTTTAATCTATTTTGTCTTCTAGTGGGTTATTTTAGCCCAACCCTCTTCCCAAAGAAGACTAAACATTACATCTAAATCATAATCATTTTATTTTTTCTCTCACAACCACCAAATCAACTAAAAAAAACAAAAACAAAAAACAAATCAAATAAAAAAAAAACAAAACAAAACAAAATTTATTTCAAGCACAACTTTTTTTAACCAAGCTAAAATAGTCAAAAAGTCAAGCTAAATTAGCTAATCTCAAACTAGGGCTAAGTTGGTCATCCCATCCCTCCTAATTACTTAATAAATGTGATATCTTACTTATAAGACTTCCTGTTACGCCCTTGATTTAAGCCACCACACAAGCAATGACACATAATTACTATGGAAGCAGGGCCGACTTTGGGCCCCCAAAAATTGAGCCAACTAAAAGTCCCAATTTTTTTAGCTATTATACTAGTTCACAAAATAATAATAATAATAATAATAATAATAATAATAATAATAATAATAAATATAAATAAATAAATAATCTACTTGAATTTGAAAGGCCCAATAAAGTTTGGTAAAAATTCAAAACTAATAGTTATTTTTATTTGCAAAAATCAAAAAGTCAATTGATATAT
This sequence comes from Camellia japonica, assembly GCA_030407325.1. Lineage (NCBI taxonomy): Eukaryota > Viridiplantae > Streptophyta > Magnoliopsida > Ericales > Theaceae > Camellia > Camellia japonica. The sequence continues at coordinate 182,949,256 of JAPPVO010000059.1, read as the reverse complement.
AAATGAACATTCTGTTTGGATCACGAGTTGAGACAAGAAAACAAAAAAAAAATGATTATGATTTCTCATTATTATAAGAAAATATATTTTCTCACTTATCTTGTTTGGATAGAGCAAATAAGAGAAATGAAAGGAAAATATTGTGTAGCGACCTTAATTTTTCTGAAGTTATTATTTATTATTATTGTCACTTTATTTTTGTTTATTGTTTTATTAATTGTGCAGATATTTAATTAATTTAATGTAATATTTAATTACACATAATCAATTCAAATATATATATATATAGGTGCAATATATATTGGTCTTATATAGTATATTATATGTTGTATTTATATAATAAAATATAATATAATAGTAAATTAGGTTAGGGGGATGCACCAATAAATCCCAAATTGATAACTTATACACTGTTTAGTCCTAAAAGTTTTCTTATAGACTGAAAGGTCCCATTACAATGTTTCAAACATCAGATTAATGTTTCGAACATTAGATTTCAAACATCAGATTTCAATAATGTTTGAAATTATAGGATGAATGTTTCAAACATTAGATTTCACACATCTAATATTCATCAGATTTTAATAAATTTTGAAATTATAGAATGAAACATCAGATTCATTTACATCATGAACATCATGATGATGTATAAATGGGACTAAATGGAACATAAGAAAACTTTTAGAACTAAATGGTTCAACTTTTCAGAAACTAGGATTTATGGGTAAATTTTCCATTAGGTTAAGGGTGTTGTCATTAGGAAGAGAAGAGAAAAAATAAAATAAAAAAGAGATGTGATTGAGACCCCCTCAACCATCAACCCCCACCACCCCCACACACACGTGGGGGTTGGTGATTAGAGGAGGAGAAAAAAATAAAAAAATAAAAAAATCTAGCCAATCAATCCAAGAGGGGGTCGTGGGGGTGGGGGAAAAAGGGGGTCCGAATCATTTTTGAATAAAAAAAGGCTCTGTGCGTAGGCAAGTTTCGAGAAAGAGAGACGAGGGGAGAGAGAGGAGAGGTAGAAAGAAAAATAAAAAGGTTAGAGTTTTATTTTGGTGATTTCATTAATTCTCCAAGTATTTCCTTAATCTTTGAAAAAATAATTGTGATTGCAAAATCCACTATCCTTTATTTATGTTTAATTTGTTGTTTTTATTTATATGATGTTGGTTTGATATTGTATTTGTATGTAGATGATGGATTGATTTCAATTATTTAGGTTAGTTGTGTATGCAAGGTTTAGGATTTTTATATATATTTATTTTCACATTTATGGATATATGAAATTAAAATAAACTAGGAACTCATAGATAAATTCTGTATACTCCACTATGACTCCATGGATTATTTTTTTATTTGAGTGCTGGTGAGAAAAAGTGTATAAAAAAAATGTGAAGATTATGAGATTTATTTGAATGCCTTAGGCTTGGCATTGTTATATTTATTCTTATTAGTAGATGAGGAGTTGTGTATATATATATATTGTTTCCTCGTCCTCAGGAGTAAACGAGTGCTTTGATTTACGCGCACACGTATATGCTAATCGTCTGGGGAGTGTGGGTCAAACTCAAGACGATATCCCCGTGCAAGTTTGGCTTCGGAGCAGTGTTAGGTATACGAAGGCACATGAGATATATGTGTAGGCCAGAAGTGAAGGGCCAAAGTAGTGGAATTAAGATACAAAGAATTAAATATGAGCTTATTGGTATAGTTTGAATTGTATTGATTTGTACATCTCGAAAAATAGTAAATGATCTCAATAAATTACAAAATTTGGGCAAATGCATGCATACGTAATTCTAGACAACTTTTTGCATTTTAACTTTTACCTAAAAAGATCAATTATAACTTGTAATCGGATAATCTTAGTTACAATAGTTTTTATTCATTTTAGCAATGTAAATTTTAGATGTTATTTTAACCCACGAAACGAGCTCATTTTCATTGATTTCGCGTAAACTGAAGTTAAACTTTATTCTGAACACTTTTCGTGTTTTGAACTTTTTTGCAAAAAATCATTTTAGGGTAATTTCTTTTCGTTTTCAAATTTAGATTTTTTCTTGTCGATTTTCATTTAAGTTTTTCTATCAAGTTTTTTCTCTCAACCTGTTTAGTTTCTACTAAATCCATTCATACTACCTTTTAGGAAATTTGATTCTGTACAATTTTTGTTCTGAGTTTTGGTCAATTCGAATGATTTAAGCATGAAATTGTGTATTTTTATACTTCTTTAGTAATTTACTTATAACTAAATTATACTAACTTTATTTTTTTGTAAAATGGTGAGTCTTACTAACTTTTTATGCAGGGCTGACCCACCATATTTTTTTTTTTTTTTTTATACTCAATTTATATTTAGTTGTGTACGGGCAAGAAACTAAATGTCACCGTATCTCGAGAAATTACCCCTTCGTCTCGGTGTGGATGGAACTACTTGTCTTGTTCCGTAACAAGAATTAAATGTACTTTTGTTTGTATCTGGTGGACACGTGAGTGTCAAATCTTATACTCATAACAGTATACTTGTATACTGACCCACTTTGTCTCTTGACATCTCGGGTGCGTTTGGTTTGAGCGCTACGGAGCTTCATCTGCAGGATTAATTGGGACTACAGTGGTAAAGAGAAATAACTATGGTTGTAAAACATGTCTCTCGGATTTCTTTTGTTTTCTTGAGTTTAGAGTTGATATTAATTAATTTATTTATTTTATGATTTTAGTATTTTGATAATTTGGCATTTTGGGTTGTTTCTAACTTTACATTATTTAAGTTGTTTTGACTATTTGTTGCTACTTTAATATTGGAAGTATTGAATAGTTATGAATTTATGATGGATGGTTTGGTTGGCCTTTTTTTTTTTTTTTTTATCTCTTGTAATTTTTTTTCAGCATTGAAATTTACTGAAACCAAACTAAGATGAAAATATTTATATTTTGTTTCACCCTTAGGATTTGGATGATGGAATATTTATTGGTATTTAGTCCTAATTTAATATTTAATTATCCAAATTTTGGGACGTAAAAGTTTAGTATCAGAGCTCTAGGTCACCCTAGACTTATGAGAGTTTTGGTGATCCTTGGATTGTGGAAGCATGGGTTAGCTGGTTTAGTTGGGTGATTGAATTTATTCAAAGCATTTATGATCTTTTTTTTTCTTTTTTCTTTTTTTTTTTTTTTTTGTGTGTGTGTGTATTTAACTTGAAAGTGATGGCTGGAAGGTATAATTTGAGAAATGTTGAGCCTAGTGGCACAGGGGAAAAAACAACTGCTAACACGGTGACGGCAGCTACGGTTGCTACTGGAACAACCAATACTGTGCAGATTATTGTGGGGGAGATGATGGCTCAGTTTCAGATTGTGCAAAACAATAATCAAGGCCAACAAGAAGATCCCTTTGCAAAGAGAAACAAAGACTTTGGTTCTTTAGGAGGTCCGAAATTCTCTGGAGATAGAGGACCTACTACAGCTAGCGCTTGGGTCTAGAAATGTGAGATGGTGTTTGGTCGTATGCAGCTCAAGAAGGTCCAAAAACAGGAGTTGGCTACACATCAACTTGAGGGAGTAGCCTTATTTTGGTGGAACTCGTGTAAAGAGAGTCCAGATTTGACGACTGTGACTTGGACAGATTTCAAGACCCATTTTGACCAAAAGTTTGTTCCTACTGCTATTCGGTCTTAGCTGAGTGATGAATTTTTTTAAGTTGACTCAAGAGAGTAGAATAATGATTGAGTATGTCTCCTAGTTTAATGAGTTGTCTCGTTATGCCCCTCACTTGGTTGACACGAATGAGAAGAAAAATGAGAGGTTTATTAAGGGATTAAATCATTACCTGTCTAAGTCACTTTGATACTGAACCCTTTGACAGAGTTCTTGACTTGGCACTGAAGAATGAGGAAAAGGAAAAAAAAAGTTTAAGGATGGAAAGGCCAAGGTCGGATAGACTTTCAGAGGGAGTCATTTCTAGCAGTGTGGTGGGAACAAATACCAACCCTACTATCAAAGGCATAGAGGTCAGCAGTTTTAGAGGCCATAGCAACAGGGTAGTCAGGGCAATTTCAGACCTCAGGGTAATTTCAAGTCTTAGGGCAATTTCCAGCCCCAGGGACACTATTATTAGAGATAGGGTGGTCTACGCCCACAGGGTTATCAAGAACAGCGGCAACATGTGCTACAGATGGGTTATCGTCCTCTCATACCTCAATTGGAGGGACCCCCACCTATCAGAGAAGTAACACCTCAATCGATCAATCGAAAGTGTTTTGGGTGTCAGTAGTTGGGACATGTAGTCAAGGATTGCCCTTAGAAACAGTAAGCGCGACAGGGTCAGAGAACTCCAGCCAGGGCATTTGTAGTGATGCCAAGAAATGACAAAGTGTAAGGTACCTTTAATCTTTTTCAAGAACCTATTAGAGTACTTTTTAATACTGGTGCCTCTTATTATTTCATATCTAGACAGTTTGTAAAAAGAGAACACCTTATAACTACCTTCTTGTCTAGACTTATTTGTGTTGAGACGCCTTTGGGAGGGGCAGTTACTCTTTATAAGATGCGTAAAGATTTTGAGATTGACTTTGCGGGCAAAGTCTTGTATGTAGATCTAATTGTGTTAGGGTTTGAGGGGTTTGTAATTATTTTGGGTATAGATTGGCTACGAAAACACTTTGTGACTCTAAATTATGTTGAAAGGGCTGTGAATATAAATATTCCCGATATGCCACGGCTTACCCACACTTATAGCGATGGAGGAGAGTCTGTGATGACGAGTTTTCTGTGCTTGGTAGAAATCCCTAAGTAGGATACTAGTGAGATAGATGTGGTATGTGAGTTTGAGGATGTATTTCATTAGATACTTAGACGTCCACCTCGACGGGTAATAGAATTTCACATTGACTTAGTGTCGGGAAGTGCACCGATTTTCTTAGGCGGCATACAAAATGGAACCTAAAGAGCTTGTGGAGATGAAAAAACAGTTGGAAGAGATGCTTCAAAAAGGGTTTCATACGTTCAAGTAACTTCTCGTAAAGAACACCCACGATATTTGTCTCCAAGAAAGATGACACTCTCCGCATATGCATAGATTACAAAGAGCTGAACAACGTGACTATCAAAAACAAGTATCTGCTATCTAGATTTGATGATTTGTTTGATCGGTTAAAGAGAGCAGCCGTGTTCTCTCAGTTTGATCTCAGAACGGGTTACCATCAGATGGGTGTGTCAGAGGAAAGTACACCGCTTACTACTTTTCGGACTCGGTATGGGTTGTACGAATTTCCTGTAATGTCTTTTGGCTTGACAAATACTCCTGCCTATTTCATGGACTTGATGAACAGAATTTTCAATCATATCTAGATAAGTTTGTGATTATCTTCATAGATGATATCCTGGTGTATTCTAAGAATGAAGAAAAGCACAAAGAACACTTGAAAGTCATGTTGCAAACTTTGAGGGAGCAACAATTATACGCTAAGTTCAGTAAGTGTCACTTTTGGGAGAAAGAAGTTCGAATTTTGGGACATGTTGTGTCCAATCAAGTGATAGTAATAGATCTTGAGAAAATTGTTGCGGTCAAAGGTGAGGAGTTTTTTAGGACTAGCCGGTTATTACAAGAGATTTATAGAGAAGTTTTCAACTATTACAGCACCCATGACCAAGTTGACCTGCAAGAATGTAAAGTTCTTATGGACAGATGATTGTGAGAAAGCTTTCCAAAAGTTAAAGCAACGTTTGATTACAACTCTGGTGTTAACTATACCAATACAAGGAGAAAAGTTAGTAGTGTTTACTGATACGAGTGAAACTGGTTCAAGATGTGTGTTGATGCAACATCAGAAGGTTGTATCTTATGCCTCACGATAGTTAAAACCTCATGAGAGACGATACCCTACTCATGACTTAGAGCTGGCAGTAGTTGTTTTTGTGTTGAAAGTGTGGCGATACTACTTGTTTAGGGAGTGCTTTGAGTTATACACAGATCACAAGAGCCTTAAAATATCTTTTTTCTCAAAAGAGTTAAATATGAGGCAACAGGGGTGGGTTAAATTCATCAGCAGTTATGATTTTGAGATCCTTTACCACTCGGGAAAAAGAAATGTGGTCGCAGGTGCACTTAATCGACAACATAGGATTATAGCTTCTTTGACGATTCAGGAATAAAAGCCCTTGGAGTTAGTTTCTATGCATGATGTTCAACCAATAAAGAGTATCGAGAGGGCATAAATTGGTAGTTTGATCGTGCAATCGACGTTACTGGGTAAAGTTCGTCAGATGCAGTATTTAGATGGGTTCCTCGTTAGCAAGCTCGATGACCTTGTAGTGGATTTGATCGATGATTGTCCTATTGATTGGTCTGTGAGAGGGGGAATTGCGATTCAGAGACAGGTTGTATGTACCTAACATTGTTGAATTGAGGATAGAGATTATGGATGATGCCCATGGGTCCCAATACACCATTCACCTTGGCGAGACTAAGATGTATCATGACCTGAAGAGGACATTTTGGTGGGAAGGTATGAAAAAGGGCATAGGAGAGTATATTTCTCAATGCTATGTATGTCAACAGGTTAAAGCAGAACACCAATAACCGTTTGGAATTTTGCAGCCTCTTGAGATCCCTACTTAGAAATGGAAGTACATCTCTATGGACTTCGTAGATGGATTGTCGCGGTCTAAGTGAGGCAATGAACCTATTTGGGTGATAATAGATCGACTTACCAAGTCTGTTCATTTTATTCTTATCAGTGTTCACCGAACTACAGATAAACTGGCTAGGCTGTATATTCAGGAGGTGGTGCGACTTCATGGTGCGCTAGTTTTTATAATTTTGGATCGTGATCTGTTGTTTGTGGCAGAGTTTTGAGAGAGTTTTCAACATGCTTTGGGTGCTAGGTTAGACATGAACACGACTTATCATCCTCAAATGGATGGGCAAACTGAGTGGGTAAATCAGATCTTTGAGGATATATTGAGAGCTTGTGTCCTCGATTTTGGTAGTAGTTGGGAAAAACACTTGTCATTGGTGGAGTTTGCTTATAATAATAGCTATCACTAAAGTATCGAGATGGCACATTTTGAGGCTTTGTATGAAAGGCCATATCAATCACCTGCTTGTTGAATGGAGGTAGGAGATGCACCGTTGTTAGGGCCAAAGTTAGTGAAAGAGACCACAGAGAAGGTGAACATTATTCGGGAACGTATTAAGACTGCACAAAGTCATCAGAAGAGTTACGCTGATAGAAAACGTAAGAGGGTTAAGTTGAATGTTGGAGATTTTGCGTTTTTGAAGGTCTCGCTGATGAAGGGTATCATGCAGTTCGGAAAGAAAGGAAAGTTGGCACCTAGATTTGTGGGACCATACAAGATCACTGAGAGGATTGGTAATGTGGCTTACAAATTAGTCTTACCACCTGCTTTAGCTATAATTCACAACGTGTTCCATGTATCTTTATTGCGAAAGTGTGTGCAAGACCCTTCCCAAGTAGTATCACAAGAAGTGTTAGAGCTAGTGATGATCTAACGTATGTGGTGCAACCGGTTACTATTTTAGACCAGGATGTAAAGCAGTTGCGGTGCAAGAAAGTGAATTTAGTGAAAATGCAATGGAGTGAGGATGAAAACGATATTACTTGGGAATTGAAAGAAAAATTTCGGTGTATGCACCTGGAGCTTTTTACTTAGTAATCTCTTCTATTGAATCTCGAGACGAGATTCTTTTGAGGTATGTATATTATAGCGATCTTAATTTTTCTTAAGTCATTATTTTTTATTATTATTATTACTTTATTTTTTTATTGCTTTATTAATTGCACGGATATTTAATTATATATAATTAATCCGAATATATATAGGTGTTATATATATTGATCTTATATAGCACATTATATATATGTTGTATTTATATAATAAAATATAATATAATAGTAAATTAGTTTAAGGGTGCTGTCATTAGGAAGTGAAAAAAAAACCCCGTGCATGGGGGAGTTCTGAGAAAGAGAGACGAGGGGAGAGAGATGAGAGGTAGAGAGAAAAACAAAAGGGTTAGGGTTTTATTTGGTAGTTTCATTAATTCTCTAAGTATTTCTTTGATCTTCAAAAAAATAATTGTGAGTGCAAAACTTACTTTCTTTGATTTATGTTTATTTTGTTATTTTTATTTATTTATTTGATGTTGGTTTGATATTGTATTTGAATGTAGATAATGGAATGATTTCAATTATTTTGGTTAGTTGTGTTTGCAAGGTTTGAGATTTTTATATATATTTATTTTCGCATTCATGGATATATGAAATTAAAATAAACTAAGAATCCATAGATAAATTCCGTATACTCCACCGTGATTCTATAAATTGTTGTTTTATTTGAGTGCTGGTGAGAAAAAGTGTAAAAAAAAAAATTAAAAAAACAAACAAAAGAAGTGAGGATTATGAGATTTATTTGAATATCTTAGGTTCGGCAATGTTATGTTTGATCTCATGAGTAGATGAGGGGTTGTGTATATATATATATATATTATTGCCTCGTTTTTAAGAGCAGACGAGTTCTTTAATTTATGCGCGTATTTATATGCTAACCATCCGGGAGTGTGGGTCAAACTCGGGACGATATCCCCGTGCAAGTTTGGCTTCGAAGCAGTGTTAAGTATACGGAAGGCACATGAGATACATGTATAGGACAGAAGTAAAGGGCCGAAGTGGTGGAGTTAAGGTACGAAGAATTAAATATGAATTTATTGGTATAGTTTGAACTGTATTGATTTGTACATCTCAAAAAATAGTAAACGATCTCGATAAATTGTGAAATTTAGACAGAGTCATGTATACGTAATTCTAGACAACTTTTGTATTTTAACTTTTTACTAAAAAGGTAAATTAGAACATGTAATCAGATGATCTTGGTTACAATAGTTTTTATTCATTTTAGCAATACATATTTTAGATGTTATTTTAACCCACAAAAAAACAAGCTTCTTTTCATTAATTTTGCGCAAACTAAAGTAAATTTCTATTCTAAACACTTTTCATGTTTTGAACGTTTCCTAAAAAAATCATCTTAGGGCGGTTTCTTTTCGTTTTCAGTTTCAAGTTTTTTCCGATCGATTTCTGTCTAGGTTCTTCTATCAAGTTGTTCTCTCAACCTATTCAATTTCTACTAAATCCTTTCACGTTACGTTTTAGGAAATTTGAAATTGTACAACTTTTGTTCTTTAAATTTTGGTCAATTCGAATGATTTAAGTATGAAACATGTATTTTTATACTTCTTCAGTAATTTACTTATGATTAAATTATACTAAATTTATTTTCTTCCAGAATGGTGGGTCTTACTAACTTTTTATGCAAGGCTGACCCACTATATTTTTTTTATTTTTATTTTTGTTATACTCAATTTATATTTAGTTGTATACAGGCAAAAAACTAAACGCCACCGTATCTTGGTGCGGGTGGAACTACTTGTCTTATCCCGTAATGAGAATTAAATGTACTTTTGTTTGTGTCTGGTGGACACGTGAGTGTCAAATTTGATACTTATAGCAGTATACTTGTATACTGACCTTTTTTGTCTCTTGGCATCACAGGTGCGTTCTGTTTGAGCGTAGCCGAACTTCCTTTGCATGATTAGTTGGGACTACGATGATAACGAGAAATAACTATGGTTGTAGGACATGTCTCTCAGAATTCTTTTGTTTTCTTGAGTTTAGGATTGATAGTAGTTTATTTATTTTTTATTTTATGACCATAGTATTTCGATAATTTGGCAGTGTGGGTTATTTTCTAACTTCACATTATTTAAGTTGTTTTGACTATTTGTTGCTACTTTAATGTTGGAGGTATTGGATAATTATGAATTTATGATGGATGGTTTGGTTAGCATTTTTATTTTTTTTTTAATCCCTTGTAAAAAAAAAATTTAGCATTGAAATTTACTTAAAACCAAATAAAGACGAAAACATTTAGATTTTGTTTCACCCTTAGGATTTGGATGATGAAATATTGATTGGGATTTAATCGTAATTTAATATTTAATTGTCCAAATTTTGAGGCTTGACATATTGTCTTGGAATTTATTTTTCCAAAATAACCTTTCATATTAATAAATTATGTTTTTTCATAAGGGTAATTTTGGTATTTTAGAAAACCTTCATTAAACACAATTCCTTTCTCACCAAATTTTACCTCTGTTGGTGAGAAACAAAATGTAAGTTTGGTGAGAATCATTTTCTCACTATATCTCATCATTTCTCACCATTTCTCACTTATTTAATCATCCAAACAAGTAAAGAGATTTCATATTCTTACTATTTCTTTTATTTTTTTACCAAACCCCACCATCCAAACGAAGTGTAATGGATGATTGTTTTTCAAATGCATGGATTGCATATAAAACACAATTAATTATACTAGTTACATTTGTTTTTAGGAAAGAAGCTTCTTAAGTTTAAAATTGATTGAATTTTACCTCGATCAACTATGTCATAAGAAAGATTGAATGTATTAGTAATTAAGAATGATTAGTTAATAAGTTGAATTATGCAAGTTTGATTTATAATTTTGTAATTAAAAATATGAGAAGGGTGATTTTTAAGTATACAGTTTGTACACTTTTTATTTAGTACTTCAGTTTGAATTATTTTTGTTTTTTTAATTTATTTTAAACATTTTATATATTTAAAGAAATTTTAATAATTATATGTATGATCAAAATTTAAATACACAATCTTTTGATCCCAAATTTTTTATTTATTTAATGTATGAGAGGTTTCATATTAAGAATTCACTTTGACCCCCAAAATATCAGATCCGACCTTGTGTAGAAGAACCCAATAATTACCCTCATAGGTAAGCCAATAATTTAGTCTCATTAAGATATCAATCATTTCAGCTTTGTGGCACACGTGAATATGAGCCAAGAGCAAGGATTCCGGAAAAGTGAAATTCGATATTGCGAGTGTAAGTTGAGGTTCCTAAAGTGGAGTGAAAGCTGGCCTTAAGGAGGATTCAGAGACGTTCAATCTGGATATAAAAGTGAAGTTCAATTATCGAAAGTGATATCTCTTTTAGTCTAGTCTTCTTTTTCCTTTTGAGTGAGTTTCTTAAGATAGGATAGGAAATTGGGTTTTTTTTTTAGGGGTACTTACCAATTAGTCCTATTAACTAGACTTATTTACTTACAGGTCTTAGCTAATAAATTTAACACTATAAAAATAAGAGAGTGATAAATTTATCACTAAAAATTTATTCATAAAAACAAAGAGACTGATAAATTTATCACTATAAATTTATTCATAAAAATAAAAGACTGATAAATTTATTTTTATCAATTAATAAATTTATCAAATAGGACTTAATGGGTAATAAGTCTCCAAAGTAGGACCTATTGGTAGTTTACCTTTTTTTTTAATATCTCCCTTCCGGCTATCCTATTAAGTAATTTAGTCCGAGATCGAAACTAAACCGTGATTTCACTTTTTTTATTATCAATTTTTAACTTATTAAAAGCTACGCCAAACAAGTACCTTGTAAGACGGTAACAATTCATTTTGACTTCTTATTATTTCATACTTAATAGTATATTTGCTAGTTATAAATTAGGTTAGGACAATCAAATATTCGACACTTCTCCATATATTTGAATCTTTATACTCCTGGAAAACTTAAATGAATTGCTTATGGATTCCAATATATTCAAAATGAGTAATACTATACAAATAAAAAAATTCATACATAATGATATGACTTAATGTGAATTTTTTATTTCAAAATAAAATACCATTAAAGATGAATTTATATGAAATAATAATATTACCACATCATTCTTATCAAATATTTTGTATAAATTTTATTTAAGAATAGAATTTTCCATTCAAAACACTGCTTCACATTATTTAACATACAAGAGTCAAACAGAGCACCAACACCAACACCAACACCCTTTTGACTTGTATTTTTTCCCTGAGCATACTATTATTGTATTAGACTAATTAATCATAGGTGACACAAAACTCACTATAACACCTTCATATCCACATATCCCACATTGTACAAACACCAAATGCACAACCATATATATGTATAGCATCAATTCTTCTATTAATACAGAAATCAATCACAGAATTAGACATAATACTTTCACATAGATATAAAATTCACAAAAAGATGGAATTTACCTCTTGTGAGAAAGTTATGTTTGATTCTGTAATTGATTTCTGTAATTTTAAACTTTTTCACACTAATATGGCCTCTCGCCAATGTAATTACCCACCGGATCATAGTTACAAGTCATGAACACATCTCCACTGTCACAAACAACTCTAGCACACCCAACCCTCCTCGTCTTCCTCCACACAATCTGAGTATAATGCCCACACTGCTGCCCAACAGCGCATCCATTGGTCGAGTAATCATAGTACTTCTCTTCCTCTGCCCAAGCCCTCACCGCATCAGTCGGTGTCCATGTCGACCCACTCCCCCAATAAATGTTCTCTCCTAGCTTGAACTCTCCCTCAGGAAACGAATGCTCCACTGCACAATCCGATTTTCTCTGTCCCGCCCACCATTTTGCATATTTTTCGAGGTCAAAATCCCACGTGAATGGTAGTTCCCACTTTGCTGCTCTAACCATGTTTTGTGCATACAAGAATTGGAGTGACTCTCCAATGCAACCCCAACATAGTTGCTTCGAAATCCGGTATATGGTTTCGTTATCTGGCTTTTTCGGGCCTGGTTCGGGTGCTGGAGATTGGTGGTGAGAAGAGAGGGAAAGGTTGGTGGGAGTAAGGGTTGTGAAGAGAATGAAGAAGAGAAGAAAATATGGTTTCATTTTGTTTTTTTTTAGGGAGATAGTATAGTGTAGGTTTGTTTGTGACCCTGATTAATGTGGCCTGTGGTTCATACCCTTATAAGAATTTCAAGAAGATATGATTGATTGTCTGTGTCATGGTGTGGAGAAGATGGACCACGCGCGAGCTTGGATGTGCACACACTTTCATACCATAATTGAAGAGATGATTTATTTATTTATTTTTAGTTTTTTTATATGAATCATTATTAATGACAAATTTCACATGATATGATGATAAATTTCACATGATATCATATTAATTACATATGATAAATGGCATATACCACATGAAACTATCACATGATATGATTAATATTAGTTTAATAAGTATAAATTTTTAAGTGTATGGATGTTAGCTAAAATCATTGTGGCAATCTTGCTAATCACTCAAAGCCAATAATAGAAGGAAATAAGACCTTTTTTTTTTTTCTTAATATGGAAATTGTTGCCATGCTTTTAGTGACGAAACCAGTTACTTGTTTGATAATATTTATGTTTACAAAGAAAATCAAAAATTTAAAATTAAAAAAAAAAATTTATTTTCATTTGTTTTGAAAACAAGTTTTAATTCCATCTCCCTTTCCCCTCCTGCTGCCCATAATCAAGCCTCAATTCCAACCAACACCATTGATGACCCCCGCTAATCATTATCACCAACAACCATTTCTATCCTCACCTCTGGCGACCACCTCCAGCAAATCTCAAGCTCTAATGGCCAAAAGCCACTGACAACCAACCATTTTACTCCCTTTATCCCAAAATATTAGTTCATTTTAAGAAATTCATTTTCTTTTTGTTGTACAATTATTACACTTCAAAAATACTAACTTTTTAAAAATTACCCTTTGTCTTTTTTTGAGAACATCAATTGTCTAATTATACTTTTTGTGTATATTAATGCTAATGGATTTAAAGGAATGAAAAATAGAAAATTCATATAATTTTAGTCCTTGGTTTTTTAAAAATGGCTAATATTTTGAGACAATGAAAAATGAAATAAGGAGTTAATATTTTGAAACTGAGAGACTATTTGTTTTCGAAATAAGTTTTTAAAAATATACAAACATATTTTTAAATTTTTTTTATAAAAAATAAATATAACCGTATTTAATGTTTTATGAAATAAAAACTATAAATATTCCAAAAAACTCCTGTTTTTGTTTTTATTTTTCAAGATATTTTAAAACAAAAGGAAGTTACTAAACCCACCCTAAAATACTTAAGTACAAATAGTAATTAGTTAAGTTTTCAGACAGTATTAAAACACATCAAATGCACAATTGAATTTCATAAAGTTACAATTTAAAAACAACCAATGTAAAACTATAATGATCACAATCATTTAAAAAAAAATTGCAATACCAATTTTGGAATCCAGACACTATTTTTAATACATATTTGTAGCAGGAGTGACCCAACTATTTTTGAGGCCTCCGGTGTGTTAGGACCTTTTGTTGTCAAATTCCATGGATCAAACCCAAGGTTGTAATTTTTTAAATTCACATGTTGGGTCAAACTAGGATTACTTTGGATTTCTCTAAAAAGTTGATTTTTTTCCAAAACCAGGATTACTTTGGAGTCCTTTAAGAAGTTGGTTTTCTTCCAAAAACAGGATTACTTTGGATTTTCTATAAGTAGTTGGTTTTCTCCCAAAACTAGACTACTTATTAATTCCTCCAGATCTTCTTTTTGGTTCTTAAGGTTTATATCTGGGGATATTTTGTTAGTTTTCTTTGATATTTTATTGAGTATTCAACTCATGGTTTAAAAGAGAGTACATAAAAGGTTTTGTTTTTTATACAAAAGAGAGAGTTGTTCTTCGGTGGATTCTGAAGAATTCGAGCCTGAAGCTTCGGTGGATTCTGGAGTGGCTCATCAAAAAGACAATTCCGTGGTGAAGATAGGGTTGGAAAAGACACATAGAGGTTGGTTCAATTAGGCTGTAACGCCCTCAAAATAAACCCATTATAATATATATATATATATATATCATTAACATGCAATATTAAAAGGAAACAATTCGTTATCTCATTCATCAGAGTATTACTAAATAAAAACAAATACATGTAACATCAAATTAAATGCCCTCCGGGCTTACATCTTTCCAAGCCAACACTTGGACACAAGGATATGAGTTCTAACTCAAATACAAATAAAGCCCTAGGCTTGAATGTTTACATGTATTATCAAATAAAAACAAAGAACTAAAGATAGTCTTTAAAATCCAAATCCTTCCAAGCTAAGTCCTTGGAGGTAGCTTATCACCTGGACCTGAAAATGATGTTCCCATATAGGGTGAGCCACAGCCCAGTAGAAATGTACTAAACCAAATATAAGCATTGAATAAAGTATTAGCATTCAATAGATGGTTAACCAAGATAATCAGTTATATCATTATACAGTCTCATGACATTAAGGTCTATGACACGTCTCACTTTCCATTATTATCAATATGGCTCAGAACCTGGCCAAACTTACAACAGTGAAATATATATATATATATCATATTCACATTACTTCCAATATCAACCAAACAAATGAGACTCAGGCTCATATCAAAACACTTCATACTTCCAGTTTGATACATATTTTAGTGCTGTATCAATAACATGTAAAAACACTTCAATATCAATAAGCACACATAATAGTGATGCTAATGGAGTCCATCCCCTATCTCCTCCCAAACAAAATCCGGTTTAGAGTCCATCCCCTATCTTCCCCTAAACCGTGGAGTACATCCCCTATCTCCTCCCACACAATATGCAAATGCAATTCTCAATCAATACACGTATTTTCTGTATTAATTCAACAGTCAAAATTAATGACTTAACCAATGTGATTAGTTTCAGTTATCCCTAATCCACATGCAATGCCTACAATAATCACGACTATCCTCCACCGATAGCCCAAAACAGTTATTTCTAGACTGGAAATAAATATATCAACAATTCAATAGGCGAATGATTTAAATTATCCAACTACACCATTAGATCAATAAATTCCTCAATTCTCCTTAAATTAATTATACAAATCAATTCATTAAAACAACTAGGGTTTTTCCCAAAATTACCAAAATACCCCAACATATCAAACTACCAAAACTTAGAACAAAACTTATAAGATGGAGTAGGAAATCCCTACCTCGAAGAAAACAACTCAAATGGAGAAGATGGAGATGACCACCCAAAATCCAAAGTGCTCCAAACCGCGTAATGTTCAGATTAAAACGGAGCCCTTGACTCACACTACCTTTTTAATAAAGAACCTAGGGTAGAAACACACTCTAAATAGATCAAACCTAGGAGAGAAGGTGAGTGGAAGGAGAGAGAAAACGTCCCTAGGGTTCTGAAATCAAAAAGGTGCTGAAAAAATGTTTTAAAAACCGCTGCTGCCTATTTAAATAAAACAGGCTCGCTCGAGCGAAGAAGTGGTCGCTCGAGCGACCAGACACAAAGAATACTCGCTCGAGCGAAGGAAAGCTCGCTCGAGCCAACAATACGATGCTTCAGGTCTGCAACCCAGAAGCACGCTCGAGCGACAGAATGCTCGCTCGAGCGAAGAACTCGAAACTCGCTCGAGCGAAGAAAAGCTCGCTCGAGCCAACAAATACAGCTCTCAGGTCTATATTAGACGCAATCGCTCGCTCGAGCGAAGAAACCCTGGCTCGAGCGAAGGACCAAAACAAGAGCTCGCTCGAGCGACCAACTCCTCGCTCGAGCGAAGGTCTAGAAATCTGGACAGCAACACTTGGTTTCTAACCCAACTCACCTGTAACAAACCTGCCTAATACAACCAATAACTCATGAATAAGGAATTTAGAGGACAGCAACAACAATACTATAACAACAGGATCTACGGAACATAAGTCCGGATACAACAACCGAATGGGAAAAGACCGGGGTCGCTATATAGGCGTTGTGGATTCGCTAGATAATTGAGAGTATACCTGTGTAATTCCTTTAAATCTTCTTAGTGGATTGTTCTTGTGGCTGTTGCCCGTGATTTTTTTATCACAATTGGAGGTGTCCAATTGTGGTTTTTCCACGTAAAATCGTTGTCTCTTTGTCTTGATTGTTTGATTGGGATTGTTATATTCTGCTTAAAATTGATACATAATCACAAATCAACATCTAGGAGGTTTCTAGATTTTTCACGGTGAAATCTCAAAATGAGGCTTTTGTATTATTAATTTAAATAATAATTACTTAAATTTTCAATTATTTAAATTTAATTTTTACTACTTTCAAGATGCAAAATCACTAATTAAGTATTTACAATAAAGGTTTTATTCCACTTGCTAATTAAGTTTTTTATGATCAACCATACGGAGAACAAATGTTAATTTTATTGTAGTGAAATGCGAAAAACAGCCCTTAGGGATATTATTAGTATTAAAAAAAATTATGTAAAAAATATATTGAAATGTGTAAAAATAATTTAGAATATATAAAAAATATATTGAAATTATAAATCTTTTAACATTTAGAGTTTTTTATTGACCGCACTTAAGTCTGTCATTAATAAGATCCTTTATTGAAAGATGTTTGATTGGTAGCACACACTATTTTGGGGGTTAAACCATAAAAGGATCACTTTATCTGAAATATTGTAGCATATGTGCCGTTTATTTATTTGTACAGTACAAGTATAAAAGAAAAAAACACATGAAGCATTAGTTTTTTTTGTTTTTTTTTAATTTTCAAATTATCATTTGAGCACGGGCCTCATCAACTTCATTTTTAAGTCCAAAGAAATAACTCTTTTTTTTTTCTTTTTTTTTTATATGTGTGTTTTACCCATTACTGAACACTCTGTTTGGATAAAGTGATTTGGTAAGAAATGATAAAAAGTGATGAGAAAGAAAATTATTTTCTTATATTTAGCTTATAAGTTGAGTGCGAATGGAATGAGAAATGGTAAAAAATAGAACTTTCTTGTTAAGCTTATTTCATTTTTATTAAAATTGTGAGATTTAGTGAGAAACAAATTGATTGGTTATAAAATATTTATAATACCAAGATTCTCCATTAAAAAAATAAAATAAATAATAATTAAAAAAAAACTCAATTGTATTTCTTTCTCACATATTTTTTCTTTTCTTTTCTCATGGGTGAGTTTACAATGTGCACTTGCATATTGTAGGAAAAATTATACTTTATGTGAGAAAAGTTATACATTTTGTGAGAATAAAGTTACATTTTTCATGATGAAAATTATAAATTTTGAAGTTATGATATGCACCTAAAAGTTATGTATAACTAAAATTATATTTTTTGTGAAAAAAGTTATACATTTTTATGAGAAACAAAAAATTATATTTTTCGTGAAAAAAAAAAAATATATTTGTAACAAAATTACACATTTTATGAAAAAAATTATGCTTTTTGCATAAGGTGCACACAAAGTGCACCCAACAAGGAGGGCACGTCATACCATTCTCCTTAGATGTTCCAAGATGAGTCCTCCACGCTCCTTTAGGGGTGCATATGGTTTGCGCTCCCATACCACAAAATGTATAACTGTGTCACAAAATTTTGTAATATCAATTATAAAATATATAATTTTATCATAAATTGGTGTAAAAAAGTATATTGTAATCAAGTTATAAACTTTTGTAATGTCAATCACAAAATTGTAGACATTTTGCTATGCCAAATTATAACAAAATTACAGATTTTATGATTATTATTACAAAATTTTATAATAAAATTACCTATTTTGTGATAAGTTGCAAATCATATGCACACCTAAATAGGTGCCCACTATAGCATTTCCATAAAATATTACAACAATTTCTGTTCTTTTATTTTTTTACCTACAATCCGAACGGAATTGGTGTTCGTGTTGTGCTTTGTGGCACAACACCTATGTTGTGAGGTCCTATGGGATATGTTCTGAGTCTTTTTTGATAATTTGAACCGTTCATATTGTAGGATATATTAAGCATATTATTCATACAAAAATTTAGGTTAATCGAATATACGTAATCTCATGATCAGTAATAATTATTTTTTAAAAAATTATCAAAATTATACTAATCATTTATTTTTGTTTAAAACAAATGTAGTCTTGTTATGGGATTCTAGATATCTAATTGATCTGATTTTTTTTATGTATGATTATTCGACGAATCTTATAATATAAACAAATCGGATCATGAAAATAGACACAAGACACGTCCTAACAAGCCTCACAAAACGTCATGTTGTGCCGTAAAGCATAGCACCTACCCCAAATCTCCGATATGAGAGTGTAAGATTCTTTGTTTAACCTAACAATATATATATATATCATTAAGGGTAAAAAAATTTAGAACCTTTTCAAATATAAAGCCTTAAAATTAAAAGTTAGATAGGAAGTGTTAACACAAGTGATGTGGACGGCGTTTGGGAATGGCAATATTTTCATAGTCGCAAGGGAGATATGCTAAGTTTGAAGGACCCGTGAGCTATATTATCATGTGGTGGTCATGTTATGTTGCACCCGTGAGCTCTCTCTATTTGTTTGTTTCATGGGACAAACTGGCCCATTGCACATTCTAGAAAAATGTGGCACATGGTGCCAAATAATTGTGGATACGTGTAATTTATATGTGTGGGGGAAAAGCCGATAAAGCAGCCACTTTGGCGCGGTGTGATTTTTATGAGTCTGACAGCTCTTGAATTTATTTTAATGATTTGAATCGGTAATAATATCCAAATTAATTAAGTATTTGTAACTCATAACAATACAATATTTATGTTTGTAGGAAGGGTCAATTTGGAGAAATTTTATTTATACACACCACATTGTCTTTGTGCACATCCTTTCTCACTCCACACACTTTATAATTTAATTCTTAAGTATTTATCTCAGTTCACACACCTCACATTTCAAATATACTCATTTAATAAAAAAATGTGTGCACACCAAGAGCTACTATTTCCACACAATTATTCCTTTTTATACATATTCTTACTTAATACACACACCAAATAATTTTTAAATTTTAATTTTCACTCCAAATCCTAAATCCCATACCACCATAGCTGCTTGTCTATCAGTGTCCTCCCTCAACTTCGACCTCAACCACTCAAACCCTTCCTCCCCCAACCTTTCACTCCATCAACACCGCTACTACAAAACTCCTACCACTGCAAAGCCACCACCATTGTGACCTGCAGCTACCACCATGAAACTCTCCCATTCCCACCCACGGTGGCTACCACGCAAAATCCATCACCCACCATTGTTTCTGTTCAAAATACCAAATCCGAACAGACATGCTTTGTTGAGGGAAGCAAGTATGAATATTTGTTTTTGTTTTATCAAACATGCCTTTTTTTTATCAACGTTGTTTGTAGGTAAAAAACTATTGACATATATACATATGAAAAAAAAACAAGAAAAAGAAATATATATATATATATATAACTATATCTAGTATAATATTGGGGTAACGTAGCTTCATTTTTGTTTACTATTAGATATATGTTTTTCTGTTGCTTTGCTTCCAAATCAAAGGCTAAAGTTCAAACTTGTAGCATTGAATTGTTAGTGGCGATTATGCAAAATCAAACTTCACGATGGGATAGGATTCGCAACAGTTGGAGGGTTTGCGACAGTGTGGGGTTCACCGTGATAGAGGGTGATAGCTATGGCTGGCGGTGGTGGTTGGCCGGTCAGTGTGTGTTTGTTGAGTGCTCCATCAACAGGTGTATGTTCGATCTAAAATAGTAATTTGAGTAAGGGATAGATTTGTAATTAAAAAATAAATCATAAAGTGTGTGGAAAAAGAGGAATAAGTGTGTGTGGAAATAGAACTCCCCATCAATTTGGGCCTATATATTAAAATTAATTATGATCAATCAGAAAGTCCAATATTGATGGGCCCAGATATATCGTCATCAAACGGGTTGGATCTCTCTAAGTCTTGAAAGGGTTCAGATCCACGAACATAGAGACTTATTCGGGTCCGGACTCGAAAAAGCATTGAGCAAACCTAGAGATCCGAGGCATTCGGATTTTGAACGGATTCAATCACAATTTAGAAGTCGCTCCTTTGATAGTCCTAGAACATTTGCGGACTTGGAGCATTCCAAGATACCCACCATAAACATGAGTGAGGTTAGAGTCTAAACAAAGGGCCTGAATCCCGGGACGGTAGGTGGAGATGAATTCACTTGTCGATTAATTTAGTCTATACCTGGGTCGAGGTGACACGACCTCGAGGAGTCCATGAGACTCGGCAATATTTGCAGCAAGGGAGTCCTCTAGGACGACCCCAACCCTTTGGGATGATTGGTTAGGCATGGCTAAGAAGAGGGGTTCACCGAGGGGTTGATCTCATCTTTGGGATTTTTCTCATCCTCAGAGAAATCACCTCCTCGAACAAAGTAGTTAAGGAGAACATTCCTCCCATATGCCTTGCACATGGGACTCCATCACTTGAGTTGCCTATATATAGAGCACTTCCCATAACTTTAAGGAAGAGAAATTTTAGAAAGGGAGAGCCTTTGGGAGTTCTCATCCTCCTTAGGATCTATGAAAGCTTTCCATGATTATCTCTGTCTAACTTTTTTGCCTTCTTCTTCACCTACCTCGTCTTCCCATCATCTCTTCTCTATGTGAGCTTCCATTAGTTGTGACCATTGAAGAATCTTAGTCTCGCCACTTATTTCTAGGAGATTCAAAATTTTCGATGACATTTGAATTTTCCGTTCGAAATTTTCGGTGACATTCGAATTTTTCAACAAGCCTTCAAAGATTCTGGCTATTTTTTCAACGATCTTCGACTTTCCTGGCAACATTCTCAGACCCTTACATACAATGTTTGAGAAAATTAAATGGTTTGAATAATTTTAATAATTTGTTTAAAAACAATTAGAGCTAGATCAAAGGGCTATACACGTCCGATTAATCTCATTTTTTATATGAATGATATACTCAACGAACTTTATAATATAAACTGTTCAAATTATCAAAATATGATTGGAATAAATTTCCTAAGTGTGACAGCACAATTGCTGTCACAAAACCCACGCCAAATCTTATTAAAAAAAAAAAAAAACATCTAAAATCATTTTTATTAAGAAATCAAACTTTTTCAAAAACAGCAAAGTTGGTCATGTTTTTCAATGCAAACTCTCCTCGGGTGACCATTAATAAAACTTAATGCCATAACAAATACCAATATATATATATATATATGAAAAATTTAGAAATCCCTAGATATTGATTTGTGATTATGTATCAATTTTAAGCAGTATATAACAATCCCAATCAAACAATCAAGACAAATCAACACAACGATTTTAACGTGGAAAAACCTCAATTGGAGCACCTCCAATTGTGATAAAAAATCACGGGCAATAGCCACAAAACAATCCACTAAGAAGATATAAAGGAATTACACAAGTATACTCTCAATTACCTAGCGAATCCACGCCTGAATTGAACCAACCCCTATATGCCTCTTCCAACCCCGTCTTCACCTCGGAATTGTCTTGACGATGAGCCACTTTAGAATCCACCAAAGCTTCAGGCTCGAATTCCCCAGAATCTACTGAAGAACAACTCTCTCTTTTGTGTAGAATAAACAAACAAACCTTTGATGTATACTTCTTAAACCATGAGTTGAATACTCAATGAAAACATCAAAGAAAACTAGCAAAATAGCCCCAAATATAAACCCTAGAACCCAAGAAGAAGATCTGGAGGCGTTCTCCTAGATTTGGACTGAAACACATATTTATAGAAAACTGTCCCGCGATCTCCGCTTGAGCGTCAGATTGGCCGCTCGAGCGGACCTACGCTCGAGCGCGGAAAGTTCCGCTCGAGCGGAAAAAAACAACATCCAGTATTTTTACAGGCAAACACACTTCTGAAACCCAGCATTCTCCGCTCGAGTGGGGGAATATCCGCTCGAGCGGACAGGCAACTTTGAATGCATTTTTGCATTTTGCTTCGGAGGCGCTGCCCCTCGACCCCGCCGTGGCGCTGCCCCGGACCCGCCAAGGGGCGTTGCCCCCTAGACCCCCGCGAGTTGACCGGGCAGCTCGATTCCCGTCATAATCAGCGAAGTGGCAATCTTGAAAGAATTAACACCACAAATTTCTTTGCAAAGCACGATTCAGGTTGGATTCGCATCTAACAACTCATAGTCTCACTGAAATAAAAAGTGCGAAAACAAGTACAACTGAAAGGAGTTTTGTCAAACGGGATTGCCAAGAAATAAAACCTAACAATATATATATATACCGATAAATCTCATCTTATAACAAGTATTTCAATTAGTTTCAAATTTTTTCTATTGATCTATTAAGTCTTATTAGTGAAGAGTTTCATTCCATGTGATCCTATTTTTTATTTTGATAGTATTTCGGTGGACAACTATATCATTTTATTAATGTGATACGTATGATATGACATTCCAATGTGACAATTATTAATGTGACACTCCAACATGGCCGGTATGATGTGACACTAAAAAAAAAAATTAAAAATTCTTTAGTGTATTTTTTTTTTCTAAATGTGACAATGTGGCGGATACGATGTAAAAAACTAAAAACTCTCTAGTGCACTTTTTCAAATGTAACATATGACACTCCAATATGGAGGGCATGATGTGACACTCTAAAAAAACAAAAAACTCTTTGTATACTCTTTCTAAATGTGAAGACATGACGGATATGATGTGATAACTAAAAACTCCTTAATACACTTTTTTTCAAATGTGATGACGTGGTGGGTATAGTGTAATACTCTAAAAAAATTTAAAACTATTTAGTGTATTTTTTTTCCAAATGTAATATGTGACACTCCAATGTGGCAAGTATGATGTAACACTCTAAAAATACTACATGTGATACTCCAAAAAAAAACTAAAAATTCATTACTATATTTTTTTTAAATGCGACAACGTGACGAGTATGATGTGACACTCCAAAAAAAATTAAAAATTTCTTGGTGTACTTTTCCTAAATGTAACATGTAACATTCCAACGGGGCAATATGATGTAACACTCTAAAAAAATTAAAAACTTATTAATATACTTTTTCCAAATGTGACACTCCAACGTAACAGGTATGATATGACATTAAAAAGTTTTTTAATATACTTTTTTCAAATGTGACACTCCATTCTAGCAGGCCAATGAGTCATTACATATCCAAAAAAACTAAATGAATTACAAGAAAAAAAAAATATGAAACTATATAGATCACAAATTCAAAATATAAAATTTATTAGTCAACCTCTAAAAAAATCCTCAACTTAATATTGCATTTATTATAATTATAAAATCAAATCACATCAAGGGAAATTATGGTTACTAAAATCTAATCCCACTCCATTCTGAAAAAAAAAAAAAAAATCTAGTCCTACTTTTTATGTTTGTTTACAAGTTGATGGGTTGAGATGATTGAATCAGGGCCCGTGACAGGGCCTATGAAGACCAACACCGCCTTCCAGTGTAAGAAATTTTCTTAATTAGGTCAAGTTTGGCATCCTCAAAAAAATTCAAAAAGTTAAAAAGTCACTATTCTATTTAAGGCACATCATCTTATTTAAGTCACATCACCTCTCTAACACATCACTTCAAACCCAACCCAAATCCAACCCATATTTCATAAAAAGTCAAAAAGTACACTTATTTAGTCTTCCCAAACTTGGCCTTAGACTATTATTAATTATATTTGGTTTAGTTTGTGAAAAATGAGTTAAAAGTAATTTAGATAGATTAATTGGTATGATCTTAAAATTATTATTGTGATTTATAAAATTCTGAATCATGGTCCATCTTGATATATTTATTATTTTATATGTAAGTATCTAGTATAGAAATGTAAAACATATTTTAAATTATTTAAGTGTCTTAATGGAAGGATCTAAATATTTATTTTATTTAAATCTAATCACATCTCTTATTCTATTAGGATTTACATATATTTATTTATATATATGTAAATCGAAAGGCTGTAAAATCTTACATCCAGTCCAATGGAGAGGCTCTTGACCCAATGGAGAGGCTATTGACCTGGTGAATTTTATTAGATGGAACATCCTCTCCAATTCAGCATCCTAACTATAAAGTATTGTTGGCTTTTTGTGGGTCCAGTATTATGAATCGTTTAATTTTAGGCAGTGGCTTGCCTCCAGTCCGGCCTATTGGGCCTATTTTTAGGCCCCTTTCGATAATCCAAACCGTTCATATTTTAGGGTTCGTTGAGTACATTATCCCTGTAAAAAATCACGTCGATCGGATAACAGATACTATGTATTCGGATCACTTTTTTATGAACCGTTAATTTCTAACTGTCCATTTTTTTTCCAAACAAAAGTAAACCGAATACATAGTATCTGTTATCTGATCGACGTGATGTTTTACAGGGATAATATACTCAACGAATCCTAAAATATGAACGGTTTGGATTATCAAAAATGGGCCCAAAAATAGGCCCAATGGGCCAGACTGGACTGGACTGTCTCAGATTTGGACTGAAGGCAGTCCAAACTCTAATTTTAAGAGTCTCTCGAATAGAATTATTCTTATAAAAAATTTAGATAACCTTAATTACATTATTATATTATATATATTTTTTTTAAAATTAAATGATCGATTTTCAAATTCATACTTATCATTTATTTTTTTGAAGACAAATTTAATTGGATCACATAGCTACAGTAGTCCGATGAACTTGATTTTTTAAAGAATAAATTATTCAGATTATCAAAATGCGAGTTTGTGATGAAATTTACCCAGGCCAACACCACCCTCCAATCAGTAATACTAGAAATGGATGAGACTTGCCATCGGTTTAAAATCATACAAGAGCACACAGTTAGGCTCGTGGAGCTTATTATATGTCTAATTTTGATAATTCAAATCGTTGAATATGTAGAACTCATCAAGTACTTTATCATTGTAAAAAATTACGTTGATCAAATATCGATGGTCATTTGATCAGATCATATTTTTATTAATGGTAAATATGATTTTAAAAATAAATTATTGAGAAAAATGTGTTCTAATCAAGTGACTGTTGATATCCAATTAACGTGATTTTCTGTAAGAATAAAATACTCGAGAAGTCCTACATATTAAATGGTTTAAATTATCAAAATTAGACCCCTAGTGGACCCATAAGCCTAAACAATACCATCAAATCCACAAATGGCATGTTTATTGTAAAAATATTATTAAGTAAAATAAATAATTTAACAATGCATATTATGAATAATAAATTTGTATGTAAAAGAGACTTAAAAACATACTATGTCTATTAAATAATATAAATTAAGATATTTCAAAGAGATTTATGGAATACAAGTTTCTACCATTTTCATATTACAAACCACTACATAAGAAGAAGAAAAAAAATGGCTGGGATTTACTCGGTATTATATTTTTCATCCAGTATCCGCAGGTATTGGCCAGTACTATTCGGTATTGGCTGGTATTTTAGGTGGAACGAAATTGGACTATGTAGGTATCGTTTTTTTTTTTTGAAATGGTACATACTGGCCGATACCAGCTGGTATGATATGGTATTGATAACATTGATACAAATGTCATTATATGGGTTTTAAGCCATGTTTGTTTGACAGATTAGGTTGGATGAGATTATTAGTACGGTAGGATTGAGTAAGTAGATTAATTGTGTGGTGGTATTAAATTGAAGATGTAAGATAAAAAAAATTGTTTGTTTGTGTACTAGTGTAGTAATATTAGTTGTTTGGAATTAAATCTATGAAATCACGTAAAAAAGTCCTTATTGTATAAAAATATCTTTGTTATTTTTTATAAAAAGATGGCAAAATAATTTTTCACCTTCAATCCAATGGGATTAGATTAACAATCCCAACTCCCCAATAGGTATGCTAATCCCACTCTTGGGGAAATTGATAGTCCAATTGGACTAATAGTCCTATAGCATTTTAGCATAATCAAACATGATTTTTATAGGTCTCACATATTGTTAATCTAATCCCCTCTTCCAAATAGCCAAACAAGTTACTTTGGTTTACTTCCACGACTTTGTTTGGTTTAAATTCTCATAAATTATTTTTAAATAGATTTTTGATTGTCTTTATTAAATTTTTTTTCGTATTTTACTCAATATATATATATATATATATATATTTTACTTTGTAGATACATCAAACTTAGATGCATCAAAAAAAATTTAACTAAATATGAAGAAAAAGAATTAACTAAACAAACGAAAATCCGAACAAAAATGCAAATTTTTTTTAAAAAAAAATTTATTTATTTTTAGTGAATTTGTTTAAATTTTGGAAAATTTGGCCATAAACCCCTCTTAACTTCCTTTTCTTGTTAAAAGGATAAAAAAAAAAAATTAGTACTTTCAAAACCCCCTCATAATTATAAAATCTTGTATAAAAGACAAAATTTGAGAAATTCTATTTCCACACACCAAGTTTACTTACTCCACATACTTAATGAATTTTTTCAGAATTACAATTTTATCATTTAACAAAATTACCATATCACCCACACATCTCACCCACCACCATCTCACCAGACACTTCACCGTCAGCCATCGCCTTTCATGCTTCACCCCGATAAAAACAAGTCTATAGGTGCTGATGGGGCATTTAAGCTTATTTCAGAGGCTTGGAGTTTGTTGCCTGATAAAGCGAAGAGATTAGCATATGATCAAAAGAGGAATGTTAAAGGTTTTCAGCAAAAAGTTCCACCTGCAAGTGCGGGTCCATCAGCACCACTCAGGTCAAATGGGTTCGACACTTTCACCAAAAGTACAACTCCGCATGTGAGGGTTCCAAAGGGTAATACAACTAAGGCCGCAGGTGCGTCTCATGGTCCTCCTCCATCTCATAAGTAGAAATCCCGAACCCTCTAGACCGTGTGCCATAGATGTAAAATGCAGTGTGAGTATCTCAGAATGTATCTCAATCATAATATTCTCTGTCCCCAATTGTCACAAACCATTTTTTGCAATAGAAACTACTCCACCGTCCTCAATAGGTTATAAAGCATCTATCTAATCAAACCATTCCCAGCAGCAACAGAACACAAATCATCAGGGAGCAAGCAAAAATGTACATACTGCAGGAAGAAACAACTGAAGGAGAGGATGTGCACAGAGAATGTGAGGGTATATTTGGAATGTGAAGTGTGTGGACTGAGATAAAGAAGTAAAAATCAAATTACTAAATGTATGGATTGAGAAAAGTTGTACACAAAGATAATTTGATGTGTGGAAATAGAATTTCCCACAAAATTTGTTATTTAAATATTTTATTTGACCATTATTATAGCGATTCCGGTTTCGATCATTCTTTCACGTTTTGCCACTTCGACTAGGCTGATCGGGGGTCGAGCTGCCCGGTCAGCTCGCAGGGGTCCAGGGGCAGCGCCCCTGGACGGGTTCGGGGTAACGCCCTGGCGGGGTCCAGGGGCAGCGCCCCTCGAAGCAAAAAAGAAAAATGCATTCAAAGTTGCTTGTCTGCTCGAGCGTCTATTTCCCCGCTCGAGCGGAGAATGTTTGGTTCCTGCACTTTGACCTGTCTGCAAAAGTAATGGAAAGGTGTATTTGACGCTCGAGCGCGAGTATGTGTCTTACGCTCGAGCGGGGCTTTCCACGCTCGAGCAGACCGCGCTTTATCAAATCGTGAAAGTGTCATTTCAGATCATTTTCTACTTTCTCTCTCTCTCTCTCTCTAAAAGTTTCCAAATTTCCAGATCTTGAGCTTCTCTCTCTAGAAACTCACATTCTCTTTAAGATTTCATCTAAATTCATTGTGTTCTTGACCCTGGTGTCTTTGAGAATAAGGTAGAGGGCTTCAAGAGCTTCGTATTGATCTAAGTAAAAGTGGGTTTCGTCATTTTTGGAGTTCAACCTTGCTTTGCTCATCTTCCCTTCTTGAGGTAGGGATTTTCTACACTCTAATATGGTTTTTAGCTTAGTTATTTGCTATTGTGTATAGATGATGAGATTTGGTTGTGGTTTAGACAAATCTAAGATTTGGGTGTGAAATGAAAAGAGGGGTTTTTGATGTATAAGAGATAAATGAGTATGAGGTTTGAATATAAAATCTTGGTGTACCAAAATAGTTGATTTTGGGTGTTTGAGTCAATATTGGGAAAATGGGGATTTTGCCCTAATTGGATAAAATGATTATTTTGTATAAATAATTGGAATTAACATTGAATATGTTAAATTGGATGGTTATTGATATAGATGGTGATGTTGGATATGTATTATCTCACCTATGGAAGTTTTGAATAAACTATTTATTTCGATATTGAATATATCTTGGAAATAATTGCATTGGGCTATCGGTGGGGGATAGCTATGATTGTTGTAGAAATTACATGAGGATTAGGCGATTTAATGCTAATCCATTGTTGATGTCATTGAATATGATCATGTTGTAAATACATTGTATATGTATGTTTATTGGGAGGAGAAAGGGGATGTACTCCATATATGATTATGTTTATAAATGCATTGCATATGTATATTTATTTGGGGAGGAGAAAGGGAATGGACTCCATTTGAAGCAAGTTAGCCTGAGTGTCCTGGGTGAAAGAACCGAAATCTCTTATATAAATGGGTGCCGGTTCCTTCGGACGAAATATCCGTAAAATGACAAAGTTTGAAGTGTTTATGTGTGTTTGCATATTTGGAAAACCATTGAGTTGTAGTCTTATTTTGGTTGTTGAAAGATAATGAATTTAACTCATGAATTGAGTAGTGTATATGAACTGGAAATGAATTGATGGAACATGGAATAAGATTGGCCTCAATGGCATATGGGTATGTAGGCCTTGTGGATGCTTCCATATCGGTATTGTTTATATACGTGGTATTTATACCTTTGCTAAACTTCGTAAATTGTGTTAGATTATTTCTACTGGGCTGTTGGCTCACCCTATCGGGGAATACCATTTTTCAGGTGCAGATGAGATGTTTCCTCCAAGGCAATAGCGTGGATGAACTTTCGGGAAGCAAGAACTTCTTAATTATGTATTATGTGTGTTTGTTGGTATTTGTAAAGCCAAGGGCTTAAGATGTAATGAGCGAGACTCAATTTGTGTAACCAAGCAATGACTTGGAAAGATGTAAGCCTACATGGCATTTAATTGTTTGTTAAACAGTAAACTCTGATGTATGAAAGTATGTTGTTTCTCATATTTATTCCGCATATGAGTTATCTTTATTATATTATTTTGGGGGCGTTACCATTATACCCTCTCTTTCTTCTCGTTCTTTTACAACACACACTCTTTCTCTTCACCAACTCCATGGTTGTTCATCATCTCCACCATCTTCATCTTTTATCGGTGTTGCTTATCCTCATAGTCGGCCAGCAACCACCATTTTTACCGTCAAACCACCACCATCTCAAATTTGATACCTACGAACTCATATTTGAGATCAATAACTTTAGTTCTGAGATAAAAAAAAAAAACTTAGATTTGATATTAAAAAAAAATGAGAAATCGAAATATTGCAATGAAAATCAAGAGTTTTTTGTTTGTTTATTCATAGATCTAAAAGTAAAAATTTAACTCTGGTTCGTTCATTTAATATGTATTCTATTTTTTGTAATAGTAAAATTTTATTCTGGTTAACAGCATGTTGAGTTGCTTAACGATAGTAAAATTTTATTTTGAATCATAGTACATTTTACTCTGAATATGAGTAAAATTTTTCCTTTTTTTTTAAATTTATTACAGAGTAAAATTTTACTCTAAAACAAGCTGGGAGGATGGCTTTACAAGAGAGTGTTGTATCATGAACCAAAGTAAAATTTTACTGTTCAAAGAACAGAGCATTATGAGAAGAAAATAGAGAAATATGGAAATAGAGTTCGAAAATAGAGGATCATGAGAAGAAGAAGAAGAATAAGAAGAAGAAGAAGAAAAAAAGGGGGGGGGGAGGGAGAGAGAGAGAGAGAGAGAGTGAAGGATCTCAAATCTCAGGTTTGTGAACCGTCAGAAACAGTCATTTTTCAACAATGACGACTTTAAATGATATTAGATCTAAGGTTATGGAAGCGACGAGTGATGGTAGCAATGAAGACGATAGAGAAAGAGTTCCATGGTGAGCGGCGGTGGCGCCGATGGAGAGCAACAATGATAAGAACGAGACAGAGAGAAGAGAGATTGAGATGAGAGAGAATGATTGCAATCTAATACACACACACACATATATATATATATATATATATATATATATGAGGGTATACGAGCACAGAAATAATCTTCTCGTATAATCCTGTTGATCAAGTTTGCACTCCTCCAAACATCGTCGCTTTGCCATCTAAAAACACAAACGTGAGCTAGCCGGCGGGTGTGTGCCGGAAACCTCTCCGATGCCTAAGTCAGCAAATAGACAGTAGACACAAAAGCTTTGTGTATTCTAGAGTAAGAATTGTGATACGTATGCATAGGTCCTGTCATGAGCTTTTATAGATTCTGTCTGGCACAATCCTAGTAGGATTCGAACTCTCCTTATAAGAGTCCTCCTAGGAATCACACTCCCAGTGAAGAGTGTCTATCCTGATAAAACTCTACTCATTACCAACCAAGTGAGATGGTTTGCACAATCCCAGTAGGACTCCAACTCTCCTTAACAGAGTCCTTCTAGGAGTCTCATGCCCAAGGATAATGTTTATCCTTAGAACACCCTCATCACTGCAAGCCAAATGAGATGGCCACTCCCTTATGCTCAAATATACATTTATGACCGAGCTGCCTTATCTCGGTCTCCTATCATTCGGGCCGTGTGACCGGAAGCCAATTTACCAAATTGCGCCCTGCCGAGCTACACATAGCTCAGCCCTCTCCATTGACAACATCTCGGTCTGATAAAGGACTACCTTCAGATAGCTAGGTCCAGCCCCTAACAACCCATCTCTGACCGACCTAGTGTTTTCTTAGCCCAAGACCGAGCTACATCAGCTCTTATCTTGGCCCATTGCACGGCCTAACTTCCAAAGAAGACTTTTCATAGCTCGGTCCAATTTGTTCACAAATTACCCTCTCAATTGCCCCTTAATTCCATCTGCGTAGCATGTTTGGGATTATTTTCCTCCAGCCGAGCTAAGAACGCCCAACTCTGCCGAGCTAGAAACATTGTTCGGTTTCAATAAGTCTTGTTAGTTGCTCAGCACGTCCTTCCACTAATCTAGCATGTGGTGTGCCCCCATTAGCCCCGTTTTCCAGTTACAGCCGTCATGCCAAAAATTTGAATAGTATCGCTGTTTTGCCTTCAACGTATATATCCTTCGAGTTCATAATCGTACGGCGAGTCGTTCTTTCTGTGTAACTGGGCTATATGTTCCACCTTCTTCGCCGTTTTGCCTTCATCTTCCAATTAATGAAAATTTTAGATCTCTTGGTGCTGTTACTGTGTTTCTCTTTCAATGTTTTGCATCATTCTGACTGCATATCTAGCCAAACTAATTAGCTTGGCCTTACCTGATCCTGCCAACCTTCTTTGATTGAGATACGCATCTCGGCTGAAGAATCCAAAAAACTTGTTGGTCAAACCTGCCAACCTACTTTGGCCGAGGTAACTGTCGTCCCGACCAAAGAGTACAAAAATTTTGTTGGTCAAACCTGCCAACCGCCTTTAGCCTAGATCCTGATCTCAGCTAAAGGGTCCAAAAAAGTTTTGTTGGTCAAATGTACCAATCGCCTTTGCCCTCCAGTTGGGCAAGGAGTCTAAAAATTTTGTTGGTCAAACTTGCCAACCCCCTTTAGCCTAGATCCTGATCTCGGTTGAAAGATGCAAAAAAGTTTTGTTTGTCAAACCTGCCAACCGCCTTTGCCTCCCAGTTGGGCAAGGAGTCTAAAAATTTTTGTTGGTCAAACCTGCCAACCCTCTTTAGCTTAGATCCTGATCTCGGCTGAAGGGTGCAAAAAAGTTTTGTTGGTCAAACCTGCCAACCGCCTTTGCCCCCCAGTTGGGTAAGGAGCCTAATTTTTTTTTTGAAAAGAGTTAGTCAAACCTGTCAACCCCCTTTGCCCCTGTTAGGCACAGATTTGTTAGAAAAAGTTGGTCAAACCTGCCAACCCACTTTGCCCCCAGTTGGGCAAAGACTTTTACACGATCGGTCCTACTTGTTAACCGTGGTAACTCTCGCCAAAAGCTTTTTGTCTGGCATCGCTGTTGTGTCAGACTCTTCCTTGATGCGCGCCCCATCTTCCTCTACCTAAATGTGTTGGTGCACTCTTTCCATTAGGGTTTCCATAGTAAGGGGCGACGTCATTGTCATTGAATCTCTCAATTTATTGCCTGTTGGCAAACCTCGTTTGTACTGTACGATAGCTAGGTTTATGGGGCAATCTCCAATCTGATTAAAAGTCTCCCAATACCGATTGTTGTAAGACTTCAATGTTTCCTTCTCGCCCATATCTATGGAGAGTAGCTGGTCAGTCTCCACCAGTGTCTTGGTGTTTGTTCTAAATCTGGTTACAAATGCTTCTGCTAGTTATGCCCATGAAGCTATGCTACCTTCTGGCAACCTTTCAAACCATGTTAGACCCAGGTCACCAAGGCTGGAAGGGAATAGGATACACATTAGAGCCTCGTTTGGCCGATACATCGCCATGACCTGGCGGAAGTGGCTCAAGTGCATGTAGGGGTCCGACTTCCCCTCATAAGTTGTGAATTTAGGCTGATGGAAGCCTAAGGGTATTGGTGCGTTCTCAATTGCCAGAATGAACGACGAGCTCTACAACCTTGCTAACACTTTGTCCGTTGGTTCATAGGCAAGGCGCGGCTTTGGCATTCCTACCTCGACACTCTCACGTGTTCTAGGAACCAATCGTTGTAGTGCGTAGACTCTGCGGGGGTCGCGAGCTTGAGTGTCTTCTCTCCTTCAAGCCCTTTTCTCAAGCACTGTCCGCAGGTCCACCGACCTAGGCAACTCCGTGTGCCTAGATGTCTGTAGACACCCCATTTTTGACCGTCCTCAAGACTTGGTTGTGCTTGTAGGTACACCCAACGGCTGGTTCGATTGCTCGCCCAGCATTCGACTGTCGCGGCGGGACGTCACTGGTTCGGGTTTCCCGAACCTTGTATCCTTTTTGTCTCATTTTTGGACCCTGACCTGGTCCTTTCAGGGTGGCCCCTGTGGTGCACTGCCGGCCATGGTTTGGCCCCTGCCGGCTACTGGTGAACACCTGCCGGCCATCAGTGTGGCACTGCCGGCCATTGCTGATGGCCGGCACCCCCTCTATTTCAACTGGTTTCCAGGAAGATCTTTTGTACCAGCTGGATTCCTCATATCTGCCCTCCATACACGTGTATGGAAGGATGAAGCTCTTGCCAAGCTTGTTCAAGAAGCTTTAGCTTTGCATTCCTCTATATAAGCGAGGGGCTCCTTCATTTCAGAGGGTTCTGAGTTTTTGAAGGGCAAAAAGCTTTCTCTCTCTCTCTATATATTGCTTGTGGTTAGAGCTTGGAAGTTGGATTTCTTTGCATTTTTGCACTATACCTCATAGCACAAGACCTCCATCACTCATTCAAACACCTTGAGGCTGTCTCTCAGAGGTTGGAAGCTCAGATTTTTGGACCAAAAGCTGCTGGAAAGATTGTTCTTCAAGGGTAAGCACACTTTTTCCCTGAACTAGTCTTTTCTTGCTTCATTTGTAAGCTTTGCTTTCAAGCATTTTTGGGCTCTGACCCAAACTAGAAATGATCATATTTTGACCCCCTTTTCATGTTTGATCAAGGGTCTTTCTCTTTTTGAGGCTTCCTTCTATCACTGCCCTCTTTAACTCTCTTTTAGGCTTTTTTTTTTGCATAGTATTTTAAGCTTATTTGTGAGCTGTTTTGGATTTTTCCATAAACTGGAAAGAGGCTTGTTTTGAGCCCCTCTTCAACTTTGTTGAAGGGCTCTCCTCTGTTTGAGGACAGAAACTACCACTTGTCTCTTTACCCCTCTTTTAGGCCCATTTCTTGCATGCTAGTTTAACCTTACTTGTGTTTATTTTCGTGGCTTGATGTAAACTGTAAAGTGCCTTATTTTGAGCCCCTATTCAACTTTATTGAAGGGATCTTCATCATTTGGGGCCAGATGCTGTCTATTGTCTCTATTCTCACTTTTAGAGCCATTTTTGCATGATAGATTAGCCCTATTTGTATTCATTTTTGAGGCATGTTGTAAACTGGAAAGAGGCTTGTTTTGATATCATCTTCATATTTTATTAAGATTTCATTTTTTTTTAAGGTCACATGCTATCTTGTATGCTTGGTTGCCTCCCATTTTGAGCCTTATATCCTAGCTCTTGTTGCATGCTTTGTTTGGCCTTCTAGCCACTGAAATCCAGTGGATTTTCAGTGGCTTGGCCATTGTTTTGAGCTTCCAAATCAGAGGGGGGTGACCCCCTCTCTCCTTGACCTGTTTGGTAGTCATTTTGGCCTTCCAAAGAGGCTCTATCTTGCATGCTTTGTTGACTGATTTTGGGGCCAATTTGGTGATTTTTGGGACTATCATATTTGATTTTCAGAGTTGTATATGCCATGTCACTTGTCTATCTTGTATGTGCCTAATAACTCCTTGTATGGCCATCTAAAGGAGCTCATCATTTTTGCGTACCATGGTTGCATATCAGTGGTTATTTGGGCCTATTTTCACATGTTTTATTCACTGATTTTCGACAGTTTGGTGAAATTCCATGTGCATCATACACTTGCCATGTAAACCATGTTTGCTAGTCAAAATGGCATGCTACTTTAGTCCATCTTGCTAGCACTTTTTGACCTTGCTTTAAACTGGAAAAATCCATGTTTTAGGACTGCCTTGACTCTATCTTCGTGCTTCATGTTCAAATAATGCATGCTTTGTATAGCTGTAAGTCATTCCATGTGCCTAGTTTTGAGTTTCGGGTCTCACCTCATGCATCGGGTGCCATGTTTTCATGATTCGGGGCTGTTTAGCATCATATTTCAGTGCTGAAATTTGCATGTTTGCATACCATGTTCCATGCCTTACCATGCTTTGGTAGAGTGGCATTCGTGCCTTAGGTTCGGTCCTCGGTTTGCGCGCACGCGTGCACGCATTTCGAGTGTCTCATTTTCTTCTAATGGCCACTTATGTGAGTGTGGCTGAGGTCCACTCGTGTTGGTGTAAGTCCATTATGCATTGTGTATGCCATTTCATTTTATAGCATTGTGTATACTAGGTTGTATGTTAGCGCATTGTGTATGCCATGTTACCTCGTGCATCGTGTATGCCATTTCATAGCATTGTGCATGTTAGGTTGTATCTTAGTTGCATTCATGCATGTCATGCATATTGCATTGTGTTTGGGATATGAGTTAGCCCCGAGCACGGGAAACGAGGTACGTTTCGTACTCCGAGTGACAGAACGTGTCTCAATTCCCGGTCACCGACACTCTAGATTATCTATGATGAAGTCTAGGTCTTGTTGTGTTTATCTGTGCATTCATTCCATATTGAGTGGTGCAAATCGACTCATCGGCCATCATGCATCGATATGCGTGATTGGTGGCACGAGGATCGAGGACTACACTCCCTGAAAAGTAGTCATGCATACATATGTGAAATACTTTGCCATGCCCCTTTCTTGCTCTCTGTTGCAGCAAATCAAGAATCAGCAGCCTTCCGGAGCTTGGCACGCATTCCAAGAACAATTGCAAACAGAGGCTAATTGGGGCATCGCAGTGGATTTCCGCGCAAGGCAACCCGACCATGCATCATTCATTATCCGGAACAGAGTTGAGGCAGTCCCTGGCTTGCATGCCAATTTACCGCTTTCCTAGATTAATTTGTTAATCAATTAGGATTTTGTACTTTATTCGGACTGTATTACTTATTTGGGACTGTATTATTTATTCGGACCCTCCAAGCGAGGGCAATGTTGTAATAAGTGTGCATGTGTGTGATGTATGTCTTCCAACCCCACGTCTTTCTCTTTTTTATTTACCAGCTTATGATGGTTAGATTAGGGCATATTTCAATTAGCATACAGTATGATAGCATGTTTGCATTCATTCATCTGTTTTGCATGCACCGGGCTCGGCGTATCATACTAACTACATTTGTATTTCAATTCCAAGTTGAATACATGTTAGCTGTAGCATTCCATATGCCATGTTTAGAATAGCCGAGCCTGCTATAGTTGCATTATTGCATGTGTTGCATTAGGCATTTCTGTATAGTTAGGATCATGCATGAATTTCTAACGTAGCTTCTGTTTTGGCTTGGAGTACTCGGTAAGTTTTTATGCTTTAGCATCCTTGTATGCGTGTGAGTGACTGCCATGAACAGCATGCTTACCATGAGGCTATATGCTTATGTGATATAACTACCTGAGTGCCTGTGGGTGAAGGTTGGGTTATTTGGATTGGAACAAATCATCGACTGTGAGTTTTAAGCCCACTAGATAGTGGCAAAATCATCTTTTCTAAGCCCACCCAAGGGTGGCAAAATCTGCATTTTAAGCCTACTTGCGAGTAGCAAACCATCTTTCAAAAACAAACATGAAATGTTTTGTTCCAATTCAGGCGACCCGGTCTATACTTGTATGCTGTGCGTATCACATAGTAAATCTAGGCTAATAACCGGAATAAGAACACACAATGTTTTCAAAACTTGATATTATGGTTAGTAGAGGCCGATCTTTGATCGGGCGAGAGGGGGTGCTCATAGCTGACCTTCCCCAATCGTACCCAAGTTCCCGAGCCGAGGCAACTTTGGTGATGACGGACACGTGGCTTTAGGCAACGAGTCAGGGTTTCCTAAATTTCCCAAAAATAAAATATTTAGGTGGCGACTCTGTATCTGGCAAAGCAATCCATGTTTGGCACTTCTTTCAAAAAATCTGTTTTCTCAAAACGATTTGTCGGATTTGGACTCTTTGGTTCAGATTACGAACCATGACAATTTGAGTCCTAAACTGTAGTAAGCCCAAGACGAACGGAACGGGGGACTCATTTCCTCCCGGAGCGTTCGAGGACGTCTACAATGTCGTTTGGTGCAAATGCGATGGCCGATAACTACTTCTCTCCTTGTAAGACCTTTCAGTCCTCGTTCTCTCAGACTTGGAGTAGCGCGTCCTGGAAGTCCTTGATTGTGTATCGCCCGACCTGAGGCTTCTATTTTCAGCTTGTGATGGTGTGACTTGTCTGTCACGGTCTTCTGAGTGGCAAGAGCTTGTGTTACCTTTGCGCCTCTCTTTTGTTCCCACCCATTTGCCTTTTATCTGGCGCTTCATCGTCTCCATGTCTGCCGCCATCCTCCGTATCAATTCGTCTTGCTCCCTTACCCGTTCTTCTAGAACCTGAGGATCCAACATTCGCCTCTGCCTTTCAGGGCTTTGGAAGCGATGAGGACTGAAGCCCCATCTTTCACGGGTATCCCTCCGCAGGTTCCGTTGCTGGGGATCTAACTCTGCCATGGGCGGGATAAAAGGTAAGGCTTCGTGCCTTCCGCCCCCCTCTGGGGTTTGCCCATCAATGGCAGAGTGTGGCAAGTCTTCATTGTGCGCCATTAAAATCAGTTGAAAGAAAACTTAATCAAGAGGTTCGTTCTTTGTGATTGTGTTTCCCACAGACGGCGCCAATTGTACGAGCACAGAAATAATCTTCTTGTATAATCCTGTTGATCAAGTTTGCACTCCTCCAAACATCGTTGCTTTGCCACCTAAAAACACAAACGTGAGCTAGCCGGTGGGTGTGTGCCGGAAACCTCTCCGATGCCTAAGCCAACAAATAGACAGTAGATACAAAAGCTCTGTGTATTCTAGAGTAAGAATTATGATACCTGTACATAGGTCTTGTCATGAGCTTTTATAGATTATGCCTGGCACAATCCTAGTAGGATTCCAACTCTCCTTATAAGAGTCCTCCTAGGAATCACACTCTCAGTGAAGAATGTCTATTCTAATAACACTCTACTCACTACCAACCAAGTGAGCTGGTTTGCACAATCCCAGTAGGACTCCAACTCTTCTTAACAGAGTTCTTCTAGGAGTCTCATGCCCAAGGATAATGTTCATCCTTAGAACACCTTCATCACTGCAAGCAAAGTGAGATGGTCACTCCCTCATGCTCGGATATACATTTCTGACCGAGCTGCCTTATCTCGGTCCCCTATCGTTCGAGCCGTATGACCGGAAGCCAATTTACTGAATTGCACCCTGCCGAGCTACACAAAGCTCGGCCCTCTCCATTGACAACATCTCGGTCTAATAAAGGACTACCTTCAGATAGCTAGGTCCAGCCCCTAACAACCCATCTCTGACCGACCTAATGTCTTCT
Source organism: Camellia japonica (assembly GCA_030407325.1). Lineage (NCBI taxonomy): Eukaryota > Viridiplantae > Streptophyta > Magnoliopsida > Ericales > Theaceae > Camellia > Camellia japonica. The sequence continues at coordinate 182,910,153 of JAPPVO010000059.1, read as the reverse complement.
TATCCCAAGACCGAGTTACATCAGCTCTTATCTCGGCCCATTGCACGGCCTAACTTCCAAAGAAGACTTTTCATAGCTCGGTCCAATTTGTTCACAAATTACCCTCTCAGAGGGTATTATAACAAAAGAAATAAGTTTTAAAATACTAGGAGATTTTGAAAGAATTCATATAATTCTTATCCTTTTAAAAGACAAATTAGACACTGAGGGGTCTATTACCAAATCCACATAATATTTTAGTTAATTTATTTTAGTTTTTAGATACATCTAGATTAGTTGCAACTAAAAAGTATAAAATTTGACTAAAATATAAAAAACAAATTCACTAAATATAAACGATAATTCATTTAAAAATAATTTTTAAAAAATCAAACCAAAAATAATTTTGATTTTCAATTGACTTCGTATTGGTCAGTGAAAAATTATGCTAAAAGTTGGGGGCTAATTTTATAGTTATAGTGTTCGATCCTGAATTTTCATCTTTTTATCCTTTTTTATTTTTTTGAATTTTCAATGACTTGCGCTCGGTTTTGTTTCTAAAATTTATTTTTAAATATTTTCAAAAAAAAAAAAAAAACTAAAAAACTAAAAACTAACAGCAAACATATTATCTCTAACCGAATATATATATCTAAGTAGATCTGAATTAAAAATTTTAAAATTTACTTTCCATCTCAACTAAAAAAAATTAAACAAGTATAATAATACCATAACTTATATATATACTAACAAACCTTCCTTCAATCATCGCATCTCCTTCTCATCTTTATTCAAATGCTTAGCGATGAGATCTTATAGTTATACTTTAATTTTTGAGACATAAAGATTAACACTTTGGTTTAAGAGAAAATTTCATTTTTACCCTTATACTTTGTCACGATTTTCAATTACACCCCCAAACTTTTATTATTTTCAATTTTACCTCCATACTATGTAAATTCCTATCAATTTTACCCTTGTCGTCTATTCCGTCAAGGAAGTGGATAGAATAGGTGATGTGGCCCCCTATACTTTTGGATGGAAGGAATATTAAGTCTTTCCCACCAAAACCTAACCTTCTTTTCTCTTCCCTTTAACTAGGGGTGAGCAGCGGATATACCGATCCGCCAAAACCGACCGAACCAAACCGATCCGCCGCATTTTGGACGGATGCGTGATGACGAGCGGACGGCTGCGGATTGATTTTCTCCAATCCGCCAATTTGGCGGACGAATGGCGGATTTGAGCTTCCTTTGGCCGCAACCGAACCGCCAAACCGCGGGCACCCCTAATAATTTATAAGACTTTATGTTTTCAATTTGTTTAAATATTTTGTTTGTGTTTTCAATTGAAAAAGAGTTTAAATATTCTGTTGAAAAAAAGTTTTCAACTTGAATATATTTTTTGAATTGAAAAAAATAAACGTATTATTTATCTATATTTTTTGGTTTTTAAATTTAACTCTAAAAATAATAAATAAAAAATATGATATATGCTGGTTGGTTTTTATTTTCAAAAATATATATAAATGTAACAATACAGAGACATACAATCTCTACAGAGACATAAATGTTCATGGTTTTGGTAGTTTGAATTGTTATTATATTTTAAGAATCACAGATTGTAATACTTTATGTGAATGAATCATGCTGTGATTGCAATATGTGGATGAGCCATGTAGTGATTGTGATATTCTAAAGTTTCAAACTTTCTTTTTTTGGATGAGATATACAGTGATTGTAATAGTTTTTTAAGTCATTGACTGTAATACTTTCTTCTTTTTTTTTTTTTGAGAAAGTGCACAAGTTGAATTATGTTGAAAATTTATAAAATCTTAAACCGCTAAACCGATTCGCATCCATCCGCCAAACCGCCAATCCGCCAATCCGCTCAATCCACATCCGCCGGATTGGTGGACGGATGCGGATTGATTTTCTTCAATCCGCCAATCTGGCGGACGGATGGCGGATTGGAGGTTTCATGGCCGCAACCGAACCGCGCCCACCCCTACCTTCAACCTACAAAAACAGAGACAAAAAGGAAAAAAAAAAAAAAAAAAAAAAAAAAAAAAAAACAGAGCATAAACAAAAGCAGTGGGAAAGAAGAAATGAGGAACAATCGAAGCTCAAGAAATCAAGGGAGATGGAATGCAAGTGGTGTGGACGAGATGTTTTGCAATGTTTGTGAAAGAAGGAGGTTGATATACACAACATGGACTAATGCAAATCCTGGGTGGAGATTTCTAAGTTGCCCTAATAATGGTTAATCACTTTACTTGGGTAGACCCACCCATGTACGATTGGGCAATGCAAATCATTCCTAGTCTGTTGAAGAAGTTGAATAAGATTAAAGCATAGCTGAAGAAAAGGACTGAAAAAGAGAGGAAATTATGGATTTGCTTGGTTCTGTCATGGTTGGTTATAGGAATATGGTTTGTAATGTAAAGTTACAAGTTGTATGGTAGTGTATGAATGAATGGAGTTTGTATCTTGTTTATGAATCGTATGTAATCGGTGAACTATTGTGAATGGAAAAAAATGATTTTGAGATAAAAATTGTGTATTTTTGTGTCTATTATTTTATTTTTGGTGACCTGTTATTTTTATGTCTTTTATTTTGTTTGTGACTCACACATAGACAGAGCTAACACATAGAAGTTGGGAAAGGATTGTGACTCACACACACAATTCGTTGCCACATTTGTCACTCCAAATTCAATTTGTGCAAATCAATATAGTGAAGGCATGAAAGTTGACATTCTTGCTTTCACTGTGTCTATCCCTAAACTGAAAACTAAAACAATAAAAAATAAAAATAAATAAAAATAAGCAGCAACACATACACGTAGCAATCCATCACCAATCAAGACACAAAAGTTGGGAAAGGATTCTAAGTCACCCACAAAATTTGTGACCAAAATTGTGACTCCAAATTCAAATTGGTGAAAACAATCTAGTAAAGGCACCAAAATTGACATTCTTGCTTGAACATCATGTCCATCCCTGAACTAAAAATTGGAAGAAAAAAAAAAAAAACCTAGCACCAACACATACACACATAGCAGTCCATCACCAATGAAGACATAAATTGTCACAATAGCATAAAAGGCAGTAAATTATCAGTCATACAGATCAATTCACACACTTGTCATTCATTTGGCATCACCAATGATACAATTGTCATTCATTCATGCTGTGCAAAACATACACTAACAAAGGGGTAGCCAATACAAAAACAAGGCTTCAAATATACAAAAAGACCCTACCGCTGTTAAGGTTATGGTATTTGAAATTCTATTTGGTGATATACCACAAACAAAAATAGCAAAAACCTTCACATTCATTACATTGTATTCTATGTCAAACAAAAACAAAAACAACACTTGTCATTCATTTTCACCTACTTTGTTTCAGCTGCATTCTTGTTTTCACCCAGTGGAGATTTGATAGCACTAGCATTGTACACCACTCTTCCTCTTCATCTCATTTGACCTTGCAGAGGAGTGTAGTATTGGAACTTACTAAAGAACCCTTTATATCCTAGCTTGCACGCAATAGAGTTGAGTCACTTGTTCTCATAACCATTCTTCTCTTTGCCTGCAATAGACATTATTATTGATCTAAAAATATGCAAGGAAGGCACTTATTTAAATTAATAAATATATTTTCAAAACTTACAGTCAGCTTCTTCTTCCTAACTTGAGTTGCTTGTGTAACTTGACTCTCAACCAGGCTTTTTTCAAGCTGTCTCTACTATATATTGCTTCAGGTTAACTCTGACCTTATCTTGCTTGAGGCTGACTTTGACCTTGGCTTTCTTGAGGCTGGGTCTGACCTTGGCTTCCCACATACTGGGTCTGAGCTTGGCTTCCCACAAACTAGGTTTGCAAAAAACTAAAAAACAAAAGTTAGCAATGTGTAAGTTAACAAAATGCATAAAAAAATATGAGTTACTTGAGTGGAACTCATAGGATCTTTCAAGTAGGTGAATTGGCCTTTGACTTTGCATGTCCTCTTTTTGGGTCCCAACTTCCCATAATTCTTGCATGTCATCTGAATTCCTCTCCTTCATAGCTTACTTGAATTAGTTGCATCAATTGGTACATTTGTGTCCTTCCTCTTATTCAGTCTTGGCCTCCTAGCTTTTTTCTTTACATCAGGTGGTAGCACTTTAGCATATTTAGTTGTTGGCCCCATTTGTCTACCATTGATTGGACTCAACATGTTCTCATAAATCCTCAGGTAGGTTTCAACTTTATAGTAATGATGCACATACTTTTCTGGTTCTTCACCCATATAGTTTGTAGCAGCCACAACATGGACACAAGAAAGGCCTAACAAATCCCATTTTCTATATCCACAAGTCCATTCTTTCAAGTCCACCTTATATTGTTCCATATAGGCCAACAACTTCAAATTGGAAACCCCCATTCCATCTAGGAATCCAGCCAGCTGCACTCACATTTACCTTCTCCAAAATATTCTGAATCCTAAGACATATATCATCTTTGTTGTACCTTTTCATTGCTTCATTTCTTTTTTGAACTATTTCCATCAACAAAACTCTTATCTTCTCCAACATGGTGAGCACATGCTTATCCCTAACCTGCAATATGCTTGAATTGAAACACTCACAAAGATTATTCAACAAAATGTCACACTTGGGGAAACTATGGAAGTGACTTTTACTCCAATGGATTGGTGGTCTTTCAACCAACCAATTGTATGCTTGTTCATCAACTCCTTTCACTTCTTCCATGACTTTGGTGAATGCAGCAATAGTGCTTGCCCTGGCAGCCTTGCATAACAAAACTTTCAATACCCTACCCTTATGTTCACCCTTGAAATTGTTGTACAAATGCCTTAAACATAACTTGTGTGAGGCATTTGGAAAGATCTAAGTCACTGCATCAATTAGGCCCTTTTGTTTGTCACTCATGAAAGTGTAATAATGGGAATTCACAATATTCAAATCTTGCCCCCAACAAATTCAGAAACCATAACCATGTTTTCTTCTTCTCCTTCTCAACAATGGCATAGGCAAATGGGAATATACAATTATTTGCATCTATCACCATTGCAGTCAACAACACTCCACCATATGGCCCCTTCAAATGACAACCATCCACTCCAATGATTGGCCTACAAGCATTCTAGAAACTCTTATTCAATGGACCGCAACACAAATACAATCTCTTAAATTTGGACATGTGATCATCCCATTCATGAACTTTGGGAACTTCTTTCACCTTCATGCATATTATTGTTCCAGGATTAGTACTTCTAATCTCTTCTACATAACCCCAAAGCATTGTAAATTGTCCAGTTGTAGTACTCTCTATCATTGTCAAAGCCTTATTTTTTGCCCTTCTCACTTTTTGCATGTCGACTTTGACATTGTGGTCTATTGTAATGGTGTCTGCCAATGACTTAATTGGCCAGGTAGGGTTTAACCTAATCCTTTCCCAATACCTCTTCACAATCCATCTACTACTCACATGTGGCACATCAAATGTTTTGTTGCATGTGTGTTCATCTACAAAAGTTTTGATCCTATACACCCATTCACTCTTCACAAAAGAAGCATAGCAAACCCAAGGACAACCAGGTTTGCACTTTGCCTTAACTCTCTGTTTGTCACTCTTAGTAAATGTGTTTTGTTTGCCCCACTTAATAGCATACTTGTGATAACCCTGTTCCGTATTATGTCAATTAGTCTTAATTGTGGTTGTGATTATGTGTTTGATATGATTTGGTGTGCTATTTGTACAAATATATGTGGTTTTGAATTTCTATCTGTTCACCGTAGGAACATCTGTTTGACTTTCTGCTTTGGAAATTAAATTGAAAGCCCTATCGGCCACAGAACCCGAAATTGATTACGCCATTGTGATTGGCATAATTTTTAGAACCTACGGTGAAATTTAATTGAAAATTGATTCGGACCAAATTAAATGGATTAAATCAATGAAATAGTGCCCAACTATTTAATATTAAATAATTGTATTTGAGAGGGAGCTTTTAAAAGGCCATTACACTCTCATTTTTGTTTCTTTTGGAGCTCAACATCTGAAAGTATGCTCTAGAGAGAGAGAGAGGAGCCGAATTTAGTGAGAGAAGAGGCTCAAGGTAGAGATTTGCTAAGGAACTTGGTAATCTGAAGCTACACTCAAGAATTAAGCATAAGTTTGGAGGATTAAAGCTCCTAGGTGAGTAATCAACCCTTAATTCATGAGTTTGAATTGTGATTTTGTGAATTGAAGATTAAATGGTGGGTTAGATCATGAATTGAGTTGGTTTTGTTGAATTGGAAGTCATGGAACACATGCATGTAGGAAATTGCTAGGAATTTCCATGTTTGAGCATAAAGTGTGTAATCCATGTTGAATTGTGAATGAAGTCCATGTAATTGATCATCTCTTCACCAACTAAATTGAGAATATTGAGTATATCTCACATGCATGTACAATTTATGAGAATATGAGTTTGAATGTATGAGTTTGTTATGTTGGAGATGAGTTTGATGTAAATTGGGACATGCATGTAATTAATTTGTGAAATTGAGCTTTATAATGTTGTAATTTGGTGTTTGTACCATGTTGATACATGCATATGTGGAGTTTGAGTCAAAATCATGTGTTTAGAGCCTTTAAATATCGAGTTGAAGCTCAAGAATAAGTTCTGGAAAATCCAGAAATTTTGATGTCCACTCCAGCGGGAAAACCGCCGCTCGAGCGTAAAATTTGGGCTCCCAGTATTTTCTGCAGACATGATATCCGCTCGAGCGGGGAAGTTCACGCTTGAGCAGGGAGCTATGTAGACTGAACTTTAGCTCGAGCGCCCGACTTCACGCTCGAGCGTAATTTTGATGTAACCAGTACTTTTGCAGACCTTATAGGTCCGCTTGAACGGGGAAATCCACGCTCGAGCGGGGACCCCTGTTTCTGAAATTTTGAAAATGTGTTCTGTGTTTCGTTTTCCGTTCTCTTTTACTTCTAAGTACTCTTAGGCATGCATTGAGCATTGTAAATGAGTTAAAAGGATAAGAATGAAGCCTAAAGAGGAATGTGTGAATTAAGAACGGATTGAATTTTTTGTGACCCATTGTGTTCATGGAATGTGTAGGGTCGAGCTCCAGAGCAAATCAACCAGCCGACCACTGTGAGTAATATCTTAATAAAGATATTTTGAAATGTGTCGTTTGTCCAATTGCTTATCTCTCTATAAATTTTATGAGTTTCTTGATTTAAATTATGGACAAATGTTTGCTATGCCATATGGTTGGGCCTAAGGCCGTTTGCTATAAGTGAATGGGCCGAAGGCCAGTCTAACATGAATGATAGAAGGAATGGGCCAAAGGCCAGTTTGATCTGAATGAAAAAAAAAAAGTGAATGGGCCAAAGGCCAGTTTGATTTGGATGAAAGAATGAATGGGCCAAAGGCCAGTCTGATATGAACGAATGAATGGGCCAAAGGCCGGTCTGACATGAATGAAAGAATGAATGGGCCAAAGGCCAGTCTGATACGAACGAATGAATAGGCCAAAGGCCGGTCTGACATGAATGAAAGTCTGAATGGGCCAAAGGCCAGTTTGACATGAATGAAAGTCTAAATGGGCCAAAGGCCAGTTTGACATGATTGAAAGTCTGAGTAGGCCAAAGGCCAGTTTGACATGAATGGATTGGGCCCGAGGCCGTTTGATGTATGTTGTTCTAATGTATCTTCTTTATTTGATATTAGTCACTGGGCTTTCGCTCACGCTCATTCATGTGTTTGCAGGTGAGCCAAGAGAGGTCCAAACCCAGCCTCAGTGAAGTTTGTGTTGAACAACCAAGGTTTGAAGAGTCAGCCCTTGCGTCTCACGCACGAGACCAGTCTTCGCCCTTTTGCTATTTTGTTTTATTTTGTCTTGTTGGCGAGGAATTTGGTTTATGTTTGTATATAGTTTTGATCGGCTGACCTAGACTTAATTGATCCTGTCTGTACAGAACTTTATGTCACTGTATTTTGATGTGAGTTATTAATATGTATATGTATGGTTTGTCATGATGTGCCATGTAAGCACAGCTCTATGGACAAAGTTTTAAATTTTGCTTTCGTTTGGCCCCTTTACTCTGATGAATCATGTCTGGTTTGGTTGGGGGCCGCAGGTAATCCCTTGATTACTAGCCGGTTATGTCCTTAACCCATAGGGGCGGGTTTGGGTCATGACAGAGTGGTATCAGAGCACGAGTTAATAACTCACACACTTGTCCAAATGAGCCATAAGGTGTCTAGAAAAGACTTAAGATGCATCAATTTGATAAGTGCATGATGTAAGCATTGAGAACATATGATTATATGAGATATGAATTGTTGCACTAATGTGTACAACAAGTTTGTTTTATTATAATGCACGTACATGAACATACGAATCATGAAAAGTTGCTTATGTGCATTTGAATCTGCAAATGGGTGTCTATATGGAATATGAATATGGTCAAATGTGTAATTATCTAGTAAGTGTTCTACACGCGATATCTAATAAGTATGAAATCATCTATTTTGCATGTGATTAATTGTGTCTTGACAATACGTAAGATGAGAATATAACGATGTGCCTACGTGCGAATGTACCTATGTGTATCCGTGTTTATTTCTGTGTTGGGCATTCCCGTATTTGGCATGGCTTAATAAGAGTTTGTGTAGAACATGGATAAAGTAAGGGCAAACGAGTTGACAGACTCTTCCACAGCCCGACTTGATAGACTGGAAAGAATGGTACAAGAAATAGCAGAGATCTTAAGACAACAACATCAGTTGCCGCTACGGCAAGAACCTTTGCCACCACCGGTGCGAGAGCACCAAATGAATGAGTTGGAAGACAAAAATACGTTGAGGTGTGTAACAAGCCCGCGGGGGACCTCGCTACAGTTCGGACTCCCTTTTTTGTTGCGGTTCTAAATCTTGAACCAAAGAGTCCAACTCTGGCAAATCGTTTTGAAGAAAACAGATTTTTTGAAAAGTAGTGCCAAACATGGACTGCTTTGCCAGATTACAGAGTCGCCATCTAAATATTTTTTAATGGGGGAATTTAGGAAACCCTGACTCGGTGCCGAAGGCCACGTGTCCGTCATAACCAAAGTAGTCTTGGCTCGGGAGCTTGGGTACGATCGGGGAAGGTCAGCTATGAGCACCCCCTTTCGCCCGGTTCGAAGACCGGCCTCTACTAACCGTGATATCCGATTTTGAAAACATTACATGCTCTTATTCCAATTATTAGCCTAGAATTACTATGTTACGCGCGCAACAAACAAGTATAGACTAGGTTGCCTAATTCGGAAATAATCATTGCATATCCGTTTGTATTGAAAGCGTTTCGGGTTTTGCTACTCGCAAGTAGGCTAAAATACGGATTTCAATGAATTTTCCAACTCAAGCAACCCAACCTCCACCCACAGGCATTCAAACAGTTTATCTCACATAAGCACTTAGCCGCATGGTAAGCATACTGTCATGGCAACATTCACACACATGTGGTATGCTAAAGCGTAAAATACTTACATCGTACTCCGTGCCAAAACAGGAAACTAGTTAGCAGACATGCATGTCCCTAGGTCATGTTAAGTGGCTAATGCAACACAGGCAAGGATGCAATTTAGAGTAGGCTCGGCTAACCTAAAATGGCACGTGAAATGCTACAACTATCACGTATTCAATTTGGAATTGAAAGTACGATGCAGTTTGTATGATGTACCGAGCCCGGTGCATGTTTAGACAAATGCATGAATGCACGCATGCATTGCATAAGGTATGCTAAAATAGACGTGCCCTAATCTACCATCATAAGCAGATAAATAAAAGGGAAGAAAGAAGTGGGGGTTGGAAGACATACAAACCACTCACCCACACTTATTACAAATTTGCCCCCCCCCACTCGGAGGGACCAAAAGAATATACAGATTAATTAGCTACGCAAACTAATTAAAATATTACAGTCCAACTAAATTAATCAAATAAATTAATTAATCTAATTAAAGCAGTAAACCGCCTCGAGATGAGGGCCGGATGCAACGCATGCTCGGGAATTGCTCGGAATTGCACTGCCATGCTTAGATTGCCTCTGTTTTCCCTGCTTTGCATCTCAGAAGACTGCCAAAGTCTCAGGAGTGCCTCCTAGGACACTGAGAGATATCATCGGCTGAGTAGGACTTCCACCGGCATCAGCATGAAGTCACCGGCACAAAATTCACTCATCGGCTGATAATTGATTGCCGGTCGGCACTAAACATTGCCGGCCGGCAATGAATCCCTGCAGAACCTGCAACTCACAGCAGCAGAGGGCAAAATATTGCATGGCAATACAATTCAAGCCATTTATGCACCAAACACACTCCTATCATGTTTGTGACTCAAAGGGGCATGTGCCTCGATTCTCGGGCCACCAATCACGCATTCCCATGCATGATGGCCTAAAGGATCAAATGTGCACTTTCAATCTCAAATGCATGCAAACCAAACAAACCAAAATCCCAATCCCTATCACCAAATCAAGGGACAAGGAATGCGTGTTGATGCAATGCAACCTAGTCATGTTAGCTATCATGCAATATGAACAATGCGATGTACTTATGCAAAACATACAAGCTAACATGAGGTAAGCTTGCAAGCAAGCAAATGATGGTCTTAAACATGACTTAGGCAACTCTAAATAGGCCTAAAATCAATGGCCAAAACCAAGAAAATGAAGGCCAAAATACACACACACATGCACGCAATTATGGTCCAACACCTTAAGCATAAACAAGGCAACTCTTAAGCACATTTGAAAGGGGATATCATGGACAACTAGCATGCAACATGAGCTCTGAAATTGCACAAAATAGAGGTGCCAAACCAACTAATTCAAGCAATTAAAGCATGCAAATGGCCCAAGTACTTGAGGCTCACCAAAGAGGCAATGAACTACACTTAGTACAACCACACATGGCAATACTTAGGCGACCAAAAACAGAGTTTTAACACATAAAACTAAGTCCAAAAGATCACCTAGATGGCATCTAAATGGTTTAAACTAAAAGGCATGCATACATGCACTCCCAAGGAACATACAACATGAGCTCTTGAAACATCAAAGAGGCATGCAATATAAACATATGAGCATGTTAAATGGACTGAAATAACATGGCAAATGATCTCAAACCATTGAAATGATGCAAACAAGGCATGCTACACATTCATGCTCAAGGCTAGCAAGCCTAAAATGCAAAGAGGCTATACTAAGCATGCCAAGACCAACTCAAACACTTATGGACAGACCTAAAACATGTCAAGATAAGCACAAAATCTTCATGAATCTAAGCCTAAAGCATGCTCAAATTAGGGCTAACAACCTAAGGCATGTTAAGGCAATACAAGGCATTACATGGCAACTATGCTAAGCATGCATAAGGGACCAAAACCAACTCTTAGCAATGTTATATCATGGCATAATGAACATAAAATGCAGCCTAAACATGCTCAACACGCACTCAAACAAAGGCTTCCTCAAGAGGCCAAAACTTGTCCTTTTCAAGGACAACAAGGAGAGGGGGTGACCCTCTCCTTCTTGGGACTTCAAGGCATCATCTTCACCACTGAAATCCCTCAAGATTTCAGTGGTGAAGAGACCCCAACACCAAAATCCCGGAGCTCTCACAAAATAGCACAAAAATGAGACCTTTCAAGGCCTAAGAGGGACCAAACTTCCCCAAAGCACAAAGCACCCTTAATAAACTATCAAGAGGACTAAAAAACAGAACTTTTTTGTATTAAACACCAAGCACAAAAACAGTTCAAAGATAGGTAAAAATGGAATGCAAGAATGGGGGAAATAAAGCAAGTTTCTCACCCTTGTTGACCTTCTTCACCAAAGATGATGTTGTTGCTTCCTTAAGCTCTAATCCAGCCAAAAACTCTAAGAACAACCTCTTGGAACCTCAGTAGCCAAGGGAAGTTGAAACACTAGGTGTTGATGTGCAATAGTGAGACACAAACACCTAGTGTACAAACAAGAGAGCAAAAGAGAGATAGAATAGATATAGAATTCAAACCCTAAAACCAGAGCTTCTTTGAGGTCTTTTCTCTCTAAAAATGTCTAACTCTTCAACCCTTGAGCCAAGAGAAGAGAGCCTTCTCTTATAGGCAACAAAGCTTACAAGCTAAGCAAACCAAAGGCTCATCCCTCCATACACGTGTATGGAGGGGAAACAAATGCTATACAGCTGCTTCAAAATATCTCAAAAAGCAACTGCACAGTAGTCGGCAGGGCAAAATTGTCATTTTGACAAAATTGACTGCCGACCGGCACAAAAGAGTGCCGACCGGCACAATATAGTGCCGATGGCAACACTAACCAGCCGGTGGCCTCTAGCCACTGCCGGTGGTGTGTGGAGATGCCTCACAAGGCATTCCCTGCCCCTCCAAGACAAAGCACAAGTGTTTGGTGCAAAACCAGACACAAAACGGTCAAGTTCGGAGGTCCTGAGGCAAGGCGCGTAGCCGAGAACTCCGGGAACTCCAAACGAACACGAACATGGATAATCACCGAGTGTTCAAGCGATGACGTCCAGGTCTTGAGGACGGTCAAAATGGGGTGTCTACAAGGTGTTAGACCAAACGCTGATGATTGAAGCTAACATGAACCGATCTTCTGAATGGAAAAGCAAGAGGCAAGGCTTTTTCTCAAAAAAAAAAAAAGAGGTCATTTAAAAAGCAAAGTACGGGATCATTGCGCACTTCAAACTCTACAAGGAATACAGCATCGACATGTAATGAATGTGGTAAGAAAAACCGAGGAGTTTGTTATCAAATTCCTGGGGCTTGTTATAGGTGTGGTGGAATGGACCATATGGTAAGGAACTGTCCCCGAACTGAACAAAATGTGAATAAACCTTCTGCCTCAGTTGGATTTGTACCAATGGTAGGAATTGCTAATCAAGATAGAGTAATTGCACTCGTCCTAGAAAGCGCTCAGAATACTATGACCGCTATCCCAGGTATTTATACTATTTATGAACGAATGCCTATATGTTGACTGACTCTGGACTGGTACATGTGTACATCTTTGCTTGGGATGTTATTTGATTCGATTTGGCGCATTCTTTCATATCTGCTATATGTGTATCTAGACTGGTCAGACCTACAGGATCAATACCTTATTTATTGTATGTATCTGCCCCATTCGGGAAATTCGTGAAATGCGTATTGGGATATTGATTGACTCTGTACATGCACATATACATCTAAACCTATGCTCGGGGTGATTTGTCATATCACTATCTTCAATGACTAAACCACCGAAATTATGACTTTGTGATTATGTGATTCAGTTGAGCACCCCAAATAATGAACTCTGTAAATTGTGAAATCATGTATTTTGATTGGTAGAAAATTGACTGGGCTATGTGACTATACTGAGCTTGACTCGTAAACCTATGTTTTTGTGACTGATTTGGAACCTTTGCGTGACAAATCCTATATTATGTGCAACCGAGGGACTTTGTTTAATGTGTTACTATGCACCATGTGTTTGCATATAACACTTATTTGGGAACTTTTGTATTGATTAGATACATACCTTCTGGTATGAATAGCTGCATGCATATGCAACTACACCCGAACTTATGTGGACAATGTTGTATTGCACATGACTTGAAATACTTTGATATGAACAGTTGTGATGAATGACTCTGATACGACTTTGAGAACTGGTGAACTTAGGACAGTTGTGAAACTATCGACTATGTACCTAAGCAACGAAGTATGCCTTACAGAACCAAATATACCCCATTTGAGAAAACTTTTATCTGATTCGATCTGATAGAACTTTTGTTCGATTTGGCCTGATAGAACCCTCGTTCGATATAATTTGATGGGACCTTTGTTTTATTTAATTTGACAAGACCTTTGCTTAGATTGATTTGTTAAGACCCTCTATTTGATTTGATTTTGTTAAGGAGGATTAAGAATTGCTTATGAATAAATGACCAGATTATTCTTGACGAGAAAACTAATAGATCCAAAACTTGAGTCCATTGGAATACTTGACTTATTCAGAAGACCTAATGTGGGCTATCAACAGATTGATCTAATCATGAACACCATTGAGAACCAACCTTCAACTATTGGGGACATATGTGCTATAAATGAACTTAATTGTGCAAATCCAGTGATTGGATGTTTAAGGAATGACTGCTTTTGTGTTACCGATTTCTTATCTATTTAACGCTATGGGAATTGATGGCGGCCAATCGATTTGATTATAAACAATACTGAACATTTATCTTTGACTGGTCAAAATATGTTTTGTTTTGAATGGGAGAATAGTTGCTTCAGTGTTATCGGATGTTGAGAATTTATGTTACGATAATTGTTAATCGCAAACAGCCTTGATTGTGAACACTACTGGGATTAGAAAACCTCAATTATCCGAAAATGTGTGAATTTAGAGCGCCTTGTAAATGACTGCTCAGTGCCATTATAGTCTAAAATTAGAGCTCCGAGGATGTGTAAATTGTGTTTAACATGTGATTGACTCCTTGGATATTATCTTTTGACGTCATGGGGATTTATATATGAATTGCCTTATGCTTTTGACAACTATCGGAAAATGCGGAGAGACTCAATGGAACAGGGAATTGAATACTGAACTGAATTGTAAACTGTCGAATGATTGAGAGAATGTGTATTATGTTAGAAAATTGACTGCTTCAGTATTATCGCACTTTGCAATCAATGCTATGGGGATATGTGAACCATGTACATTGTATGGTCAATTGCTTTGTTGTTACTTTTGTTGACTCAAGAATCAGTGTCTGGATTCACTTTATATTCCTGAAGACTTTTGATTGACCTTGGATAACTGTGATGAGTCACAAAACTAAATACCGAATTCGATTGCGAATTGTGGAATTATCGGAGAGTGAATTGAACTTCTGTAACGAGGAAATTGTTGAAATTGTGCCTAAATGTTTTCGGTGTCAACAAGTCGAAGTTGAACATCAGATATCGACGGAACTACTTCGACCTCTCCCTATTTCGGAATGGAAATAGAAACATGTGACTACGAATTTCATTATGGGGCTGCCTTGGGCACTCAAGGTATAAGTCCCGTTTGGGTTATTGTATATGGAATTACTAAGTTTGCTCATTTCCTCCCTGTGAAATTTTCGTATGATGCTTATAGACTAGCCACTGTTTACATCGATAAGATTGCTTGTTTGCATGGGGTCCCAATATTTATTGTTTTAGACAGGAATCCTAAAATGTGTCTGAATTCTGACAAGCCTTCAAGAGGCAATGGGGACTGAATTGTGATTCGGCGCTGCTTTCCATCCGAAAATTGATGTATAATTAGAAAGAAATTTTTGGGAGAAATGCTCCAAATATATGCAGTAGATTTTTCAAGGGAGTTGGGAAGACTATCTGCCACTAGCAGAATTTGCATACAATAACAGCTTCCACTCCAGCATCAGTATGGTACCATACGAGGCTTTGTATGGTAGAAGGCGTAGATCACCAATTTGTTGGACAGAAGTCGGGGATAGAGCTTTACTTGGGCCTGAAGTTGTACAAGACACTTCTGAGAAGATCAAAACTATTCAACAAAGGCTTAAAATAGCAGGACCGACAAAAGAATTATGCAGATGTTCGAAGAAGGCCTCTCGAGTATGAGGTTGGTGACCATGTGTTCATCCGTGTGACTCCGATAAAAGGCCAAGTCAGGTTTGGAAAGGAGGGTAGATCGTCGCCCCGTTACATTGGGCCGTTACAAGTTCTGGAAAGGCTTGGCCCAGTTGCTTATAAAGTTGCTTTGCCATCGGGATTCGAGCAGATCCATAATGTGTTTCATGTATCGATGTTAAGGGGTTATCTTCGAGACCCGTTCCATGTGATCGATTATCACCGGGTAGCTCTTGATAAAAATATGGAGTATGCCGAATGGCCGGAACGAATCATTGACCGGCAAGTGAAACAATTGAGAAGCAAGTCCATCCCAATGGTAAAAGTGGAATGGAAAGAACACTATGGAACGGATGCCACATGGGAAAAAAAGGATGAAATGCGACTATGCTATCCACATTTGTTTCCCAATGAAGGTAAAATAAGTTTGGAGGACCAAACTTCCTAAAGGGGGGAAGACTGTGATAACCCTGTTCCGTATTATGTTAATTAGTCTTAATTGTGGTTGTGATTATGTGTTTGATATGATTTGGTGTGCTATTTGTACAATATATGTGGTTTTGAATTTCTATCTGTTCACCGTAGGAACATCTGTTTGACTTTCTGCTTTGGAAATTAAATTGAAAGCCCTATCGGCCACAGAACCCGAAATTGATTACGCCATTGTGATTGGCATAATTTTTAGAACCTACAGTGAAATTTAATTGAAAATTGATTTGGACCAAATTAAATAAATTAAATCAATGAAATAGTGCCCAACTATTTAATATTAAATAATTGTATTTGAGAGGGAGCCTTTAAAAGGCCATTACACTCTCATTTTTGTTTCTTTTGGAGCTCAACATCTGAAATTATGCTCTAGAGAGAGAGAGAGGCTGAATTTAGTGAGAGAAGAGGCTCAAGGTAGAGATTTGCTAAGGAACTTGGTAATCTTGAAGCTACACTCAAGAATTAAGCATAAGTTTGGAGGATTAAAGCTCCTAGGTGAGTAATCAACCCTTAATTCATGAGTTTGAATTGTGATTTGTGAATTGAAGATTAAATGGTGGGTTAGATCATGAATTGAGTTGGTTTTGTTGAATTGGAAGTCATGGAACACATGCATGTAGGAAATTGCTAGGAATTTCCATGTTTGAGCACAAAGTGTGTAATCCATGTTGAATTGTGAATGAAGTCCATGTAATTGATCATCTCTTCACCAACTAAATTGAGAATATTGAGTATATCTCACATGCATGTACAATTTATGAGAATATGAGTTTGAATGTATGAGTTTGTTATGTTGGAGATGAGTTTGATGTAAATTGGGACATGCATGTGATTAATTTGTGAAATTGAGCTTCATAATGTTGTAATTTGGTGTTTGTACCATGTTGATACATGCATATGTGGAGTTTGAGCCAAAATCATGTGTTTAGAGCCTTTGAATATCGAGTTGAAGCCCAAGAACAAGTTCTGGAAAATCCAGAAATTTTGATGTTCGGGCTCCCAGTATTTTCTGCAGACATGATGTCCGCTCGAGCGGGGAAGTTCACGCTCGAGCAGGGAGCTATGTAGACTGAACTTCAGCTCGAGCGCTCGACTTCACGCTCGAGCGTAAATTTGATGTAACCAGTACTTTTGCAGACCTCATGGGTCCGCTCGAACGGGGAAGTCCACGCTTGAGCGGGGACCCCTGTTTCTGAAATTTTGAAAATGCATTCTGTGTTTCGTTTTCCGTTCTCTTTTACTTCTAAGTACTCTTAGGCATGCATTGAGCATTGTAAATGAGTTAAAAGGATAAGAATGAAGCCTAAAGAGGAATGTGTGAATTAAGAACGGATTGAATTGTTTGTGACCCAATGTGTTCATGGAATGTGTAGGGTCTAGCTCCAGAGCAAATCAAGCAGCCGATCACTGTGAGTAATATCTTAATAAAGATATTTTGAAATGTGTCATTTGTCCAATTGCTTATCTCTCTATAAATTTTATGAGTTTGTTGATTTGAATTATGGACAAATGTTTGCTATGCCATATGGTTGGGCCTAAAGCCGTTTGCTATAAGTGAATGGGCCGAAGGCCAGTCTAACATGAATTATAGAAGGAATGGGCCAAAGGCCAGTTTGATCTGAATGAAAAAAAGTGAATGGGCCAAAGGCCAGTTTGATCTGGATAAAAGAATGAATAGGCCAAAGGCTAGTCTGATACGAACGAATGAATAGGCCAAAGGCCGGTCTGACATGAATGAAAGAATAAATGGGCCAAAGGCCAGTCTGATACAAACGAATGAATGGGCCAAAGGCCGGTCTGACATGAATGAAAGTCTGAATGGGCCAAAGGCCAGTTTGACATGAATGAAAGTCTGAATGGGCCAAATGCCAGTTTAACATGAATGAAAGTCTAAATGGGCCAAAGGCCAGTTTGACATGAATGAAAGTCTGAATGGGCCAAAGGCCAGTTTGATATGATTGAAAGTCTGAGTAGGCCAAAGGCCAGTTTGACATGAATGGATTGGGCCCGAGGCCGTTTGATGTATGTTGTTCTAATGTATCTTCTTTATTTGATATTATTCACTGGGCTTTCGCTCACGCTCATTCATGTGTTTGTAGGTGAGCCAAGAGAGGTCCAAACCCAACCTCAATGAAGTTTGTATGGAACAACCAAGGTTTGAAGAGTCGGCCATTGCGTCTCACGCACGAGACCAATCTTCGCCCTTTTGCTATTTTGTTTTATTTTGTCTTGTTGGCGAGGAATTTGGTTTATGTTTGTATATAGTTTTGATTGGCTGACCTAGACTTAATTGATCCTGTCTGTACAGAACTTTATGTCACTATATTTTGATGTGAGTTATTAATATGTATATGTATGGTTTGTTATGATGTGCCATGTAAGCACAGCTCTATGGACAAAGTTTTAAATTTTGCTTCTGTTTGGCCCGTTTACTCTGATGAGTCATGTCTGGTTTGGTTTGGGGCCGCAGGTAATCCCTTGATTACTGGCCAGTTATGTCCTTAACCCATAGGGGCGGGTTCGGGTCATGACAATACTCCTTCACGGCATCTCTAAAC
This sequence comes from Camellia japonica, assembly GCA_030407325.1. NCBI lineage: Eukaryota > Viridiplantae > Streptophyta > Magnoliopsida > Ericales > Theaceae > Camellia > Camellia japonica. Next base: position 182,891,426 of record JAPPVO010000059.1, on the reverse strand, counting down.
AACATATTTGTTTTGAACTCTATGCGAAGTTGGAATGTAGGATTATGCATGTCAGTCTCACTGAAAATAAGGTATTTAATCCTCCTGCAATGACTATCTTCATCAGAGGAGTTATGAAGGCTTCTTAGCTCATCTGATGAGCAGTCCATGCTTTGTAGGTCATCATTGTCAGCCAATCACCCATAGCATCCTTACTACTTCCTAAGTTACCAAATTCCACATCTTTGTCAACATGTTTATCATATAAAGCATGATCATTGTAAACACCCCATTTTGACCGGCCCTAAGACTTGGGCACTTTCTCTTGAGTACCTGATGATGACAATCAAAATGTGCTTCTCATAGAATCCTCAGTAAGAAAGATGAAATTTGAGCTTTAATCCCAAACTTCACACATTTTTGGCCAAATTATTTTTATCCAAAATTCACCAATCTCTACTACCAAATTTTCTACTTATCAATCTCCACTCACCATCCACTTTCATAATCATATCCCACAATCCCCACTCACTATCCACTTTGATAGTCACACCCCACCATCCACACTTATCATCCATCTTCCTAACCATACCCCATCATCCCCATTCACCATCCACTTGTCTAATCATACACCACCATCACCACTCACCATCCACCTCCATTATCCATTGTCTCCATTAGCTCAATTAGTGCCTCCATTAGCTCCATTGTCTTCCCTAAATGCTGCATTTTGTCCTCCACTTTGTCTTCCACCATTGCCCACTTGCATTGCCTATATAATGAGAGCTCTAGTCATGAGTTTGTGGACATGAATTAGAAAAGAAGTGTAGAGATAATGCTAAATTTGAGTTAGAATTTTAGAGAAAAGAAAGCTTTAAAAACAAGAGAGTTGTCTTGCCAAAATAGTGAAGTTACCAAGCCTATACATCTCATCTTTCCTTACAAACACCACTCAAGAACCAAGTCCTAAAGCCTTGATCAAAGAGAGAGTAGTCTTGCAAAGTTGAAGAAGATTAAAGAGTGATCATATGCTTGTCCAAAACCATCATTCTAAGCACAAATTTCAAGCTCTTGAATTGAGGATTAAGAACATAATTTACAAACTTGAGGGTGATCAAAAAAATGTTTGAAAATCAAGAAGTTTGCTCTTCCTTTGGAAGGTGAATTTTCAATTCTTTCATTTCTATCTCATCTTTGTTTTCTTACTTTTGTTACGTATTTCTACTCATTTTCTTGAACTTTCTAGCTCATATTTATTTTCTTACTTTCTATTTCATAGTGTTTTGTTGTAATCTAAGCAGTTAATTTAGCTCATATCTATTTTCTTACTCTCTATTTCATAGTGTTTTATTGTAATCCAAATGGTTAGGTTATCTCATATTTATTTTCTTACTTATTTTCTTAGTCTTGTTTCATATTGTTTTGTTATAATCTAATAGGAAGCGGTTAGTTTTCAATTCTTTCCTTTATAGTCATTTTCTTGTTTTAAGTTGTATATTAGTTTTGTTGTAAGCTAACCGGAAGTGGTTACTTGAGTCACCTACATATTTCTTGTTTGTTCTTTTCTCAGTGTTGCAACAAGATAAATTTTGCTAGGCCTAGTTGGCCGGTTGGCCGATTACCTTCTTTTGGACAAAACAACGTAATCTTCCAATGTTGACAAATTCCCGGTGGTTTCCAAGGCACATGAAGCTTCTATTTTTATTTTTATTTTTATTTTTTTTAATATTTGAGTGTTTTGTGAGGCTTTTATTTTATTGTAATATTTTCCTCCTCCCTCTCTAATTTGGTTTGTAATTATTTTTTCCAGCATTGTAATAATTTTCCACCTTGCTTCTTTCTATCTTATTCTTCTACTTGCTTTTCTTATTTGTGAATAAGCATCATATATTATTTTTTTATTATATCCATGCTTTGTATACATGTTTCATGTATCTTGATTCGGCTAAGTTTGCGTTTGTGGATTTAATAAATTCCTATGTGATTATGTGTGCTACATCATGTTCTTGAGATGATTCTCATGTCATATCTTAGAAGCCGAATCTTTAGTTACATCTCATATGTGTATTGTATTAAGATTTTGTATATAAGATCATGCATATTTTGCTAACTTTGTTTTGTAGCTGTTCACAGGATGTCAATAAACATGTCAGTTTTTATGCTTTAACATCCCACTTGTGTGTGTTTTTTTTTACTATGTTTTGTATCCTACCACGAGGCTACTTGCTTACTTGATATAACTATATGAATGCTCACAGATGGAGGTTGTGTCGCTTAATTTGGAATGATATTGATTTTTTATGTTTGTAAACTCAATTTTTTTGAGTTACACATCTTCAAAACTTTTTCAAAACACATGAAATCACTTTGTTCCAAAATAAATAGCATAGTCTATACTCGTATGCTTCACATAGTAAATTTTAGGATTTATTTAATAATCGAAATATGAATATATAAAGTCAATAAAACTCATATTATGGTTTAGTAAAAGCCAATCTTTGATCGGGTGAGTGAAGGTACTCAATTCATGACATTCCTCTCTCAAACCTAAGGTTTTGAACCAAGCATCTTTGGTTACGACGAATAGTGGCCTTGTTACGAGTCACGAGTTTTCTAATTTTTCCAAAAATATTTAGGTGGTGACTCTAAGATCTGGTGATGTAGTTCATTTTTGGCAAAGATTTTGTATTAAAACAGATGTTCCATAAAAGGTTGCCAAATCCGGACTGTCATTTATGTTTCACATTTCACATTTCACTTGTGAGACTAAATCAAAGGAATCGAGAGTTCAAACTATTTAACGTGCATGGGTACCCCCCAGGCATGTTACAATCATCACCTTGCTCATAGTCATTGTCATTGTATTTTTCAGACTCATCAAATGATGAGTCTGACTATTCAAGATCATAAGTATCACTGTCTTCATCTTTATCCACTTGTACATCAACAACTACCCCATTACCCATACTTCTTTCTACACTTGAGGCTGCTTGACTCATTTGTGTACTTACATAATCATCCAAATTATGTCCTATGTAAACATCTGTCACTCTATTTTCATCCACATATGTGTCCAACATCAATACGTCAGCATCAGATTTTAGCAACTCCATCTCACCATAACCAGTAACCTTACTATAATAGTTATTACTTAGCCTATGTCCTAATTCCTTAGCCATACAACACAACTCTATAATAGAAATTTGATCTGAATGACAAAAGTCAAAATGACTTGCCATACCACCACTATAAACCCTCTATGGAATATACCTAACCACACCTCCATGATGCATTTTGATTGTAAAATATCTAGATCCTTCCTCTGCATTTATCAATGGGAATTTGTCATTAAAACCACTATTCAATGGAACTCACAATGATAAAATACTATTACATTACAAAGTCCAACGATTTGAAGGCAATGATTCTCAAAGAGAATAAAATAGGAAGCAAAATGCATGTACAGGATAACATAACATTCTAATCAACCATCAAGGTTCATTACTACTTAATAATAACATCAACCCTACATTTATCAACTAAAGATAGAATTTGATTAACCCCAATTTACAAAATATAAATTATTACTATTAAATGGAACTCACAATGATAAAATACTATTACAATACAGTAGAGATAAATAAATAATAAACAAGTAGTCATCCACGTGAAATAGAAACAACCAAAAAAATAAAGTTTTTTAATGTGTTCATCAATTTCAAATTGAAACAAACATAAACAAAGATTTTCTTAAAGTAAAACTTTTGAAACCGAAATAAACATAAATAGATTTCATTAAAAAAATCCATGCCACGTAGAAACAAACGAAGATTTCACCATTATAACATAATACTAACATCAACACATGTGATTTCCAACAAGAATTTTTTTTTTTTTAAAAAAAACATTAAAAAATATAAAAACTACATACCATATACAGATGTTCCTCTTCCTCCATCGTTATTCTTCTCTCTTAGCACCCAACCCATCGTTCAACTTTTGATTTCAATGTGATTTCGCAATCGCTATTGACTCTCAACTTTGATTTCGGAATTTTGAGAGCAAATTAAAAACCCTAATTGCGATTTGGGAAGTTCTAAGCAACCCTAATCTATCTAATTGATTGTAGTCAGCCAAACCGTTGTATATTCCCTTCAACCAAAAGTATAGGGGTCACATCACCCATTCCGTCCACTTCCTTAACGAAAATAGACGCTAGGAGTAAAATTGATAGGAATTTATATAGTGTGGAGGTAAAATTGAAAATAATAAAGTTTGGGGGTGTAATTGAAAATTGTGACAAAATATAGGGGTAAAAATGAAATTTTCTCTTAGTTTAAATGTGTAAAATGCTTCACTTTAGAAGTGTATATGGATCCATAAAATCTAATGCTTGGTTTATAGCATAATAGACCTTGGTTTAAAGCTATAAAGGCTTCATTTGGAAGTATAAATGGGAATAAAATTCCATTTAAGGTCTTTCTAAGCCATAGAGGACTAAATGTGGAATTAGCGAGTTATATAAATTTGTGGATCAATTGTACTAAAATTTCACACTACACTTTACCACATATAGGAATCCATGTTGGTGATATATTAGTATTTTTAATTGTGGAAGGTGTTATGTTGTTCAATAGCATAATTACCGCTACATAGTTCGATATTAATATTCTTATTGAATGGGATTCTGTGTTAAGATGTTTCTATTTTGAATCATGTTTTGTGGCCACTAAAGTTGTTCAACCCGAGAGTTATTTTATTAAATAAAATATTTTCTTAAATTAGTAGTCAATGTTGCCTAAGTGGAAGAATATAAGAATTTATTCTTAATTAGGCTACAATTGGCTACAGTTTGTTGAGATATTCAGAGATGTGGCAGCTGAATTTCAGAAGACCTTTATTGGCTTGGGAGGATGAAAAAGTGGTCAGGGTTAATTCTTTTTGAAGAAGAGAGGCAAATGAAGGGATAACTTCAACTCAAGAGGAATTAGCAATTGGTGTAGGAGGTCTACTGAAATAGGAAAGGAGAGGTCTGCTGTGCAATTCCGTAGCTCATATTTAATATTTTTGATTCACTCAAGTGGAATGCATCAGATTCAAGGGCGTTTTCTATGCCCTCTATATATAAGCACTGTGAATATATTAGTGGCACAAATAGAGTGGTTCCAAATGTGCTTTGGACTAATGTTGTTCCTCATAAGGTAAAGTTTTTTGGTTGGCTAGCATGGTTAGGAAAGGTCACAACATCTCCTTTTCTACAATGATTTGAAATTTTCGAGGGAAATGTTACTACATTGTGTGTTTTTTGCAAGATAGAAGGGGAGAGACTCTTAATCAATTAATGGTTTGATGCAATGATGTAATGGGGGTTAGAGTTAAGAGATTGGAAAAGGATATATGGAGAGTGATTCATGTTGCTATTTTATGGTCTATTTGAAATCATAGAAATAACTATATTTTTAAAGGACTCCAACAAAACATTGAAGAGTTGTGTGAGCTGATTAAAGTAAGGATTACAAAATGGGTGAAGTATGCTTCAATTGATCCACCTTATTCTATTAATGACCTCATTTTCAATTTGTAGCAAGTTTGAGCATAGCCAGTGGTGGAGCTATTGCTATGATATTTTGGGTTTGGATAGGGCTGCTATGTTGTGATGGCTTTGTTTTTGTGTGTTTTGTGTTGTGATGGCTATGTATTGTGCATGCATTAGAGTGGCACGTTGATTGATTATATGCAAGGGGCAGCAAGGAAGGTTGCTATGCTTTGGTTCTATTCTATTTTTTCTGCTTTTTCTGTTTTGGTGGGAGCTTGCATATGATTGTGTGATCTTTCTTGTGCTAACCTAGTTGGGATGAGTTGGGTTCGTTGTGATACAGTTTATGTTTTTCCTGGTCCTTATTGATGTATTTCATTTAATATATCTAATAAAAGGCTTTCATTTTTTGTTTATCAAAAAAAAAAAAAAACTTTCGTGTACAAAAACTGTAACGTCCCAAATAAATACGATCAATCCCAACTCATATGTGGAAGAATAATAGAAGCAATATACTTTCATTCATCAGAGTCCGTATACAAAAGATGACATATGCGATATACATACATAAATGGCTCATCCTAAATCTGCAGCATGTGTTACAAGTGATAAAGAAATGAAAGTCAACAGATATTCACATGCCCTAATGGCTTACATCTTTCGAAGGCCGTGCTTGGTTACAACAAAATAGATACAAATCCAATACATATAATGCCTTTGGCTGGAATTTAAAGCAATTAGCACGATACAAAAAGAGAAGCCTTCAGCCCCTTTTCCTCCCAAGCTATTGCCTTGGTGGAGGCATGTCACCAACACCTGAAAATGGTTTTTCCCAAGTAGGGTGAGCCAAAGCCCAGTAGAAATAATCTATCACAATATATGAGTCTTAACAAAGGTATAAGTACAATGTGCATATACAATGCCTATGACAAGTCATTCATATTCCACACGATCATAAAGTACCAAATTTTATATCTCAATGCATTGTTTTTCAATTCAATTCAAATCAATTCATTTCATCTCAAGTCAAGAGCCAATTTAATTACTTTCCAAACACCAAACTGAGACTACAACTCAGTGGTTCTCTAATCAACACAACAATCATGCAAATACTTTAATTTTCCATTTTATGAAAATTTTGTCCGCGGCAATCGGCACTCATGTATACGCACAGTTTCAGGACTTTCACCCTGGGCACACAGGCCAACTTAATTCAATGGAGTCCATCCCCTTTCTCCTCCCAAACATCATACATATACAATGTATTTAAAACACAGTCATATTCAATGACAACCAACAAGAGATTAGTTTCAATTCACCTAATCCTCATGCAATTTTTACAACAATCATAGCTATCCTCCACCAATAACCTAATACAGTTATTTCTACATAAATATTCAATCTCAAGACAGATAATTTATTCAAAATTTCATAGGTGAGTGATAATACATATGCTTCTTGACCATTTATGTCAACATCCATTCAATTTCACATTTTCAATACCAATTCTATTTATTTATACAAAATAAATATTTGAAGCATTTTAGGGCAAAATCAACTATTTTGTCACAATATAACCTCACATTCAACCCCATAACCATTCATAACTCATTCATTTAGAAACCCTCCTTTTTGATTTAATACCCAAACCCTAGGTTTGTTCATAGTACACCCAAATTCCACCATTGTTTCACAACAACTCATAACTAAGTTAAAATACATATGGAAGCATAGAAAATCACTTCCTCAAGCTTAGAAGACCAAAAGAAGAGATGGAGGAGCTTTAAGAACATTGAAACCAAGCTTTAATCGGATCAAAATGGAGCTCTTGAGGCGTACTACCTTTTTAACAAAGGGATACGGGTAAAGAACCCACTAGATCTAGTTGAAAAATGTAGAGAGAGAGAGAGAGAGAGAGAGAGTTTAGAGAGAGGAAGTCCCGATTTAGGGTTTTTGGAACAAAAAGTATGAAAAAATGAAGTAAAAAGGTGTTACTGCGAACTGATATACGCACAGCTCGCTCAATGAGCCAGCGCAAGAGTTGTCATTCGAGCGACCAAACACAAATAAGTCACCTCGCTCGAGCGCAAGAAGCTTTGCTCGAGCTCATAATACGCACTCTTAGAAGTTTTACCAATAGAAGACCGTCGCTCGAGAGCAAGAGTCTTCACGCGAGCAAAGAACAATACCCTTCCAATATATTTGCAGGCCTGCAAAAGTACTGGGAGCTTGCAAAGCTTGCTCGAGCACAAGAAGCTTCGCTCGAGCGAAGAGGCCAAAAATTGGACACCAACAATTTGAACCAACTAGCAACCAACTTGTTCCAAACACAACCAAGGCACTCCAAAACTCAATTTCAATGAGGAATAAGGGAAAAAGAGACAGGAACAACAATACAGAATCATGAAACTCGAGCCCGGGATACAACAAGGGTCGGGTTAAAACCGGGATCATTATAAAAACACACAAAAATATGACACTTTTATTCACACTCAACGAAAGTACATAACAAAAGCACTCCTTTACTTAGAATCACTTACACTTATGAGGTTTCTTGCCTTTATATAGCCATCTACATCTTTAATGGATAACTAGGATCAAATTGATCTAAAGGCCATTATTAGGCTTTTACAATATTCTAAGATACTCTCATCCTTTCAATATATTTTAGAATTCTCTAAACTAATCTAATACATAATAAAATTTTGGGTAAATTACAAACACACCCCCTGAGGTTTACTTAAATTACAATTTACCCCTGCAGTTCTAGAAATTACATTATACCTCCTATGGTTTCTAATTTCATAACAAATAGGTCCTTTTATTAATAAATCATCAAGTTAATTAATAGTTTTTAATAATGTTAAAATTTTATTTCAATTAATAATTCGGATAATTTTATTATTGTATAGGTGAACAGTTAGAAATTTCACTTTTTTAATTAATTATGTCAAATAAAAAATTCTGACAATGAGGTATTTGCAATTTTTCAAACCACAGCCACTACAACAAAACTAACTATTTACGACTTTAAGTTTATAACATACATCAAATGCATGTCGTAATTAGTACATTTTACAGTATTTTTTTTTTTTTTTGCAAGCCGTTAATATTTTTTTCAATAACGACATACATACCATGTAACTCATTAATTCATATAGTTATGGCATACAATAGTATGCCGTAAAATATATATATTTTCACGACTTACAAAAATATGTAGTAAATATTTGCACTTAAGACAACATACATTTCATGTTGTAAAATATTATAACTTTATACGACATGCATTAACATGTCGTGAAAACTTCTATTAAAAAAAAAAAAATCAATTCGATTTTTTTATGACATACAAAAGTATGTCGTAAAAAATGTATATTTTCACGGCCTAAAAAAAAATAAAAATTCAATCCGATTTTTTATGGCATGCAAAAATATGTCGTAAGAAATGTGTATTTTCACAGCATACAAAAATATGTTGTAAAATATTTACACTTAAGACGACATACATTTCATGTCATAAAATATTATAACTTTACATGGCATGCATTAGCATGTCGCGAAAACTTTTATTAAAAAAAATTTCAATCCGATTATTTGTTTTTAATTTAAAAAAGCTAACAGTTTCCAATCAAGCTTCTCACCTTAAATTTTCCTAATTAAGGACAACATAAAAAATAATTTATACAGTACTTTATAGTTTAGTGTATTCTTGAATGGGATAATTGCACCCAGTGGGATTTTATGGTTTAGTGTATTCTTTTCAAACGAAGAACAAGATGTAGAAGAAGAGGACAACAACGACGACCAAGAAGCTGAAGAAGAAGAAGAAGAGAAGAAGGTTAAAAATGGAGATACAATCGAAGAGGTCAAGGTCGAGGTCCTTATTTAGGCACAGTGATAGTTAGTTAGGTCTCCTCTTTCACATACAACAAACACAACAAATCGACTATTTAGATGATGTTCCATCTCCGTCCCCGTTGCTGATTGGGTCTCTCTCGCTCTAGATTCAAGTTCGTTCTTTCACTCTCCGATCCTTGCTCTCTCTCTCTCTCTCGATCCCTCCCCCATCGAAGACACTTGCGAAGTCTCGACCTTCGTATTCTCAGGGTAATTTCTATATCTATTCTCTCTTCTTCATCGATTGAAATTTTGGAAATCGAAACCCTAGTTTCGAGTTTTTCTATGATTAGAGCTTAAATCATGTATACTTGACGTAAGAGTTGTTTTTTTGTGTTCTTGCTTATCATGAATTTTGTTTTTCTCTGATTTGATCCCAATTTATGGTGATTTTCTAGGATTTGCTCGTTATCTCTAATTAGAACATTCCTAAGATTCGCAAGGTCATAATCTTAACAATCTTGAAATTAATTGTTATTACTTTTTAATTTCAATTATAAAGTGAGTTCTTCTCGTTTGATGTTGCTAATGCTAAGTTTGTGTTTGTGTATTTTCCAGATTCCTCCTTTGCGGATCCCTGTTTGGAGATTCGATTTTCAATTCTAGCGGCATTGGTGCAGATAGTGTTAATGGAGAGAGCACTGAAAATGGTCAGCTTTTTGCCAATTCCCTATGTAAGTGATAATTGTTTTCCTGTTTGCCCCTTTTGTATTATTGTGTAATTGTTTGTGACACTTTTGTTTTGCAATTGAAGTTCTAATAAATAAACTACATTTCCCATGACTATATATCAGAAAATGTAGTTCTAAGTCTTAGAGCAACTCCAAAGCTACTCTTTATTTTGCGTTAAGTGTCATTCTCTTATATCTTTGAAACTGATCACACCAGACACCATCTGTAGACACCCCATTTTGGACCGTCCTCAAGACTTGGATGTTCTTGCAGGATACATCCAGCAACAAGTTTGATCGCTCGCCGAGTACTCGACTTTCACGACGAAATGCTCCAGGTTTGATCCTTCCAGACCCTATTTCCATTCTGTCTCATATTTTGACCATGTGTTAGTCTTTGCATAGTGGTGTTCTTGATGGCCTGCCGGCCATGGTATGGCACTGCTGGCCATGGGCTTTGCCCTGTCGGCCATCAATAGGCCCTGCCGGCCACCAATGAGGCCCTGCCAGCCACCACTGATGGTTGGCCCGCCACCAGTGTATTCAGAAGATATTTTTGTAGATATTTTGACAGCTATTTGCACAGATGAGCCTATCTTCTTGCACGTGGATGGCTAGATCTCTTCAAGGCTTCTTTGTATCTCCTATATATAGAACTCATCTATATGCATGCAAAGGGTTACATGTTTTGAGCTGAGCTATAATTCTCTCTCTCTCTCTAGAATACTCTCTCTATATATTTTGTGCTTGAAAGTGTATTTTCTCTTTACCTTTGCACTAGCACCCTTAGCCAAACACCTTCACCTTAGTGTTGAGGATCTTGGAGGTCTTATTTGAGCTCCTTGGAGTGGTTTTGGCTTGGTTTTGGCTCAGAAGTTGCTGAATTGTTGCTGTGCTTCAAGGGTAAGAACTTGTCCCTTTTTAAGCTTTGTTTTGATTAAGGGCTTGGCCATCTTTGTATGCTACTTTGAAGCTGGTTTTAGACACTAAAAAGTTCTATTTTTAGGGCTTAAAAATGTTGGTTTGAGCCTTGTGTGGTTAAGGGGTGGTTCACTTCCTTTGCTCTTTGGCTTGTAAAGCCCTTTGATCCATCTTTGGTAGCTTTTGTAATAACCTTTGCTTGGCCTTCAAACCACTGAAACTCAGAGGAATTTCAGTGGTAGAAAGTTAGTTTTGAGGCTCAAAATAGGAGGGGGTGATCCCCTCTCCTTATATCTTGTTTGCTTGTGTTGATGGCCTCATACTTGAGCATGATTTTCTACTCTTTTGTGACTTAGTTCAAGCATATTTTTGGCTTTGTTTTGACATGATTTAACTCTGATTTTGGCTGGTTAGGTCACTTGTTGTTTGCTTTTGGTACTTGTAGTGCAATCGTGCTTGTTGGCCTAACATGCTTCATGTTTTAGCCGATCATCCTAGCTTGTGTTAGCTCTACTTCAGCATGTTTTCGGCCTTGTTTTAACATGCTTTAACTCTGTTTTGAGTGGTCTTGGCTATGTAAAACTTGTTATGCATGGTTGTAGTGTAAGTGCCTTGACTAGCTTTGAGTTTCAAGGCCCCTAGCATGCTTTGCTTGTGATGTTTGCATGCCTAACATCATTTCATACATGATTTCAGTCCATGTAGCCTTGTCACACTCTCACATATTCCACTGTTTCATTGTGTTTGAGAGTTGTGCCTTATGCCTTGTTTGTGAGCCAATGAGTGAGCATGTTTTTTCTTGCCTTTTGAGCCTACATCTCAGCATGTTTTGGCCTTTATTTTGGCATGTTGTAGCTCTGTTTTGAGCTAGTTTAGTCATTTGAGCATTGTATTGCATGTCTCTAGTGTATGGCTCTTCACTAGCTTTCCATGCTTTTGGCCTTTAACATGTTGTACATGTGTTGTTTGCATGTTGGAGTCTTGTGTTTCATGCCACTTTAGTACTGAATTTCTACCACCTCCCTCACTTCTTCATCTTCTCATTTATTTTGAGGGTTGTTTAGTCTTGAGACTTATGCTTAAATGGCTTCAACCCTCTTTTGAGGGTTCCTCCTAGTCAAAGGCATGGTCTCCCCCATGCTTTAAACCATTCTTTTGATTGACCTTCCCCTCATTAGAGGACGTTCACATTTGGACAAATCAATTAAGGCATGATTTGGTAACTTAAAATGTGTAAACAACAATTGAATCAAGAAAAACATGCCAAGATAAGCATTGTTGTTTGCATTGCATTGTGTTCAATCGGACATTATATTAAACACAAGGTGGATTGGTCCATTTCATACTCAAAGTGATGAAAATGAGCCAATTCCCTTTGTCTCCATTGCCTTTGATCATCCATGATAAGGTAGTGGTCCTAGAGTCTTGTTTGTCTTGCATTTATTGAATGAGTACAAGTTGGATCTTTGGCCATCATGTATTGAGATGCTTGATTGATGGTTTTGGATCCAATGGCCCCCTTCCCTTGATGTTTTGAGATGATAAGGAGTGGCATAGTACAAACATGTATTTGGAAGAACCCCCCATTTTTCTCTATTTTGTGCTCTGTTGCAATTTGGTGTCACAACACACCAGTGGCCGGCACCCTTTCATTGTTGGCTGGCACACTTACATCCTTGGTCGGCAGAGGCACACTCTTGGCCCGCAGATGGCCGGCAGCCACCATTCATGGCCGCCAGGCCACTGGTGCACTCCCCAGCACTGTTTTGGTAAGGTTCAGCAGAAAGTTCTTGGAGACACCCTGCAAACAGAGCCTCTAAAGAGCAAACCGGAGAGCTTTTCAGGACGGAAACCGAGGCATGCATGTTCAACTTCTTCAAACAAAGCTGAGGCAGTACAAGTTTAGAGCCATACTTGTTAGTTAGCATTTGAATTTGTAATTTAATTAATTTGTTGATTAGTTAAAGTGTTGTAATAATTAGTAAGTAGTTTGCTAGTTATTCAATTGGTTGTGTAATAATTAGTCTAATTAGTTTAATTAGATTAGTTGCTTAGCTTAGCTTAAATTAGCTTAGCTTTCATTCGAACTCTCCTGCGAGAAGGCGCAATGTTGTAATAAGTGTGCGTGTGCATGTGTGTGTACGTGTCTTCCAACCCCATTTCTTTCTCCCTTTTACTTAACCACTTTCGATGGTTAGTTTAGGGCACGTTTTGTTTAGCATGCCTTATGCTTGCATGTTTGCATCATTCATTTGTCTTGCATGCACCGGGCTCGGCGCATCATTCAAACAGCATCGTATTTCAATACTTATTTGAATACGTGTATCAATTGTTGCATTCATATGCCATCTTAGATAGTAGAGCCTATTTAATTTCATATTGCATGTGTTGCATTAGGCATCTTGTATAGTTAGGATCATGCGTGATTTTTAACTAGTTTTCTATTTTGGCTTGGAGTACACTGTAAGTGTTACACTTTAGCATACTTGCATGAGTGTGAGTGTTGCCATGATAGCATGCTTGCCATGAGGCTATTTGCTTAAATGCTAAACTGCTTGAATGCCTATGGGTGGAGGCTTGATTACTTGAATTGGGACAATTCAACAAATGAATGTTTTAAGCCCACTTTGGAAGTGGCACATCATGTTTTCTAAAGCCCACTTGATGGTGGCAAATCCACTCTTTAGCATACTTGCGAGTAGTACTTTCAAACCATTTTCACAAACAAACATGAGTTGTTTTGTTCCAATTCTCGTGATTGAGTCTATACTTGTATGTGTGCGCCACATAGTAAAGTTAGCTAATAATCAGAATAAGAACACATGTGTTTATAAAACAACATATCATGCTTAGTAGAGGCCGATCCTTTGATCGGGCGAGCGGGGGTGTTCATTTCAGGGCCTTCCCTTCTCGTACCCAAGTTCCCGAGCTGAGGCAACTTTGGTGATGACGGACACATGGCCTTTGGCACGAGTCAAGGTTTCCTAAATTTCCCAAAAATAAAATATTTAGGTGGCGACTCTGTAATCTGGCAAAGTAGTCCAGTTTTGGCACTATTTGATTCAAAATCTGATTTTCCAAAATGATTTTCCGGATTGGAGTCTTTGGTGTTTATCGGTCTCACATTGCACTTTGTGAGATTACATTCAGAACCATGACAGGAGTCCGAACTGTAGTAAGACCAATTCGCGCATTCTCCAAAAGAGGGGCGCGCGAAGGAAGTCGGGTCTACAGTTTTTGGTGACTCTGCTGGGGATTTAGAGAACTTGACTCGAAACTCATGATATGTTGTTTTATCTACACTTATGTGTTTCTTTGCATTGCATTTGCATTGGTGCGCCTAGGACACACTGTTTGTCATCTGTTATTCCTGAACAGTTTGTCGAAGGCTTTCTTAGAAAAGCGTGCCATAAGGCTGACCGGTTGCGGGCTCTGCCATGATGGGAACACAACCCTCGGATTGGGATCACCGCCGAGGCACCCTTTTTGACCAATTGACCTAGTTGCATATCGGAAGCCTTAGAGACTGTTCCAAACTAGGACAGGTTGCTCACCCAAATACAGGATTGTATGAAACCGCATGCATGCGTAGTGAAACCCTAGCTCCTGACAAAATAGGACAGGGAAACCCTACCCCACCATAGGGGCGTTTTGGCTCTCACTTGCTTGTTATCTGCTGTTAGGGTGTGTCTCTACAGGAATGCATGTATCAGTTGCAAGTCTGAGTATCGGTCTGTAGACATCAGTGTTTGAGGGTATCAGTATTGTGGCAGAAAATTTAGGGGCAAAAATCAGTGTTTTGAGTGCAATTAGTCTAGCTTATGATTTTCAACTGTGTGTTGTTTCTATCTAAGCCGAGATGCTGTCCGTTTTTCTGATTTTTGTCTTTTGCTTTGTTTTTTGTTTTGCAAGGTAGTATTTCCATCATTGCTTCCGACGAGGCAGTTACCCCCCAAGCACTTTGGACCCAAGTAAGGAGGCTATATCGATCTAGCGATCTTCTGAGAGGACAACCTGTGTTTACTTCGCTCCACCGGTTACAAGACGGAGGAGAGTTCGGCATACTTCACTAGTTCGTCAGTCACCTATGCTTAGTGAAAATTAGTTTTCTGCTTCCACTATAGAGGGTACACAGAGTCAGACAGATCAGTATCTTTCAGTTAGTATGGAAGAAATGATGCGTCAACTCCAGCAGACTATCGAGGGCATGTAGCGGGATGCTGCTCGCCAAGCGGAGGTTACCGTTCGTTAGACAGAGGTTGTAGCTCAGCAGGCAGAACTAATTACTAGGCTTTAACAACAACAGTAACCACAACAAGCTGGAGCTTCTACTTCGCACCCACCCCCACCTAGGGTTCCTACACCCGGGGAGACAACCAACGTCCAGGAGAATACGGACGTTCCTACAGGGCCAGTCCCACCACCAGTCCTACCACAGACTTCAAAGGCACCAGCCTACCCAATTGACACACCGTTCGAATNATCTGCGTAGCATGATTGGGATTATTTTCCTCCAGCCGAGCTAAGAACGCCCAACTCTGCAGAGCTAGAAAAGTTGTTCAGTTTCACAACTCGTTCGAATCCCAAAGTCTTGTCCAAACCCTAGTTTGTTCATAGTAACCACCCAAATCCACCATTGTTATTGTTATACACCAACTCATAACTAAGTTTAAAATATATATGACAGTATAGAAAATCACTTCCTCAAGCTTAAAAGGCCAAGGAAGAGATGGAGGAGCTTAAGAACATCGAAACCAAGCTTTAATTAGATCAAAAGGGAGCTCTTGAGGCATACTAACCTTTTAAAAAGGGACAGGGTAGAGAACCCACTAGATCTAGGTGAAAATATGGAGAGAGAGAGAGAGAGACAGTTTTAGAGAGAGAAGTCCCGATCTAGGGTTTTTGGAACAAAAAGTATGAAAAAAATGAAGTGAAAGGTGTTCTTACTGCGAATTGATATACGTGTAGCTCGCTCGATGAGCCAGCGCAAGAGTTGTCGCTCGAGCGACCAAACACAAATAAGTCACCTTGCGCGAACGCATAATACACACTTCTAGAAGTTTTACAAATAGAGACCGTCGCTCGAGCGCAGAGTCTTCACTCGAGCAATGAACAATACCCTTCCAATATATTTGCAGGCCTGCAAAAGTACTGGGAGCTTGCAAAGCTTGCTCGAGCACAAGAAGCTTCGCTCGGAGCGAAGAGGCCAAACTGACAACAACAATTTGAACCAACTAGCAACCATGTACCAAACCACAACCAAGGCACTCCAAAACTCAATTTCAATGAGGAATAAGGGAAAAAGAGACAAGAACAACAATACAAAATCATAAACTCGAGCCCGAGATACAACAAGAGTCGGGTCAAAACCGGGATCACTATAAAAACATACAAAAATATGACACTTCTATTGCACTCAACGAAAGTACATAACAAAAGCAGTCTGGACACTTTACTTAGAATTACTTACTGTAATGACCCTCACACTGATTACCGACTAATTACCGATTATGGCTAAACCGAGACTGATTAAGATTGATAATTGAAGTAATTGAAATACTGGACTGACTGACTGAGATCTGAAACTGAATCGATTGACTGTATCTGTTTAATTGCGTTCCTATCTGTTTGACTGTTTGATTACCTGTTCATGATTTATGTTTAAACTGTTAATTGAAGGCCTTCGGCGGCCAAACTGGTAATTGATTGATGAGTTAGGATCGTTAGAATTTATATGATTTTATGGTGTATTCAATTGAAAGTGATTAGGTATGATTAAATTAGATTAAAACTGGTAAATTACATGAGTCTGACTTATTTACCATTTGCCACACTAGTGGCCCACTATCTCAACAACATATTGAGCCTTGTACACACTTTGACAAAATATTTCCTTCAGCCATTTCTTGCACTTGCCGACTAAGAGAAGAGAAGAGAACTAGAGAGTTGATTTCATCTTGCTTTGGCTTGAAACTTGGTGGAATTGAAGTGTAGATTGTCAAATTGAGCTCAAGACTAGTAATTAAGGGATCTAGGTATGATCTTTCATCCTCTTAATTGTGTATTTAGCATGTATCATGGTAATTATAGAGCTAAGCTACATGTTTAGTCTAATAATGTTGAATTAGAGCTCAATTGTTGCATGCATGTGCATATTGACAAGTTTTGAGGTTGTAATTCATCATTTCTCACATGCATGTTCATAATTTTGCAATGGCCCATGTTTTCAACTTGTTTTTGAAAATTGGCTCACTAGAGCACAAATTGAAGCTTTGAATTGAGTTTAATTCCATGCATGTTGCATGTCTTCATGTTCATGAAATTGGTTTGAAATTGAGTTTGAATTAAACACCCTTGGGCTTTGATTTCCCAAATGAGCTTTGAATCATGTTGTTTTAAGTGTTTACAAGTGTTTTTCCAGGTTTTCAATTGCCCAAGAGGATCGAAAATTTTGCATTTAAACTTGATTTTGAGCTTGGGACTCAAATCTGGAATTTCCAGATTTTGGGCCTACGCTCGAGCGAGGAAGTCCACGCTCGAGCGTACACTCTGTGATCCTGCCTTCCGCTCGAGCGAGGAAAGTGACGCTCGAGCGTGAATGCGAGCATCCAGTACTTTGCATGAGTTCACAGTCCGCTCGAGCGAGGAAACTCACGCTCGAGCGAGGACTTGTGTCTCACGCTCGAGCGAGGGTCGAGCGCCCATCGAGCGTAAATTTGGAGCATCCAGCATTTTTACTGTAGCACACAGTCCGCTCGAGCGACGGAATTCACGCTCGAGCGGAGCTTCTTTGTCTGCATGTCCGCTCGAGCGTAGAAAGCCACGCTCGAGCGAGACCCTTGTTTTCAGCAAATTTTGTTAAGTGTTCAAAGTGCATCTTTGCATCCTCTTTCCATCCTAGGCATTCCTAGGGCATATTTAAGGCATCTTAAAGAGGATATAGATGTAGAACACACCGAGGCAAATTAGGGATTAAGTTATTATCTTCCCAACTGTGTAGCTTAGTGTGTGTTCAATCTGTAAACTGTGTAGGGTTGGCTTTCCGAGGAGACGCTCTAGTTCACTGTAGCCCAGAACTCTGTGAGTAACAATTGTGTAAAGATATGTTCAAATGATTATCTTTTGAATACTGAACTGAACTGTTTACTGAACTGATATTGATTACTGAATGAATGTATGTCCTTTATTTCTGAACTGTACTGTGGCATCCTTAGCACCTACTGTTTACTGTTACTGTTACAGAGATCTCTGTCGGTTCCCTCGTGGAACCACTACTGTTTACTGATTGATGGCCATCATTACTGTTCGGTCTTTAAGACCTACTGTTACTGTACTGTTATGCTAATGGATGTACCACATATGACTGAAAGACTGAAATACTGATTTAATGAACTGTTTTCATTACTGTAAGGACATTCATTCTAAACCTCTTTACGCATTATGTTATTCACTGGGCTTTAGCTCACTGCTCATATATATATGTAGGTGTACAGGCACCGGACCAATGCTAGAAGCGTCGGGGTATTTCCAGTTTTGTCAAGCCAACCAATGTGCCTCACTGCGAGGTTCCGAGCCTGCCAAGCAAGGCTAGGGGTGTTTAGTGTTCCCCCTCCTGTACTGTTTGTTTACTGTATAGACTGTATAGACTGCACTGTACTGGTTATAGGGACTTGACCCTGTTCTGAATGTTTGTAATGTTTTGTATACTGTTCTGTATAATGTATGAAAAATCTTTTGGCATACAGACTGTCACAGCTCATTGGACATTGTTTATTTACTGTATTGGCTTCCGCCAAGCCCCTGTACTCTGTTATACTGTATTACTGTTAAGCAGGCCTTCGGTAATCTCGGATTACTGGCCGGTTACGGTGCTAAACCCATAGGGGCGGGTTTGGGTCGTGACAGAGTGGTATCAGAGCGATACTTAACCACGAGTTATACCGCACACACGTGTCCAAATGAGCTATAGGTGTCCTAGAAAAGCGATTAGGGCATTACATGAGCATGAAAAGTGTGTGGTTATGACATGACTGAATATATGCTAATGTGTTAAACTGTTTAAGTATGCAACTGTTTATGTTTATAATTGCTATAACTGCTTATAGTGAAATGGATAATGCAAATGAATCTGAGTCCTCATCCACTGAGGCAAGAATGGCAAGAATGGAAAGAATGATGGAACTGATAACTGCCAGACTTGAGCAACAACAGAACCAACAGCCCCCACCTCCTCCTCCGGTACAGCCGGAACCAAATGTGAATGTTAATGATGGGGACATAATTGCTCTCACCCAGAAGTTCAGCAAGATGAAACCGCCATCCTTTCAGGGAGGCCTTGAACCGTTGAAAGCTGAAGCTTGGGTACTTGAGACTGAAAATTATTTGAGGTTTTCCGTGCTCGAAGCACATAAAGTATTGTTAGCTACCTTCACCTTGCAAGAAGAGGCCAGAAGGTGGTGGATGCTGGTCCGTGACACCAACACTGTATGACTTGGGCTCAGTTTAAGGAGCCTTCTTTGAAAAGTATTTTCCCCAGTGTGTCAGGGACAGAAAAGTGACTGAATTTGAACAACTGAGACAGGGCACGATGTCCGTTGCTGAATATGAAACAAGTTCACCGAGCTTGCTAGATATGCACCACATATGGTGGACACTGACTACAAGAAGGCCAGAAAATTTGAAGGCGGCCTGAATGTTGCAATACTGGACAGAATAAGTGTTTTAAAGCTACCGACTTATGTAGGTGTTCTTGACCGAGCTTTGATGGCTGAGTCGAACATCGAAGCTGTGAAACAATCTGAAACACCAGCGTCTGAATGGCGTGGTAAAAGGCAGAATTTTAAATTCAAGAAAGGCAAGCATAACCCATCAAATAAGAAACAATACGGGGTCAACAACTACTTCCCCAGCCAAGGGAGTGGTTTCATTCCATCTTGTTCTGAATGTGGTAGGAAGCCATAGGGGTTTGTTATAAAATATCTGGTGCTTGTTACAGGTGTGGCAAGGTGGGCCACATGGTTAAAGACTGCCCCTCTGCTCCGCAGGCCATAGTAAAGCTGCAGGCAGCGCCGCAGCATCAACTGTAGCACCAAAGCCTAACCCCAAAGCTACCGGGAAAGAGCCCATGAGGCAGGGCCGAGTGTTCGCCCTAGTACCGGGAGACGTGCAAAATACTGAAGACCGTTGTGTCAGGTATCCTCTCTATTTGTGCTCAAAATGCATATGTACTGATTGATTCGGGGTCTACACACTCATATGTATCGCATGCTTTTTCACGGAAATTGAATAGACCCTTAGAACCCATGAACTATCTGTTAGCTGTATCATCACCTATTGGGGGATCCATGACATGTGCTTATATGTACCCTGCATGTGAAATCATTGTTGGGGATATGCATCTGTTTATTGATTTACTGCCATTGAACATTGATCATTTTGATGTAATATTGGGGATGGACTGGTTACAAAAATATCATGCCACCATTGACTGTGTGACAAAGCAAGTTGTTTTCCGTCCACCTGGTTTACCCGAATTTGTATTTAATGGGGTTGGAGTAGTACCTCCTCCGTATTTGATTTCTTCTGTGAAAGCTGTTAAATTGATTAGAAAGGGTGTAAAGGATATCTGTGTTCTGTACTGACTGTATCTACTGATGATAATATTAAAACTGATGTGAACTGTATTCCTATAGTCAGAGAATTCCCAGATGTATTTCCAGATGATCTGCCAGGGGATTTGATTGACAGGGAGATTGAGTTCACCGTTGATGTGATTCCGGGAACACAGCCAGTATCGAAAGCTCCTTACAGAATGGCTCCAACTGAACTGAAAGAATTGAAAGTGCAACTGCAAGAACTGTTAGACAAGAAGTTTATCAGGCCTAGTACTTCACCGTGGGGCGCACCGGTTTTGTTTGTGTAAGAAGAAAGACGGCTCACTGAGACTGTGCATTGACTACCGTGAACTGAACAAGGTAACTGTGAAAAATAAATATCCATTACCGCGTATTGATGACTTATTTGATCAGTTACAGGGTGCTCAAGTGTTTTCCAAGATTGATCTCAGATCGGGGTACCATCAACTGAAAGTTAAACCAGAAGACATTGATAAAACTGCTTTTAGAACGAGGTATGGACATTACGAATTTTTAGTTATGCCTTTTGGAGTTACCAATGCACCTGCAGCATTTATGGACCTCATGAATAGAATCTTTAAACCGTACCTTGATGACTTTATTGTGGTATTCATTGATGACATATTGATTTACTCCAAAAGTATAGAAGAACATGAACATCATCTGAGACTTGCCCTGCAGACCCTAAGAGAACAGAAACTGTATGCTAAACTGTCTAAATGTGAGTTTTGGCTTGATCATGTGTTTGTTTTTGGGGCATGTTGTTAGCAAAGATGGAATTTCTGTTGATCCGCAGAAAATTGAAGCTGTAGTGAACTGGCCTAGACCAACAAATGTGACAGAAGTCCGAAGCTTTTTGGGATTGGCTGGATATTACAGAAGATTTGTCAAAGATTTCTCCAAAATTGCCTTACCATTGACTCAACTGAACACAGAAGGGGATATCATTTGACTGGACTGACCAAAGGGAATCAGCATTCCAAAGTTGAAAACTCGATTGGTGACTGCACCGGTTCTTACCTTACCTTCAGGTACGGATGGTTATACTGTATTTAGTGATGCTTCTCATAAGGGTTTGGGATGTGTTTTAATGCAGAATGGGAGAGTTATTGCTTATGCTTCCCGACAACTGAGACCACATGAAAAGAACTACCCACCCATGATCTGGAACTTGCTGCAGTAGTGTTTGCACTGAAAATCTGGCGTCACTACCTGTATGGGGCAACATGTGAAGTATATACCGACCACAAGAGTCTGAAGTATTTCTTCACCAGAAAGAACTGAACATGAGACAGCGGAGATGGCTAGAATTGATCAAAGATTATGACCTACAGATTTGTACCATCCGGGAAAAGCCAACACCGTTGCCGATGCACTGAGCCGGAAGTCGATTGCAAATTTAGCTTGTTTGCTCACTGGACAGAAAGAGTTGCTTTGTGACCTTGAAAAATCTGAAATTGAAGTTGTTTTGAAAGAACAAGGTGGACAATAGCTGCTATTTCTGCTCAACCGGCACTGATTGAAGAAATTAAAGAGAAACAGCAACAGGATGACTTCTTGAAGAAGATCATCGAAGAAAGGGAATCTAAACCGAGACCGGGTTCAAATTTGAAAACAATGTACTGAAATTTCAAGAAAGACTGTGTGTACCGAATGACACTGAACTAAAAGAAGAGTTCTGCAAGAGGGCCACAACTCAAAATTTTCTATCCACCCAGGGAATACGAAAATGTACCAAGATCTGAAACAGAACTTTTGGTGGCCGGGAATGAAGAAAGAAATTGCCGACTTTGTGTCAAAATGTCTTCATTGCCAACAAGTCAAAGCGGAACATCAGCGACCCGCAGGCTTACTGCAACCCTTACCCATACCGGAGTGGAAATGGGAGCATATCACGATGGATTTTATCGTTGGATTGCCTCGCTCTAGAAAAGGTATGGATTCAATTTGGGTTTGTTGATAGACTGACCAAATCTGCTCACTTCTTACCTGTCAAGACAATTTATAATGCGGACAAATTGGCTGTAATTTATATTGATGAAATTGTTAGACTGCATGGAGTGCCTGTGTCCATTGTTTCTGACAGGGATTCGAAGTTTACATCGAGTTTTGGCAAACGCTACAGACTGCATTGGGTACTGAATTGAGACTGAGTAGTGCCTATCATCCTCAGACAGATGGACAGTCAGAAAGGACCATCCAGACTCTGGAGGATTTATTGAGAATGTGTGTCCTTGATTTTCAGGGAAATTGGGAAAGCCATTTGCCGTTGGCTGAATTCGCCTACAACAACAGTTACCATTCAAGTATTGGTATGGCGCCTTTCGAGGCATTGTATGGCAGAAAATGTAGATCTCCGATCTGCTGGGCAGAAGTTGGAGATGGGCCTTTGCTTGGGCCCGAGATTGTTTATGAAACGACTGAGAAAGTAAACTGATACAGCAGAGACTGAAAACTGCACAGAGCAGACAGAAAAGTTATGCAGATGTCAGAAGACGAGACAGAGAGTATGATGGGTGATCACGTTTTTGTGAAAGTGACACCGATGAAAGGCCAGACTCGTTTTGGAGTCAAAGGCAAGTTAGCGCCGAGATATGTCGGACCGTATGAGATTATTGAGAAAATCAATCCGGTGGCGTATCAAGTTGCGCTTCCTCCTGAAATGGAGCATATGCACAACGTCTTCCACATTTCTATGTTGAGAGATTATCTCCGGGATCCATTCCATGTGATTGAGCCTACTCGTGTAGTGTTGAGTGATGACTACACTTACGAGGAACGGCCTATACAGATTGTAACAGACGGATCAAGAACTGAGAAACAAAGAGATCCCGTTAGTGAAAGTTGACTGGCAAAACCATGGTGGCGTGTATGCCACTTGGGAAAGGAAGATGACATGGCTAAAAGATATCCTGAACTGTTTCCACTGAACCCTGTTTTCTTCCAGAATGAAGGTAACTCGAGTTTAGAGGACTAAACTCTTTTTAAGGAGGGGAGACTGTAACAACCCTCACACTGATTACCGATTAATTACCGATTATGGCTAAACCGAGACTGATTATGATTGATAATTGAACTAATTGAATACTGAACTGACTGACTGAGATCTGAAACTGAATTGATTGACTGTATCTGTTTAATTGCATTTCCTCTGTTTGACTGTTTGATTATCTGTTCATGTTTATGTTTAACTGTTAATTGAAGGCCTTATCGGCGGCCGAACCGGAATTGATTGATGAGTTAGGATCGTTAGAATTTATTGATTTTATGGTGTATTTAATTGAAAAGTGATTAGGTATGATTAAATTAGATTAAAATGGTAAATTACATGGTTGACTTATTTACCAATTGCCACACTAGTGGCCCACTATCTCAACACATATTGAGCCTTGTACACACTTTGACAAACATTTCTTCAGCCATTTCTTGCACTTGCCGACTAGGAGAGAGAGAGAAAGGAGAGTTTGATTTCATTCTTGCTTGACTTAAGACTTGAGGAATTGAAGTGTAGATTGTCAAATTGAGCCTCAAGACTTGTAATTAAGGATCTAGGTAGATCTTTCATCCTCTTAATTGTGTATTTGGTAGCATGGTCATGGAAATTATAGAGCTAAGGCATGTTTTAGTCTAATAATGTTGAATTAGAGCTCAATTGTTGCATGCATGTGCATATTGCAAGTTTTGAGTTGTAAATTCATCATTTCCCACATGCATGTTCATAATTTTGCAATGGCCCATGTTTTCAACTTGTTTTTGGAACAATTGGCTCACTAGAGCACAAATTGAAGCTTTGAATTGAGTTTAAATCCATGCATGTTGCATGTTCTTCATGTTCATGAAAATTGAGTTTGAATTAAAACACCCTTGGGCTTTGATTTTCCAAATTGAGCTTTGAATCATGTTGTTTTAAGTGTTTACAAGTGTTTTCCAGGTTTTCAGCCCAAGAGGATCGAAAATTTTGCATTTAACTTGATTTTGAGCTTGGGACTCAAATCTGGAATTTCCAGATTTTGGGCCTACGCTCGAGCGAGGAAGTCCACGCTCGAGCGTACACTCTGTGATCCTGCCTTCCGCTCGAGCGAGGAAGTGATGCTCGAGCGTGAAATGCGAGCATCCAGTACTTTGCATGAGTTCACAGTCCGCTCGAGCGAGGAAACTCACGCTCGAGCGAGGACTTGTGTCTCACGCTCGAGCGGGGTCGAGCGCCCATCGAGCGTAAATTGGAGCATCCACATTTTTACTGTCGCACACAGTCCGCTCGAGCGGAGCTCCTTTGTCTGCATGTCCGCTCGAGCGTAGAAAGCCCGCTCGAGCGAGACCCTTGTTTTCAGCAAATTTTGTTAAGTGTTCCAAGTGCATCTTTGCATCCTCTTTCCATCCTAGGCATTCCTAGGGCATATTTAAGGCATCTTAAAGAGGATATAGATGTAGAACCACACCGAGGCAAATTAGGGATTAAGTTATTATCTTTCCCAACTGTGTAGCTTAGTGTGTGTTCAATCTGTAAACTGTGTAGGGTTGGCTTTCCGAGGAGACGCTCTAGTTCACTGTAGCCCAGAACTCTGTGAGTAACAATTGTGTAAAGATATGTTCAAATGATTATCTTTTGAATACTGAACTGAACTGTTTACTGAACTGATATTGATTACTGAATGAATGTATGTCCTTTATTTCTGAACTGTACTGTGGCATCCTTAGCACCTACTGTTTACTGTTACTGTTACAGAGATCTCTGTCGGTTCCCTCGTAGAACCACTACTGTTTACTGATTGATGGCCATCATTACTGTTCGGTCTTTAAGACCTACTGCTTACTGTACTGTTATGCTAATGGATGTACCACATATGACTGAAACTGAAAAACTGATTTAATGAACTGTTTTCATTACTGTAAGGACATTCATTCTAAACCTCTTTACGCATTATGTTATTCACTGGGCTTTAGCTCACTGCTCATATATATATATAGGTGTACAGGCACCGGACCAATGCTAGAAGCGTCGGGGTATTTCCAGTTTTGTCAAGCCAACCTATGTGCCTCACTGCGAGGTTCCGAGCCTGCCAAGCTAAGGCTAGGGGTGTTTAGTGTTCCCCTCATGTACTGTTTGTTACTGTATAGACTGTATAGACTGCACTGTACTGGTTATAGGGATTGATCCCTGTTCTGAATGTTGTAAATGTTTTGTATACTGTTCTGTATAAATGTATGAAAAATCTTTTTGGCATACAGACTGTCACAGCTCATTGGACATTGTTTATTTACTGTTTTGGCTTCCGCCATGCCCCTGTACTCTGTTTTACTGTATTACTGTCAAGCAGGCCTTCGGTAATCTCGGATTACTGGCCGGTTACGGTGCTAAACCCATAGGGGCGGGTTTGGGTCGTGACACTTACACTTATGAGTTTCTTTGCCTTTATATAGCCACTACATCTTAATGGATAACTAGATCAATTGATCTAAAGGCCATATTAGGCTTTACAACAATATTCTAAGATACTCTCATCCTTTCAATAATTTTAGAATTCTCTAAACTAATCTAATACATAATAAAATTTGGATAATTACAAACAAACACCACACCCTCTGAGGTTTACTAAATTACAAATACCCTTGTAGTCTAGTTATTTCGAAATTACATTATCCCTCCTATGGTTTCTAATTTATAACAAATAGATCCTTTTATTAATAAATCATCAAGTTAATTAACAATTTTTAATAATGTTAAAATTTTATTTCAATTAATAATTCAGATAATTTTATTATTGTATAGGTGAACAATTAGAAATTTCACTTTTTTAATTAATTATGTTAAATAAAAAATTCTGACAAGGAGGTATTTGTAATTTTTCAAACCACCGGCACTAAAACAAAGCTAACTATTTACGACTTTAAGTTTATAATAGACATCAAATGCATGTCGTAATTAGTACATTTTACAATATTTTTTTTTTTGCAAGCCGTTAATATTTTTTTCAATAACGACATACATATCATGTAACTCGTTAATTCATATAGTTATGGCATACAATAGTATGCCGTAAAATATATATATTTTCATGACTTACAAAAATATGTCATAAATATTTGCATTTAAGACGACATACATTTCATATTGTAAAATATTATAACTTTATACAATATGCATTAACGTGTTGTGAAAACTTCTATTAAAAAAAAAAAATCAATTCAATTTTTTTGATGACATACAAAAATATGCCGTAAAAAATGTATATTTTCACGGCCTATAAAAAAAATAAAAATTCAATCCGATTTTTTATAACATGCAAAAATATGCCGTAAAAAATGTGTATTTTCATGACATACAAAATATATGTTGTAAAATATTTACACTTAAGACGACATACATTTCATGTCGTAAAATATTATAACTTTACATGACATGCATTAACCTATCATGAAAACTTTTATTAAAAAAATTTCAATCCGATTATTTGTTTTTAATTTAAAAAAGCTAAGAGTTTCCAATCAAGCTTCTCATCTTAAATTTATAGTTTAGTGTATTCTTTTATGGGATAATTGCACCCAGTGGGATTTTATGGTTTAGTGTATTCTTTTCAAACGAAGAACAAGATGTAGAAGAAGAGGACAACAATGATGACCTAGAAGCTGAAGAAGAAGAAGAGGAGGAGGAGGAGGAGGAGGAGGAGGATAAGAATGGAGACATAGTCGAAGAGGTTAAGGTCAAGGTCCCTATTTAAGCACAGTGATAGTTAGTTAGGTCTCCTCTTTCACATACAACAAACACAACAAATCGACTATTTAGACAATGCTCCATCTCCGTCTCCATTGCTGATTGGGTCTCTCTCGCTCTAGATTCAGGTTCGTTCTTTCTCTCTCTTTCTCTCTCTCTCTCTCTCTCTCGATCCCTCCCTCATCGAAGACACTTGCAAAGTCTCGACCTTCGTATTCTCAAGGTAATTTCTATATCTATTTTTTCTTCTTCATCGATTGAAATTTTGGAAATCGAAACCCTAGTTTCGAGTTTTTCTATGATTAGAGCTTAAATCATGTATACTTGATGTGAGAGTTATTTTTCTATGATCTTGCTCATCATGCATTTTGTTTTTCTCTGATTTGATCCCGATTTATGTTGATTTTCTAGGATTTGCTCGTTATCTCCGATTAGAACTTTCCTAAGATTCATAAGGTCATAATCTTAACAATCTTGAAATTAGTTGTTATCACTTTTTAATTTCAATTGTAAAGTGAGTTCTTCTCGTTTGATGTTGCTAATGCTAAGTTTGTGTTTGTGTATTTTCCAGATTCCTCCTTTGCGGATCCCTGTTTGGAGATTTGATTTTCAGTTCTAGCGGTATTGGTGCTAATAGTGTTGATGGAGAGAGCACTAAAAATGGTTAGCTTTTTGCCAATTCCCTCTGTAAGTGATAATTGTTGTCCTATTTGCCCCTTTTGTATTATTGTGTGATTGTTTGTGACACTTTTTTTTTGCAATTGAAGTTCTAATAATAAACTACATTTCCCATGACTATATATTAGAAAATGTGGTTCTAAGTCTTAGAGCAACGCCAAAGCTACTTTTTATTTTGTGTTAAGTGTCATTCTCTTATATCTTTGAAATTGATCACACTAGATACCATCACCTTTTATCAACAATTTATATAATCATAACTATATTATATATTATCAAAAATACTATGAAATTGACTACATAAGATCATACTCCCTTTATCTAGACTATAAAATTGCAAGTTTCCTTAGGCAGCCTGAAAGGTTTAATCAATGTTTGGATGACTTGGTTGCAAATGGAATTGGGACCAATGAGAGAATAGAGACCTCATGGAAGAAGTTATACGGATTTCTATTGGAGC
Source organism: Camellia japonica (assembly GCA_030407325.1). Taxonomy (NCBI): domain Eukaryota; kingdom Viridiplantae; phylum Streptophyta; class Magnoliopsida; order Ericales; family Theaceae; genus Camellia; species Camellia japonica. The sequence goes on along the minus strand of JAPPVO010000059.1, from coordinate 182,862,934 downwards.
ATGTTTAGTTAATATTTGATTCCCTATACTAAGAGAGAAATTACTAGTAATGAGGTGCCTTCGTTAGCTAAAGACCCTGATGGTTCCCAATCTGTCCAAAACAAGCCCTCAGAATTGGTAAAGATAGTTAAAGAAGAGACTAAACAAGAAGAACTCATAATATCAGAACCAGTGAAGATAGTGAAGGAAGAGATCAAACCAACAAAACCCACAATTCCAGAGCTGGTGAAAACGGTAAAGGAAGAGACCAAACCAGCACAACCCACAAGGTTTAGGAGGGCACACAATGTCAAGAGGATGGCGAGTGCAGGATTGCAAGCAGAGTCTCTGTTGAAAACAAAAATAGATCATCTAAAGAGATTTTACAATTTGGGGCAAAAACTAGGACACGGGCAATTTGGGACTGCATTTCTCTATGTGGAGAAAGCAACAAGGAAGAAATATGCTTGCAAATCCATTGCAAAAAGGAAGTTGCTGACAGAGGATAATGCGGATAATGTGAGGAGAGAAATCGAAATCATGCATTACTTGTATAGACATCCCAATGTCATCTCAATCAAAGGAGCTTATGAGGATGCTGTGGCAGTTCATGTTGTGATGGAATTGTGTACAGACGGTGAGCTCTTTGATAGGATTGTCAAGCAAGGGCATTACACAGAGAGAAAGGCAGCCGAGCTTGCTAGGACTATAGTTAGTGTAATAGAAGCTAGGTATGTTTTTTCATAACCTTAACACTCTATTATCTTTTGATATTTTAACTTCTATCATATTGAAGTCGGCCTTACCCTTAAATTGAGATTGTATGTGCTGAAAGTGGCAAACATATATCTATGACAGAGTGAAACCAAGGATAATCCCATCTGGTTTCATATTAATTGCATGTTCTGTTGTTGTACGTTGAAGTTGATTCTAGTATTTGATTATGGTGGAGCTCATAGGGTTGAGTGATTTTGTATGGTTCAAAAACTTGATTTTGATGATATGTTAGTAGCATTGGCATCTTTGGTGGGTTGTAATTGTTTATAAGAGTTCTAGTATTTCATTCAAGTAATGAGTTGTCATATGGATGGGGGAAAAATCATATCACAAGGCTTTTCACCTAAAGAGGATTGAGCTTTTTTGACACAATGACTAGGATTATTGAGAAGGTGTGATTGTTTGGTGGATGTAAGTTTTGAAAAATTTTACTTATGGCTTTAGCTGTTGGTTGAGCACTTGAGCTAAACAATCCTCTTTATTGGCAGCTTAAGTATTTGCTGGTGGATGGATAATATTTGACCAAGAGGATAGGAAAGCTCCCCATAAGTCCTTTATTAGTTTGTTCTGATAAGGAATAGCTTTGAGGGATGTTGCAAATGTAAGAAGGCTGGTCATTTTGAGGTTAACTATATGATTTGTTTGTCTTGTCTGTGTCCACTAGCACTAATTTCTAAGATGATGACAAAGTGAATTGTATTTGGATTCTTGCTTCAAGGTTCCGATATTTTCTGACAGAAGTATAGATGCTACTTTGTGAGCCCTAAGGAAGTAGAAAAGAATGAATAGTTCTCGACTGCAAATTATTTATATGATAACTATAGCGGACTGCTAAATTGAAATTGTGCTTTCATGATAGAATTAGATTATGATAACATGATAGGGAAAAAAATTGTTGGTAAAGGAAACTTGTCAAAATCTTTTAAAAGGAAACTTTTCCTTTCATTATTTTTTTCATTTTGGGTATTGGTAGAATGTGTATTACATGCTCTACTTTATCAGTTGTCTTAGCAAAATACATATTAGTTTTTTTAATAAATTTAAATTACAAGGGAAATTTTCCATGATGTGGTTGGAAGCCCATACTATGTTGCATCTGAAGTTCTGAATAAGTGCTATAGTTTAGAAGTAGATGTTTGGAGCACTACTGTGATGATTTACATTCTCCTCTCCATTTTGGGCGGGTAAGATTTTTTCATTATCAGACTTAACGAGTGCCATAATTTTCCTTTCTTGTCTTTCCCTTCTTTCTTTATTTCATTTTTCTATTTGGTTATTACATTCATATTCATTTTACATATATATATATATGTGTGTGTGTGTGTGTGTGTGTGTGTGTGTTTCTTTTCGATTTTGATACAAAAACTGAACACGAAATATTTGAAAAGGTATCTCTAAAAGTGCAAAAGATTTAGTCAGGAAAATGCTTGTTAGAGAGGGAACACTGGAGACAAGTGTTACTAAGGATAATTGCTATTGTGATCACTCTTGCTAAAAATAATTTAGCTTTTTGTGGAGACAATAAGAAGATTTATCAAGAAAGAAATGGAATCTTTTTAAGCTTAATTGAAATGCTTGCTAAATTTGATCTAGTAATGCAAGAGCACATTCAACGTATTCAAAGGAGTGAAATTCATTACCATTATCTTGGCCACAAAATCTAAAATGAATTGATACAGATGTTAGCGAGTGAGATCAAGAGTACGATTGTGGCAAAAATCAAAGAACCGAAATATTTTTCAATTATTCTTGATTGTACTCCAGATATTAGTCATGAAGAACAAATGTCTCTTGTGATAAGATGTGTCGATGTTTCAACTAGTCCGGTAAAGGTAGAAGAATTCTTTTTAGAATTTTTGAAAGTGGATGATACATCGGGGTTGGGACTTTTTAATGTACTTAGAGAGGCATTGCACACACTCCAGCTTGATATTGGTGATATAAGAGGGCAAGGATATGATAATGGCTCTAATATGAAAGGGAGACACAAAGGTGTACAAAAAAGAGTACTTGAAATAAATCCAAGAGCATTCTACACGCCATGTGGGTGTCATAGTCTTAATCTTGCCCTTTGTGATATGGCTACCTCTTGTTCCAAAGCTATCTATTTTTTTAGAGTGGTACAACGCATATATGTGTTGTTTTCATCTTCTACAAAGAGGTGGAAAATTTTCAAAGACAATGTGGAAGGTCTCACACTTAAGCCATTATCACAAGCTCGTTGGGAAAGTCGCATTGAAAGTGTTAAAGCTATACGGTACCAAGCTCCACAAATTAGAGATGCTTTAATTCAGTTGGAAAAGAAGCTGATGATCCTAATACAAAGTGTGAAGCTGAATCCTTAGTTACATCTGAAATTGAGAACTTTGAGTTTTTGCTTGGCATGATTATTTGGCACAATCTGTTGTTTGCTGTTAATTCTGTTAGCAAGATATTTCAAGCTGAAGACATGCATATTGATGTTGCTATACATCAATTAAAAGGACTCATTACATTTCTTGAAAAGTATAGAGAAACTGGATTTTTGGAGGCCATTATTGAAGCTAAAGAAGTTGCAATTGAAATGGAGATTGAGCCTACATTTCGTGAAAGGCGTGTCATTCATAGAAAGAAACATTTTGATGAGAATGTTAGTGAAGATGTTGCACAATCAGCTGAAGAATCCTTTAGAGTTAATTATTTCATATATATAATAGATCAAGCTCTTTCTTCACGTAAGAGTAGATTTGAACAATTTCAAATATATGATGAAACTTTTAGATTTTTGTTTGATTTGAAGAAGTTAAATTCTACCAATGATGAGTGCTTGAAGACTTATTGTGCTAACCTTGAAGACTTTTTGAAACATGATGGGCTTATGGATGTTGATGGGAGAGATTTATTTTCTGAGTTGAAAGTCTTCAAAGAAATTTTTCCAAAAGAAATCAATAGGCCAATTGAGGTGATGAATTATTTGAAATTGATGGATGGTTGTTTTCCAAATGCCTGGATTGCGTATAGAATATTATTGACTATTCCAGTTACCGTTGCCTCTGGACAAAGAAGTTTTTCAAAGTTAAAATTGATCAAATCCTACCTTCGATCAACAATGTCACAAGAAAGATTGAATGGATTAGCTATATTGTCTATTGAAAAGGATTTGGTAGATAAATTAGATTATACAAACTTAATTAGTGATTTTGCAGCTAAAAATGCAAGAAGAGTAGTATTTAAGTGATCGTTGGGTTAATTGTAAGCTGGATATTGCTAAACTATAATGCAACAAAATCAGTTTTTAATATTTTTGAGTCATTGTACTGATTTCTTCCTATCTTATTATATATGAAAGTAAATTTTAGTTTATTATTTTAATGATTATATGTTCAAGTATACTTAAATAAAAAATTTGTGGATACTTATCATTTTATGCATAAATTTTTTATTAAAAAAAAATATATTAGAGGGGCCCCATTTTCACAGTGCGCCTTAGGCCCCACAAATCTCAGGGTCGGCCCTGTATGTGAGTTGTTATATTCTATTTTTTCACCTCTTTTTGTTCATATATATGAAGAGAATTAGCTTATCAAATCTTTTTACCACTCAACAAATGTAATGGGCACATCTTTGTTTTCTTTGAACTGATTGGGCTCTCGTTATAAATGCTCTACTTATATATGCATGTTAAAATTCTATTCCTTTTTTGGGAAATGATTTCGATAGGATTAAACAAAAAAATTATGAGAAAACTTTTATGCTAAAAACTTGGAGGAAAGGCAGATGACAATTTTTTTTTTTTTTGGGGTGAGAAATTGCTTTATTACAGACATTTGGAATGGCGCATTAATGAGCCTTTGGTTCCTTTGTAGGCCATCCTTGGGTTTAGGTTGATGGAGTGGCACCCGATAAGCCTCTTGACCCTGCAGTCTTAAGCCGCTTGACACACTTTTCTGCCATGAACAAGCTTAAGAAAATGGCTCTTCGAGTAAGTGTTAACGATGGTATCAGAAGTCACTGCTACATAGCACTACAACAAAAAAGGCCTTTGGTGACAGACTGATTTTGTCTCCAAACATCAAAATTTCGTCACTAAAGTGATCTGTGACGAAAAAAATTTATCACCACGTTCGTGGCCTATACGTCGTCACAAAAAGTACCTGGTGACGAAAAACAGTTTCGTCACCTATTTTTCATTTTTGGCGACAAAATATTTCGTCTCCAAATGTGGAATTTTTCGTCTTCTAAAACACCAATTTCGTCACCAAAACTAAATAATATTTTATTTTAATTGTTTTTTACGACGAAATATTTCGTCATCAAATATATTTTAGTGACGAAAGTTTTCCTCACCAATGATATAGATTAAGGTGATAAAAAAATTCGTCACTAAAATGAGCAAAAAAAAAAATATTCAATGACAAAAAACATTGTCACCAAATATTTCAATTTAGCGACGAAATATTCAGCAAATGTGACAAAATTATTTATTTCGTACTATATCATTAGTGACAAAATTATTCGTCATGTTTTTTGAAAACTAATAGCGACATTTTTTATTTCGTCACTAATAAAAATTAAAAATTTTGAAAATTAAGGTACTATTTTCTTTCGAAATTTTTTCTTTTCAGTAACAATTCCCTGCGCATTTCAATAACCTGTTCAATAAAATATCTATTACAAATCAATACAAAAATCTGTTCATTTTCATAAACATCACAATCGAATTTTAGCACTATCCACAAAAATACAATATGAACTGCATGTGGATTATAAACATGTCTCCTAATATCCACAAAAAACGTCTACTAATATCCACAAAAATATAATATCAACCGTATGCAGATTACCAAACACATCTCCTAATATCCAACAAAAAACATGTCTACTAATATCAACAAATAAAATATCAAGGGCGGATTACCAAACATGCCCCGTACTACTAACAAAAATATAAAATTTACAACACAATCAAAATACATGTAAGGTAATATGAACAAAAACACAAAATGAGCTACCGACGTCGGGACAGTTTACGGGGTCATGCCGGACCGATGTAGCAGACACTGTGTGATCGTGTCAGACTATTGAAGAATACACTGTATGTTCGTGTATATGCCTCAAAAGTCGTGCCCTCAAAAGGCATGCTCAATCCATAAAAAGGTGTGCCTAACATTATGGTGATGCGCGTGATTGCCTTGGCTTGCGCGCCCATTTTGTCGTCTGGCGCCGAGCGGCGCGCGTGTCTGCCTTAGCTATTTAAACCAAGGCTGAGGCTGTGCAAAACAAATTAGCTGAAACATCTTCGTTCGCAAACACTCTACAACCAACCCTTCTTCTGCAGCCGACCCTTTCTGACATTACCAGTCTGAAATCTCTGATTCTCTGAAACACTCAGCAACCCAGAACATGGCCTTTTCTTCCCGTTCAGCAACCCAGAACATGGCCTTTTCTTCCCGTGGTCTGCTCACTCTCTTTCCCGACCTCAACGAGTCCACAAGAGAGATAACCGGTGCAGTTGCCCTTGAACCTCAACCAAACGCCCCTGGACCAAGCGCCCTTGGTTTTGCGCCGTTGAACTTTCCGATGTTGTCAGTTGAGCTGATAATGGCTGCTCAATCTGATATTGAGGCCAATCATTATACATTGAAGTCATGTGTTGAGACCATGACTGCGGTCACAAACTGCTGCACCTCATTTGTCCTACTCTGAAGCCGGTGCGACAAGTTTGTGACCACAGTCATGGTCTCAACACATGACTTCAATGTATAATGATTGGCCTCACTATCAGATTGAGCAGCCATTATCTGCTCAACTGACAACATCGGAAAGTTAAACGGCGCAAAACCAGGGGCGCTTGGTCCAGGGACGTTTGGTTGAGGTTCAAGGGCAACCGCACTGGTTATCTCTCTTGTAGACTCGTTGAGGTCGGGAAAGAGAGTGAGCAGACCACGGGAAGAAAAGGCCATGTTCTGGGTTGCTGAACGGGCCCTCCAAATTACCAAACACGTCCATATCAAATCTCAAATCTGCAAAAAAATGAAACACAAAAAAAAAGAAAAAAAAAAAGAGGTTAGTTAGACAATTATTATCTTATCCATAACATATACAATTTAACATGCATTTTTGGACTTAGTTTTCAAACCGGGAGTCCCGTGCTAGTTCCGTAAGTTTCCACAACTTACATTGGTCCATCCCAAGGTGTTTGAGGTGTTTCCCGGGCCGTCTCGTAGCTGTTGCACGATTTTGGCCCCCGAAGGCCTATTTTCAAGCTTAAGTATGAAAAAGTGCATTTTTGGACTTAGTTTTCAAACCGGGAGTCCCGTGCTAGTTCCGTAAGTTTCCACAACTCACATTGGTCCATTCCAAGGAGTTTGAGGTGTTTCCCGGGCCGTCTCGTGGCTGTTGCACGATTTTGGCCCCTGAAGGCCTATTTTTGAAGCTTAAGTGTGAAAAAGTGCATTTTTGACTTAGTTTTCAAACCGGAGTCCCGTGCTAGTTCCGTAAGTTTCCACAACTCACATTAGTCCATCCTGAGGTGTTTGAGGTGTTCCCCTGGCCGTCTCGTGGCTGTTGCACGATTTTGGCCTCCGAAGGCCTATTTTCAAGCTTAAGTGTGAAAAAGTGCATTTTTGGACTTAGTTTTCAAACCGGGAGTCCCGTGCTAGTTCCGTAAGTTTCCACAACTCACATTGGTCCCTCCCGATGTGTTTGAGGTGTTCCCCGGGCCATCTCGTGACTGTTGCACGATTTTGGCCCCCAGTGGCCTATTTTCAAGTTTAAGTGTGAGAAAGTGCATTTTTGGACTTAGTTTCCAAACCGGGAGTCCCGTGCTAGTTCCGTAAGTTTCCACAACTCACATTGGTCCCTCCCGACGTATTTGAGGTGTTCCTCGGCCCATCCCGTGGCTATTGCACGATTTTGGCCCCCGAAGGTCTATTTTCAAGCTGAAGTGTGAGAAAGTGCATTTTTGACTTTGTTTTCAAACCGGGAGTCCCGTGCTAGTTCCGTAAGTTTCCACAACTCACATTGGTCCCTCCCGACGTGTTTGAGGTGTTCCCCGGGCCGTCTCGTCGCTGTTGCACGATTTTGGCCCCCCGAAGGTCTATTTTCAAGCTTAAGTGCGAAAAAGTGCCTTTTTAGACTTAGTTTTCAACTAGTTCCATGCCTACGGACTAAATTGCCTCACACATGTAATGCACTAAGAAAGCATGTCAAACTTAAAAATCTAAACATTTTTACATTAATCTTAAGATTATGTCAAATGCTAGGGGAAATTATGCATTAGAAGTTTTATCAATTTTTTCTTTTGAACACAAGTAAAGACATTCATATTCAACAAAATAGAAAAATAACCAAATGAATGTTCATCTTCTTTTTTTCCCTTTTTTTTTTAATTAAACGAAGAAGAAGAAGAAGAAGAAGAAGAAGAAGAAGAAGAGATCATAAGAAAAAATCCCTTACAATTGCATTACTAAACTTGTTAACAAGTCTAGAAGAAAATTTCTAACCTGTACAATGGATCATTGCCTTCCTTGTAACCGGCAACAACCATGGCAGCCAACCTATTCCAACAAAACAGAGTAGAATTGACAAGCTGAAACAAAAGGTCACAAAAAAATAAAATAAAATACAATAAAATAGTCAAACTGACACGCAACAACCATGGTAGCCAACCTGTTCCAACAAAACAGAGTAGAATTGATAAGCTGGAACAGAAGGTTAAAAAAAAAAGGAAACAGTCACAAAATCAGTAGGGTTCTATTTGACCAATTTTGTACAAGTAACAAATATTACAAACAAGCATCACAAAATCAACAATACATATGATCCTAGCACTTAAATCTCTCAATGAAATTGTAGATTAAACATTAATTTCCAAGTTACTGGAATTGGCTTAGAAATTCTAAATAAAATTGTCATGGAACTCCATACAAAACCATACTCAATCGTTATTCAAAATAGATCAAAGTTATTCAAAATCCTTGTTTCAGAATCTGCTTTAACTTCCTACTACCAAAAAGAAGAGTTGCATTAAGAAAGTAGAATGTCATTTTCACACAATGTTCACAATTACAAACATTTCGACCTGCCTTCAACATGCTTCCAAAAGCCACCTGTTATTAATAAAGCTAAGAAAAAAACATTACCTAAAAACTATGGATCTTTCTTTTATGATTTATCAACTTCTTTAAAGCCCTACCATTATATTTAATATAATGAAAGCTACTTGCCCTCACTAATTAATGAAAATAAAATAAATAAAGCAATCCCTCCTCTCTTGCTATCTACTTCTACCCATTATCTTCGATATACCTCAACATAGAAAAGTAAGAGGTACAAGATTCCTTCTTTTTAACATCTCACTAAATGTTAAAGACTTCCTCATCAGAGGTTGGCTGCATAGGGTAAAACCTCAGAGAGAGAAGAAGAAAACAAACCAAAGTGGCAGAAGGAGAGAAAGAAGTGACTAATATGCTGATAAGAGTAACTTATATACTAAAAAAACCATATTCCCAGTCTTCAAGATCATCCAAAACCCTGTTAGAATTCCTAAACATATTTTAGTAACTTGAAAAACAAACTAGCATAGATCTTACTCACCAGTTCTTGGCGAAGCTTGTCATTTTGTTGAAGAACGCAATTCTTCTCCTCAGTCAACTTCAAAAATATAGCCCCAGCCTGGATAAGGGCAATGATAAATCAATCCCAGTACATTCGTGTTGATTTTTTGGAGGGCAGGGGGTAGGACTCATGGTCGGTCAAACAGAAGGTGTGTCTAATACAAAATTATATTAACTGAAGCATACAGTAATTTTTCTACAAACCACTACCAATGTCATAATTCCAATTGAGTTCACGACCAATTCAATTTCAGAAGCTGTAAATAGAAAGCATCTAACTCGCCTAAAATTGAGCATCTAACTGCTTAAATGCCATATCACGAGAAAAAACAAAGAGAGAGTGGGAGAGAAAGAAAAGAAAAGAAAACTGCTCAAATGCAAATCCCATCATTAAGCACACACAGCTTCACTAAACAGAACATTAAGACATAGAAAATTTGTGATTAGCCTGAAACATAACCACGTAATACCTCACGACCAATCAATAATTTTTTCTCCATGTCACATTTCTAACTACAGCTATCAACCAATAGTTGGAGTGCAATGCAGCACCTTGAGAGAGAGAGAGAGAGAGAGAGAGCTACTATCGGTGTGAGCTTTCGAGCTTGCCATCCCAAAAATTTATGTTAGAATTTTAATAACAGGAAACACACATACAATGCACCACATTTCAAATATGTTGTTCTGCATTGGTGTAGCTTGAAAGGAAGGAAGCAATATATTCCAACCTCAAACTGAAATAAAATCTCAATTAAAAATTCACAAAATTATTTAGCAACAGGCCTATGGAAAAATTTCATCCCGAGTGAATAATCCTGTGCACATCTCTATGCACTGTTTGTAGGATCTAATTAATCATAGGTTCGATTCAACATTTTCATAGGCTTAATGAACATCCTTTCCTCAAATCATAAAACATCAAATATATAAACAAAACACAAAAAGAAGAAAAGAAAATAACCCTACAACATTGCTTGTGAAGATTTTCTCATAGTGCAGGAAAATTGAATCCTGAAATTGGATATGAACATGTTAAATTAATTAAAATCCCCAAGTAGACATTTGGGTGCTAAACAAATTTTTTTTTAAAGGCGAAGATGCACGCAGCACTGCACATACTGAGGGAGGGAATTCAGAAAGCAAACCAGCAAACAGATTTTAAGTTGATGGGATCCTTGAGATCTCTACCAATAGCTTATGTAGGGCTTGGGGTTTTGAGAAAAAAGGGGAGTGGTCGGCACCTTAAGACGAAAAACCTGTTCGGTGGGCTTTTTTTATCATGCTCTCCTGTACTGTGATGGATATAGCATTATCTTCTGGAGTTTCTATATAAAACTGCCTAACAGAGCCATACTTCATCTCAGAAAGAGAGAGTTTCTCCAAAACTGGTGCGAAAGGGATTGGCCTCATTGACACAGATGCTAGGGCAACATCCTGGACCACAAGCAGCCAAATGGAATTTAGCAAAGATTAAAACAAGCTCACATGCACAAACATGATCAACCAGAAAGCTAATCATGTATCAAATATTGATTAGACATCGGGACTTCTGTTGGAAGCTAATCATATGTCAAAAAAAAACTATAAGCAAGTTAATACATACCTTGGCAGGACTCTGGTTGAATAACAAGTCCCTTAATAGTGACTTGTCAAGATTGATTGCAGTTGGAGGCTGAGTGTTTCCATTTGCATACAGGAATATCTGAGCCTGACGCATCAGATCATTTGAATATGCCTGCAATAATTATAAAATGTCACTCATTGCAAATCGACCCAAACATGTAAATTCCCAACTCATTTAGCATAACATTCCAAATATCTCTAAACCTGAATAAATTTGATAACCTTGCTCCCACATGTAATAAGGCAAATCAATTTTGCCACCATGTGAAGCTTACACTCAAAACACGCATTTAATTGAGTCAAACACTCGTGAGGAATATAACTGATGCCTTAAGGCTTGACCACTGGAGTTATTTCCAATAGCCTAAGACATCACTGAAATTCAAAATCTCATCCCGGATCATTTTCAAAGCTTTGTGAGATTTGCACATTAAACTGTGCACAAAATATATGTTGATCTTGCAAACATTTGGAAACAACTAAAGAACCTTCAAGAGTGAAACCACATTCCAGAAATTTTAAAATGCATTTCAAGAATTTTCATGCATAAGTCAGTTCCAGTTTTTGAACTACAGAACGATTGACTCACATGCCAGTAAAGATTCCATTAAAATAAGTGAGTGACAGGAAAACCTTTTAGGAGAACATATCAAGGGTACTTTGTCCACTAGTTAACATTGTTGCAGCTACGTAAACGGCTTTCGAAACTCTATGTGGAAACAGCTCCATTGCATATGATATACATGTACCACCAAAATCATGCCCTACCAAAATCACCTGCATAAATCAAGAAGTAAAGAGTTCAAATAAGTAGATGTCTCAAACTGATATAAGAGCAGCCACTTTGTGGAAATCTCAGGTTGCCAAGGATGAGAACCCAGGTTCGAGTATCAGAGCAGCAGTTCAAATAAGTAGAAACGCTATCCAAGCTGATATTCAAACCCTTACCAGAGATCGAAACGTACACTGATTACATCAAATCAAAGACTCGCAAGAAGAAGCCCTTCTGTGCCTTCTGTCAAGAAAATCATACTCAAATCTGAGATAGAAAGGCCACAGCTTGAAAATCGACCAACAGAGAGAGGGCAGAGGGCAGAGGGCAGCGACCAAAGAGAGGGTCATGATCGGCGCTGCTCACGATTCGCTGTGCGAAAAAGGGACACGAAGAGGCATCGCCGTTCGAGGGAGTGTAGTCGGTGGCGCAAGAGAGCAAGAGGGAGAGGCAGAGGGAGAGAAGACATATCTCTGCCGTGAGAATGAAAGTGAGAGTGTAGAGAGAGAATGAGATGGAGTTCAAGGGAGAGAGAGAGAGAGAAAGAGAAGGTCAGAGGCTAATTTATCAAACCTCGTCGCAGGCACACAAATTTCACAGCTTCCTCCTCTCGTCATCGCAGCCCCGCCAGTTCGCCATTGCCCTCTGATTTCGCTCAACCTTCGCCACTTTCTGTTTTGACAGGCTAGGGTTCAAGGCAATGAGAGCGTGGAAAAGAGGGGAAAACAGTGTTGATTGGTATTTCCTTTGGTGTGTGTACAGAGAAATAATAAATAAATAAAATTAATAAAATTAAATATAAAATAAAATTAGGCGATAAATATTTCTCTCAAATTTTTTTGATCACATTGATCACACTTATTTAAATCCCAAGTCTTAACCACAATGCCACCCACTCTTGGGTTGTAATAGTGAATGTTAGTTGTTCGATGCCCTTTGAGTAAGATTTTGATGTATAAATTAGTCAACCAATGCAACACGAAATTGAAATTTAACATCAAAAAGTTCATTTTGGCTTTTTTTTAATTTATTATTTTTTATCATACAATTCACGACATGTGTTGTATGTCGTAAAAAGGCAATACTTTTAATGGCAGGCGATGTGTGCGTCGTAAAAAGTGCAATACTTTTAACGGCAGGCATTGTGTGCGCCGTGAAAAGTATTCACTTTTTACGACTGGCGTATGTGCGTCGTGTATAATTGATGTATTAACGGCACGCCATATGTACGTCGTAGAAAGTTTTATTATTTACGACGTGCATTGCAAGCCGTAAAAAAATCATCGTTATTACCATTCACGGCCTACGTAATGATACGCCGTGGTTGGAAAAGTATTTACGACGTGCAAAAAAAACAAGTCGTAAAAGTGAAAAACTACGGCGTGCATTTATTGTATGCCGTTGATGTGGTGTCGTAAAAAGTCTATTTTGTTGTAGTGGAAGGTCAATCGATCGATTATATATATAAATACATGAACAAGAGAGAGAGAGAGAGAGAGAGAGAGACACTAACCTGGTAAGTTCAAGGTAGAGGCGAAGATGAAGGGTAGCAAACCCACCTATGTTGATGAGTATAACATGTGTGTGTGTGTGAAATAGGTTTGACCCGAGAAATTATTGTGTGTGTTTGAGAAGAAGAATCGATTATGCCAAAACATTTTTATTTCTCCCTAAAATATTTAGTGACTAAATTATTTTTTGGTGACAAAATTATTTCTTCACCAAAGATAAAATATTGGCCACAAAAATAGTTTTGTCACTAAATGATATTAAAATATTAAAAATTATTGGTGACAAAAATATATTCGTCATTAATAATTTTATAATTGGTGACCAATTTTTTCGTCACCAAAAGTCTATTAATTTTGGCGCCCTTCGAAAATATTAGAGGGAAAATATTTGGTGACAAAAAAAATATAAATAATGACGAAATATAATTTCGTCACCTATTTTTTTTATTATGATTTAGATTGGTGACGAAATTTTATTTTTGTCTCAAAAAATGGTACATTTGGAGACGAAATATGATTTTCGTCATTAAGAGATACGCATTTCGTGACAAAAAAAAATTTCGTCATTAGTTTTCGTGTCTAAAGACTATTTTTGTTGTAAAGTAGGGCCTCTGTATCTGGACCTTTATGGATTCTATTTTATATGATGATATATATTTAATTTCAAAATTTAGCACATAGTACGCTTTTACAGTTTTAAATAGCTTCTTGTGTTTCTATTGTTGTTCTTTGGCTGTATAAATTCTCATGTGATTTGGTTGAATCAATATATATGTATTTTTGTAATATTGTTTGATGTTGTATAGAGTAAGAAATGATTTCGTAATGATGTAAGGAATTGAATAGAATGGTAAAATATAATAGGAGATAGAAACAACATAATGAATGTATATATATATATATATATATAATTAAAAACAACCTTCTACGACATGTAAAATTATGCCATGAAAAGTGTATTGATTTTGGCATGCAAAAAAAAATCATAAAAGATTATATACAGCATATAAAGTATGTCATAAATATATTACAAAATAACATTTTACGGCATGTAAAATTATGTCGTGAAAAGTATAATAATTTATGGCATGCAAAAAAATGTCGTAAAATATTATATATGGCATACAAAGTATGTCATAAATATTAAAATAACATTTTACGGCATACAAAATTATGCCGTGAAAAGTATAATAATTTATGACATGCAAAAAAAGTTGTAAAAGATTATATACAGCATACAAAATATGTCATAAATGTTTTTTTTTTTTGTACAACTTTACATGTATACTGTAAATGACAATTACCTTTCCACGACATGTCATATAACGACATTTGTGTGCATGTTATGAAAGAGTTTTTACGACATGCATTGCAAGTCGTAAAAATTCAATTTTGTTGTAATGAATGGGTAATTCGTATTTTAATCAAATCTCAAGAGGTGTATTTCTAATTTATCCTAAAATTTTCTATATCTCTCTTAAATATTCTAAAACCTTCTGCAACCATCTAGATTACCTTAAGCTTCTCCAATATTTTGAATTCTTCTAAGATGTTGCAGAGTCTTCTGGATTTCCATATAACTTTCTAGAATCTTCAAGATTCTCTAATGATGTGGAAAACTCTAAGTTTGTGTTCAATCTCAATAGTGTGTGACTGTAGTAAGAAGTGTTTGTGCCTGCCATGGCGGCCTGCTTCTATCCCTCAATGTGTTACGCTCATGGTAATTAAGGCAATGGCAGCAAGGGAAGGGTTGAGGTTTGGCTTGAGATTGGGGGTTCAATTTGTTTGTGCTAGAAATTAATGCACAAGCTATGATGGACATGAATTGGAGGTCGAGGGAATTGTGGATCAAAGTGTTACAGTGGTGTGGTGATTCAAGATGTAATTCATTTGTGCTCCCAATTTAGGTCCTGTGAGGTCAGTTGTGCGAAATGAGTAAAGGTTGCGCATGAGGTAGCTCATGTTGGGGTTGTAGGGGAGGGCTCAATGGTGTGGATGTCAACTCCCAGTGTTCGACTTCATGCTCCTCTTTTGGTAGATGGTTGCCCTATTTGATTGACTCACGACTAGGGCTGCAAATGAACATAGCCGTTCGTGAACAGGCTCGAGCTCGGCTCGGTAAGAGCTCGTTCGAACTTGGTTCGTTAATTTTTTTTTGTGTTCGAGCTCGAACTCGTTAAATTTTTAATAAATAAGCCTAAATATTTTAAAGCTCGGCTCGTAAGCTCGGCTTGTTAGCTGGCTTGTTTAATATTTATTATTTATATATTAAATAATATAAAAATATGTATAAAAAATAAGAGAAATATGCTATTTATATATTTAAAAAATATAAATGTAAATAATAGTTAACTATCGATAGTATATTTATATAATAGTGGTAGTAGATATTATTATTTTAGTAAAATATGGACTTTTTTTAGTATGTTTATATATATTGTATATATAATTGTTTAATCAAAGTTTTAATTGTAACTTTAGTCTCACAAGCAAGTATGAATTTATAAATTTTTTGGCTCGTTAAGGCTCGTGAACAAGTTCGAGCTCGAGTCGAGCTTCAGCCAACTCGGCTCAAGCTCGGTTCGTTAAATTTTTATTCAGCTCGAGCTCGAGCTCATTAAAATCTTAATAAACAAGTCCAAACATACTAAAGCTTGGCTCGGCTCGGCTCGTTTGCAGCCCTACTCACGACTCACCTGATCTTATGGGTGTGCACGTTGCGGTTTGAAAATAAAATTACAAATCAAACCGTAAATAACAAATTGGCAAATAATCAAATGGTTTGAGCGGTTTGGGATGATTTCAATTTACTAATTGATTGAAAAATATTTATTAAAAAACTATTAAACATTTGCATAATATATAACACTAATTTGCATAATATTTTCATATATATAACACAAATTAATTTTACATAATATATATATATATATATATATATATATATATATATAATTACTAATTTGTAACAAATTTCACATATTAAATTTCTCTCACACTCATTTTTACTTTGATATTTTATTAGAAGTTGAAAAAAGTGTATGTATTAACTATAACGGAGTAGCGTGGTTTTCAAAGGTGAATTATAAATTTTAAAATTTAATCCGCAATTAGTAGATGAATCGGTACGAATTATATAATTTTAATGAATCATGCAATATTTTGCAAAATCCTACTTGATCCACCGCTCCCACTCGTTAAGAGACAAGTCATCAACTCCATGATCAATAACGCCAATAGTGGCTATGTTCAAAAAATAAAAATAAAAATAACCCAACACCGACTAGGGACCTTGCCACCACATATGCTTCTCTTTTTATCTTTTTCTCCTGCCATCCACCACAACCATCACTACCACCACATGTGGTTATACTCTAATGGAAATAAAACTATTATTATTATAAAACATAAATAATTTTCATGATACTTTTTTGATATATATATATATATATATTTGTAAAGTGTAGCATTATTTTTATTATAATGTGAACAAAAACCCATCTATATATTATGGGTGAGCAGTGGATATACCGATCCGTCAAAACCGATCGATCCGATCCGATCTGTCGCATTTTGGACGGATGCATGATGACGAGCGGACGGTTACGGATTGATTTTTGTCAATCCGCCTAGTTTTGGACGGATGATGGATTTGAGATTCATTTGGCGGCAACCGAACCGCCAAACCGCAAGCACCCCTAGTAATTTGTAAAATCATGTTTCTAATTTGTTTAGATATTCTGTTTGTGTTTTCAATTGAAAAAGAGCTTAAATATTATGTTGAATATATTTTGTTGAAAACAATTTTCAACTTGAATATATTTTTTGAATTGAAAAAAATAAATGTATTATTTATCTATATTTTTTGGTTTTAAATCTAACTCTAAAAATAATAAATAAAATAGATGATATATGCTGGTTGGTTTTTGTTTTCAAAAACAAATATAGATGTAACAATACAGAGCCATACAATCTCTACTATTGCTCTGTTTATGGTTTTGGTGGTTTGAATTGTTTTTATTTTTTAAGAACCACATATTGTAATACTTTATGTGGATGAGACATGCTGTGATTGTAATATGTGGATGAGGCATGCAATGATTGTAATATTTTAAAGTTTCAAACTTTCTTTTTTCGGATGAGACATGCAGTGATTGTAATACTTTTTTAAGTTATTGACTGTAATACTTTTTTTTTTTTTTGAGGAAGTGCATAAATTAAATTATGTTGAAAATTTCTAAAATTTTAAACCATCAAATCGATTTGCATCCATCCGTCAATCTGCTCAATCTACATCCGCCGAATTGGCAGATGGATGTAGATTGATTTTCTCCAATTCGTCAATCTGGCGGACGGATGACAAATTGGAGGTTCCGTGGCCACAACCGACCCACGTCCACCCCTACTATGTATATTTGATAAAAATATTGTGGTAAACCTATTTAATTAGAGGATCACACTATTTATCTATTTAATTATAACACTTTTTCTTTATTTTGTTCACATTTTTTATAAATAAAATTGAGCTCTGATGGGAGCAATATGTACCTACATATTTAAGTAGGTACATATAAATGTGCAAATTTATATATTAATTTTTAAACAAAGATTAATGTACACACCTTAAAAAAGGTGCTATCCATTCTGACTATTAGTTATTGGATTTAAAAAATAACTACCGTTTCATATCTTGTTTTGAGTTTACATTTAAATAATTCTACAACAATTTTAAATCATATTAAAAGAGTATCCTTATATTTTCATAAAAGTCTCTCATAAATGCACATTTTCATAGATTTTGACCGGTAAGAGTCTATTCACTTACTTTGTAGCACTAAATTCTTACCGGTTAGAATATATGAAGGAGTTCTTTTATGGGAGATTTTTTGTAAAGATAGATCATTTTCCTTAAAAGAGACATAAAACACTGGATCATTATACACAATATATATATATATATTGTATTTTTTATACCATATATAAATTATGACATTTGTGATGTTGATGATAACTAAATCACTTTGAGTCATAATTAAAAAAAAAGTATAATGGGTCATAATTATAACCAAAATATAGTAACCAAAATAATAGAAGTTTTCCACTTTAGTCATAACTAGAGAAGTTTCTGGTCGTAACCAAAATAGTAAGTATAAATTACATTGACCACTTCCGCTATTTGATAAAAAATACAGTAAGTCCTACAGTTTTGACATAATAGCATTGAGCTCCCTTGAGATTTTAATTCATATAATACTTAGTGTGGACGTTGTGCCTTTTTCAAGTATAAGGCTTGTTTCCATACTAATGTTGTGCCAACTTCCTTTAACTAGTATAGAGTTGCCACTTAATTTTTAACGAGGAATTAAGATTAACAATGGAAATTAAGTTAAAGACTTGATTCATCATAATTAGAGATTACCGGTTTGGGAGCTAAGGTACAAAAGGGGAAGGTCATTGAATGAAAGCACTCACTTTTGTCCAATCCGAAAATTGACATCTACTAATTCTCTATTGTATAATTTTAGTAGTTAATTATTCATAAAAGTCATTTTAAACCAAAAAACCGTTAACTACCCTAAAACTATGTGATTTGAATAGAAAATGAAGATCACTTATTTTTGATTAAGAGAATAAAATAATGTTTTTTAAAATGATGATTCCCCCCAAAAAGAGGACTTTTTATTGATTTATGACAATAAACTGAACCTAAAATAAATAAAATTTATGAAAACATTCAAAGCATACAATTTTGGAAGAAAATCAATTAATTTGGATTATTTAAATACAATGCATAGAACACTCATATGCTATGGAAGGACAAGAAGACTTACCCAAATGCCCGCCCAAGCGTCTTTCATGTAAGACTTGAAATTAAACATGGCCTAATATAAAACTACACATGCAAAATATGATCCTAAGTTCGGTTTGAGGCTACTAAATGATGGTTATGCACAAAAGAGCGAATAACTAATAAAAAGTAAAAATACAAACTAACTACAAGATTATTCAAACCAGGCTCAGCATACTTATTACATAATTAAATGAAGCCTAAACATGTTGTTCTACGGAAAACGAATAAAACATGCAAAGATAAACAAAAAAGCAAGAAAAACCAACAGACTACATGATGAGATGATGAATCGATGCCCTAGCTATGACTGATTACCAAAATAAAGACCAAAAGAGATACTGAAATACAAAGAGGGAGAAGGTTTACCTATTGGTTTGATTAAACTGAAGGCACGTAAAGAAAAGGTGCAAGAAAAATCGAGTTTCTTACTTGCAAACCTCCCTCAAGCTAAAATTTCTTATTATAGTTCAAATCCTCCAAACTTTAGATGATTTGCAAAAGTTAGAGTTGTTGTGGGAGTAATATTTTTGGAGTCAAGGCAAGAAGGGGAAGTATGGGGGTGTTTTGCTATCAAAACTCACAAAAATCTCTCAAAATGCTAACCCCTTGAGAGGGAGAGGAAGGGAAGATGGGCTCCTATACCCTAGGGCTTCCCATTACTTTCTCTTGCCTCCTCCCTCTAACATTGCACCAAGATTGTGTTTTCAAAACAAGTTTTGCCACATTTGGAAGTGCACACATACAAAACTTGTGCATCCCACTTGTCTCAGTACGCGTGCCATCCATACATGCACACGTGTGGGGTCCCATGGTCTTGGCTTGCTTGTGGCTCAAGTAAGCTCAATTGCTTTCTGATCAATGTTTTCAATAAAACCAGTTACTAATTTTGCAAAATATCTTTGATTAAAGCACAATCGGGCTTCTCTCTCTCTCTCTCTCTCTCTCTCTCTCTCTAAGAAAGTTGGTTTTTGGCTAAAACGGGTCCAACGGTAAAATGATCATTTTGTAAAAAGTCAATTTTTTGCCAAAGCAAGTTTATATAGCAACTCCAAATAATTTTAAATATTCTAAAGACAAAGTAATCACCATTTCATTATTGAGAGACTTGCAAGCACTTGAAGTCTTAAGGTCAATCAAAATGGGCACTTAGCATTCTTTTCATCAATAATTGGTTGGTTATATGTTTGAAAAAATGATGTTGTCATCGCCTTTACATGAAACTGTAGGTCCATTTAACCCTACTAAAAAAGAGATAAGTGTAATTATATCAAAATTGTGGTAAACCTTAAGAGAGGCCAGTGTAGTTTACCCAAATAATAATCACAATAAGTCATAACTAACATTACAATGAGTCATAATTAAAGGTTATAACCAAATACCACTTGTGGTATAACTAAATACGTCTTCGGTCAAAACCAAAATAAAAACCACAATATATCATAATTATGTCATAACTAATACCACAATATGTCATAACCAACGTCACAATAAATCATAACCAAATGCCATAAATGTCTTAACTGAACATACGGTACACACTCCTAAAAGGGATATGTATTATAGAATTTCCCTAAAACACCATTCAAATAATAATTACATGTATGGTACCCAAAAATGATGGGTTATAGAATTCTCCTGATTTTTGGGTCTCCCATTTTGGAAAATAAAAATAAAATCATAATTACGTGTATATATATATATATTTTATTGGAAGAAAATATTTCATTCAAGAAAGCCAAATGGCACTTACAAGACTCCATCCAACCCAAAACTTACACCAAACAAAGTGAAAATAAAGCGAGAAGCACAAAGAAAGAAAGCTATGAAAATATTCAGATGTACATTTCGTACTCATGCTCGTACTACAAAGCAAAGCTGATCATAAAAGTTCGGCAATAGAGCATGTCCAAGATAAATCATAGATCCCAACCACAAAGAGGGTAAGCTTAACAAATCTCTAAGAAACCAAACAAACCCAGAAACATCAAACAAACAATAGGAACAAGAAAAAACAAAAGGAAACAACTCAAGGCTAACACCAAACAACAAATCAAAAGCAAACCCACAACCAAACAAAAAATCGGCAGCGACGACGGCAAATCCGGCGATGGAGAAGGTGGTGGGAAAGAGACGGTGAAGGCAGTGGGTCCGTGAAGGCCACTCCCAGAGTGAATGAATAGGAGAAAGAAACACCTCACAAAGGAGGGAG
This sequence comes from Camellia japonica, assembly GCA_030407325.1. Classification (NCBI taxonomy): domain Eukaryota; kingdom Viridiplantae; phylum Streptophyta; class Magnoliopsida; order Ericales; family Theaceae; genus Camellia; species Camellia japonica. Next base: position 182,841,615 of record JAPPVO010000059.1, on the reverse strand, counting down.
AGGGTGGAAAGCCAAATCTTCCAAGTTATTGGAAAGCAAAGTAAGGAAAGGAAAGAGAAAAAGAGGGGTAGGAGGAGGGAAGAGGAGCCGAAGGCCGCCAGAACCTCCTCCCCCACCACCGGCGGCCATAAACTCTGAAAACCCTAATGAAAGAGAAGTCTAGAGAGAGAAGCTCTCAAACTAGTTTTTTTGCCCTTAATGTGTTATAGAATTCTCTTAGGTCTCCCTTTCTAAAATAAAAAAATAAAAATAAATAAATTACTATCTATCTTCTGTTTATGGAGCCGCAACATGGCAACAAACATTCCAAACACATTAAAGCCTCCATTTGAAACAAAAAGACCTGATCATTGTAGTAAGCATAGTATTCCAAACATATGAAAGTCTGCATTTGAAACAAAGTGAGAATAAATATTAAAATAGAGTATCAGTTTAATTTTAAAATTAAGAAAAAAAAATTCTAAAAACATAACCAATTACAAAAGTATTACAAGATATACCTTCCAACTTACTGAAAGGAAGAGTTGAATTCAATTAGAATAACAGATCTTCCTAAACATAAGAATGATAAAACGTAGAACTAAATAACAAATGGGAAGTGAGAGGGTAATTTGTGAACAAATTGGGCTGAGCTAGGAAAAGTCTTCTTTAGAAGTTAGGCCGCGCAATGGGTCGAGATAAAAGCTGGTGTAGCTCGGTCTTGAGCTAAGAAAGGGTCTGGACCTAGCTATCTGAAGGTAGTCCTTTATCGGACCGAGATGTTGTCAATAGAGAGGGCCGAGTTATGTGTAGCTCGGCAAGGTGCCATTCGGTAAATCGGTTTCCGGTCACACGGCCCGAATGACAGGGGACCGAGATAAGGCAGCTCCGTTATAAATGTATATTAGAGCATAAGGGTGTGGCCATCTCACGTGGCTTGCAGTGATGAGGGTGTTTTAAGGATAAGCATTATCCTTGGGCATGAGACTTCTAAGAGGACTCTGCTCTGGAGAGTTAGAGTCCTATTAGGATTGTGCCAACCATCTCACTTGGTTAGTGAGTAGGGTGTTATCAAGATAGGCATTATCCTTGGGAGTGTGATTCTTAGGAGAACTCTACTAAGGAGAGTTGGAGTCTTACTAGGATTGTGCCAGGTGGAATCTATAAAAGCTCATGATAGGACCTATGCACAGGTATGATAATTATTACTCTAAAATTCATAGAGCTTATTGTTTATTGTATACTAGCTGACTTAGGCATATAAGGGGTTTCTGAAACACACCCGCCGGCTAGTTCACGTGTGCTTTTAGGTAGCAAAGCGATGACGTTTGGAGGAGTGAAAACTTGGTCAATAGGATTATACGAGAAGATTATTTCATGCTCGTATAATTGGTGTTGTCTGTGGGAAACTATCACAAAGAATAAACCTTTTGATTAAGTTTTCCTTCAACTGAATTCAATAACGCACACCGAAGACTTGCCTCAGTTTGTTGTCGATGGACAAACTTCAGAAGGGGACATGAGGTGCGAGGATTTGCCTTTTGTCCCGCCTATGGTAGACTTGGACCCCCAGCGACGGAACCCACGAAAGGGCGCATGAGAAAAACGGGGCTTAAGTTATCGTCACTCTCACAGCCCTGATGGACAAAGACGGAAGGTGGATTCTCAAGTTCTGGAGGATCACGTGAAGGAGCAAGACGAGTTGATAAAGAGAATGGCGGCTGACATGGAGACCGCGAAACGCTAGAGGAAAGGCAAAGGTGGGGTAGGGGAAGAGATCTGCAAAGGCATACTGCGTTCTCGCCACTCAGGAGATTGCGACAAGCGAGTTACACTATCACAATCTGAAAGTAGAAGCCTCAGAATAGGCGACACACAATCAAGAACCTCCAAGACTCGTTACTCTAGGTTTGAGAGAAAGAGGACTGAAAGGTCTTGTACGGAGGGAAGCAATTATTGACCCTCTCATACGCATCAAACCACTTCTCAGCAACTGAGTTATCTAGGCGGACTTACGGACTATGCTAGAAGAAAGGGCTCGAAGGAGAGAAGACGCCCAGGCACGCGACCCCCAAAGGGTCTCTGCTTTGCAGCGACTGGCTCCTAGGACACATGAAAGTGTTGAGGTTGGAATGCCAATGTTGTGCCTTACTTACGAACCAGCAGGCAAAGCGTTAGCAACGTTGCAAAGTTCACCATTCGTTCTAGCGATAAAGAATGCACCATTACCCTTGGGCTTCAACCAGCCTAAGTTCACAACCTATTAGAAGAAGTCAGATGTCTACATACACTTGAGCCACTTTCGCCAAGTTATGGCCATACATCGACAGAACGAGTCTCTAATGTGTATTTTATTTCCATCAAGTTTAGGTGACCTGGGCTTGACTTGGTTTGAGAGGCTGCCAGAAGGTAGCATTGCTTCGTGGGCATTATTGGTGGAGGCGTTTGTCACCAGGTTTAAGACAAACACCAAAACTTCTGTTGAAATAGACCAGCTGCTCGCCATTGACATGGGCGAGAAAGAAACGTTGAAAGCATACAATAACAGGTATTGGGAGACCTTTAACCATATAGGCGATTACCCCACCAACCTAGTTATCGCACAATATAAGTAGGGTTTGCCAGTGGGCCATAAGTTGAGGGATTCAATGACAATGACGTCGCCCCTTACTACGGAAGCCCTGACAGAGAGAGTGCACCAACACATCCGGGCAGAGGAAGATGGGATACGCACCAAGGCAAAGTCCGACACAACAGTGATGCCGGACAAAAAGCCTTTGGCGAAAGTTAACATGGTCGACAAGAAAGACCGACCATGCAAAAATCTTTGCCCAACTGGAGGCAATGAATGTTGGCAGGTTTGACCAAAACAATTTTTGCACTCTTTGCCCAACTAGGGGCAATGAAGGTTGGCAGGTTTGACCAACAAAATTTTTGCACTTTTTGACCAAGATGCTTATCTTGGCCAATGAAGGTTGGTAGGTTTGACCAACAAAATTTTTGCATTATTTGCCCAATTGGGGGCAATGAAGGTTGGCAGGTTTGACCAACAAAATTTTTGCACTCTTTGCCTAACAGGGAACAATGAAGGTTGGCAGGTTTGACCAATAATTTTTTTGCACTCTTTGCCTAACTAGGGGCAAAGAAGGTTGGTAGGTTTGACCAACAAAATTTTTGTACTCTTTGATCGAGATGTTTATCTCGGCCAATGAAGGTTGACAAGTTTGACCAATAAATTTTTGTACTCTTTGCTTGAGATGATAGTTATGTCGGCCAATGAAGATTGGCAGGTTTGACTAACAAATTTTTTGCACTCTTTGACCGAGATGCTTCTCTCGGCCAATGAAAGTTGGCAGGTTTGACCAACAAAATTTTTGAACTCTTGGACCGAGATGCTAATCTTGGCCAATGAAGGTTAGCAGGTTTAACCAATAAAATTTTTACACTTTTTGCCCAATTGGAGGCAATGAAGGTTGGCAGGTTTGACCAATAAAATTTTTTCACTTTTTGACCGAGATGCTTATCTCGGCTAATGAAGGTTGGCAGGTTTGACCAACAAATTTTTGCACTCTTTGTCCGATATGACAATTATCTCGGCCAATGAAGGTTGGCAGATTTGACTAGAAAATTTTTTGTCCTCTTTGCCCAACTGGGGGCAATAAATGATGGCAGATTTGACCAATAAAATTTTCACACTCTTTGACCGAGATGCTTATCTCAACTAATGAAGGTTGGCGGGTTTGACCAACAAATCTTTGTACTCTTTGCTCGAGATGACAGTTATCTCGGCCAATGAAGGTTGGCAGGTTTGACTAACAAAATTTTTGCACTCTTTGACCGAGATGCTTATCTCAGCCAATAAAGGTTGGCAGGTTTGACCAACAAAATTTTTGAACTCTTGGACCAAGATGGTTATCTTGGCCAAAAAAAGTTGGCAGGGTTAGTGTAAAACGAATTAGTCTACTCGGCGAGACACCAAAAGAACGCCTCCTCGTACGATTGCGAACTCGAAGGATATATACGTTGAAAGCAAAAAGGCGGAGCTGTTCAAATTTTTAGGAGGTGTATGGCGGCTATAACAGGAGAACGGGGCTAATGGCGGCACGCCACGTATCCTAGGAATGACGTCGTTGACATAAATGGTCAAGAAGAATATGTATTATCACTCACCTATGAAATTTTGAATAAATTATCTATCTTGAGATTGAATATTTATTTAGAAATAACTTTATTGGGCTATCAGTGGAGGATAACTATGATTATTGTAAAAATTGCATGAGGATTAGGTGAATTGAAACTAATCTCTTGTTGGTTGTCATTGAATATGACTGTGTTTTAAATACATTGTATATGTATGATGTTTGGGAGAAGAAAGGGAGTGGACTCTATTGAATTAAGTTGGCCTGTGTGCCCAGGGTGAAAGTCCTGAAACTGCGTGTATACATGAGTGCCGATTCCCGCGGACAAAATTTTCGTAAAATGGCAAATTAAATTGTTTGCATAATTGTTGTGTTGATTAGACAACCACTGAGTTGTAGTCTCAGTTTGGTGTTTGGAAAGTAATTAAATTGGCTCATGACTTGAGATGAAATAAATTGATTTGAATTGAATTGAGGAACAATGCATTGAGATATAAAATTTGGTACTTTATGATGTTGTGGAATATGAATGACTTGTCACAGGCATTGTATATGCACATTGTACTTATACCTTTGTTAAGACTCATATATTGTGATAGATTATTTCTACTGAGCTTTGGCTCACCCTACTTGGGAAAAACCATTTTCAGGTGTTGGTGACATGCCTCCGCCAAGACAATAGCTTGGAAGGAAAAGGGGCTGAAGGCTTCTCTTTTTGTATCGTGCTAATTGCTTTAAATTCTAGCCAAGGGCATTATATGTATTGGATTTGTATCCATTTTGTTGTAACCAAGCACGGCCTTCGAAAGATGTAAGCCATTAGGGCATGTGAATATCTATTGACTTTCATTTCTTTATCACTTGTAACACATGCTGTAGATTTAGGATGAGCCATTTATGTATATATATCGCATATATCATCTTTTGTATATGGAGTCTGATGAATGAAAGTATATTGCTTCTATTATTTTTCCACGTATGAGTTGGGATTGATCGTATTTGTTTGTGGCATTACAATTTTTGTACACAAAAGGTTTTTTTTTTTTTTGATAAACAAAAAATGGAAGCCTTTTATTAGATATATTAAATGAAATACATCATAAGGACCAGGGAAAAACATAAACTGCATCATAATGAACCTAACTCATCTCAACTAGGTTAGCACAAGAAAGATCGCACAATCATATGCAAGCTCCCACCAAAATAGAAAAAGCAAAAAAAATAGAATAGAACCAAAGCATAGCAACCTTCCTTGCTGCCCCTTGCATATAATCAATCAACATGCCACTCCAACACATGCACAATACATAGCCATCACAGCACAAAACACGCAAAAACAAAGCCATCACAACATAGAAGCCCTATCCAAACCCAAAATATCATAGCAATAGCTCCACCACTGGCTATGCTCAAACTTGCTACAGATTGAAAATGAGCTCATTAATAGAATAAGGTAGATCAGTTGAAGCATACTTCACCCATTTTGTAATCCTTACTTGTCACGACCCAAACTCGCCCTTATGGGTTTAGCATCGCAACTGGCCAGTAATCCGTGATCACCGAAGGCCTGCTTAACAGTAATGACAGTAATATAGAGTAAAGGGGCTGGCGGAAGCCAAAATAGTAAATAAAAGATGTCCAATGAGCTATGACAGTCTAAATGCAAAAAGACTTTTCTGAACATATTCACATTCAAAACCAAAACAGTCTATATATACATCATATACAGACATTCAGGTTAGGGACCAAATCCCTACCATAACAGTACAGTGCAAGTCTTAAATAGTACAACAAAACGGAGACAGAAGGATGAGCTGAGACACCCCAAAAGCCTTAGCATGAACAGACTCGGAACCTCGAAGTGAGGCACAAAGGTTGGCTTGACAAAAGGGAGTTAACCCGACGCATCTAGCTCTGGTCCGGTGCCTGGACACCTATATATAAATATAAACAGTGAATTAAAGCCCAGTGAATAACAGTTATGTAAAGAGGTTAAGAATGAATGTCCTTTCAGTAATTAAACAGTTATATCAGTCACTTAGAAACCATAGCAATCATATGTGGTAGATCCCATAGCAAAACAGTACAGTAGATCTTAACAGACCGAACAGTCAGTTGATGGCCATCATAACAGTAAACAGTAGTGGTTCCAACATTGGAACCGACAGAGATCTCTGTAACAGTAGCAGTAACAGTAAGTTGCTAAGGATGCCACGAATATAGTTTACAAATAGGACAAACATTCCTTGATTCATTAAACAATAACGTTTCAGTAAGCAGTACCGCTGATCGTTCATAAAATAATCATAATTGAACATATCTTTACAACATTGTTACTCACAGAGCACTGGGCTATAAGCAGCTAATGAGCGTCCTCGGATGCCAACCCTACACAGTTACAGAACGAACACACACTAAGTTACACACTTGGGAATCAACAACTTAGTCCCTATCTTGACTCGATGTGGTTCTACATCAATATCCTCAATAAGATGCCTTAAACATGGCCTAGGAATGCCTATGATGGAAAGAGGATGCAAAGATGCACTTTAAAACACTTTTCAAAATTTTCAGAAAACAGGGGTCTCGCTCAAGCGTGGCTTTCTACGCTCGAGCGGACATGCAAACAAAGGAGCTTCGCTCGAGCGTGACTTCCTTCGCTCGAGCGGACCGCAAACTTCATGAAAAGTACTGGATGCATGTAATTCACGCTCGACGGACGCTCGACCTCCGCTCGACCTCCGCTCGAGCGTGAGACTCAGGTCCTCGCTTGAGCGTGAACTCTCTCGTTCGAGCGGACTGTAAAACACATGAACTTCTGGGCATATGCATTTCACACTCGAGCATGACTTTCTACGCTCGAGCGGAGATGCACGACTCAGAGTTTACACTCGAACGTGAAGTCCTATGCTCGAGCGTGGGTCAAAAATCTGGAATTTCCAAATTCATCCCCTAACACAAAACTCAACTTTAAAAGCCTCAAATTTGATCCTTTTGGGCCAATTTTCTGGAAAAACACTTTAAACCCATAACATAACATGTTTTGAAGATCAATTTGAAAAATCAAAGCCCAAGGGTAAGCCAATTAGACACGAATTTCAAATAAACTTCAAGAACAAGATGTACGTTTAACATGCATGTTTTCAATTGAATTCAAAGCTTCTAACACATGATCAAATGAGTCAATCCTTCCAAAAACATGATGAATTCATGAACTATACCTAGAAAATGGACATGCATGTGAGGATTTTCTAAAAACAACCTCAAATTCCAAGAACATGTACATGCATGCATAAATTAGCTACTCAAATAAACTCTTTAAGTCAATTCTTGACTTAGATCACCAATTTACCATGAACCATGCAAGAAGTAGCCCAAATTCACAATTAAGAAAGTGATTTTCTTACCTTAGGTCTTGAATTCTAGGTGTGATAGCTCAGATGTGCAATTCTCTGCAATTCCTCTAAGTTTCAAGCCAATTTTAATGAACTCAAGCTTTTCTCCTACTCTCTCTCTCTCTCTCTCTCTCTCTCTCTCTCTCTCTCTCAGTTTTGTACTAGAAGGTGAACACAATGATGCACCAAGGCTGATATAAATTAAGTCTCAAAGTATTATATGAAAGTGGCCCACTAATGGCAATTAGGTAAATAACTAGGTTCAATTAATTTAACGTTATTTAATCTAATTTAATCATTCCAAATCACATTTCAATTAAATCTACCATAAAATCACATAAATTCTAATTAACACATAACACTAATCAATTTCTGATTCGGCCGCCGATAAGGCCTTCAATTTGCAGTTCGAAATTAAAATATGAACAGATCAATCAAATTACAAACAGATAGAAATGCAAGTAAAGCAATATACTCTTGCAATCAATTCAGAATTTTAGTCAAATCAGTTACTTATCATTCTCAGTTACAGTTTAGCATTAATCAGAGGTGAGGGTTGTCATGGTCTTCCCCCCTTAAGAAGAGTTTGGTCCTCCAAACTTGAATTACCTTTATTTTGGAAGAATATCGGATTTAGTGGGAACAATTCAGGATATCTCTTCATCATATCGTCTTCCCTTTCCCAAGTGGCATAAACGCCACCATGGTTTTGCCAGTCCACTTTCACTAACGGAATTTCTTTATTCCTCAACTTCTTGATTCGTCGGTTTACAACCTGAATAGGCCGTTCTTCATAAGTGTAGTAATCACTTAGCACTACACGGGTAGGCTCAATCACATGGAAGGGATCCCAAAGATAATCCCTCAACATTGAAATATGGAAGACATTATGCATATGCTCCATTTCAAGAGGAAGCGCTACTTGATACGCCACCGGATTAATCTTCTCAATGATTTCATACGATCCGACATATCTCGGAGCTAGCTTACCCTTGACTCCAAAACGAGTCTGCCCTTTCATTGGTGTTACTTTAACAAAAACATGATCACCTACTTCATATTCCCTGTCTCGCCTTCGGACATCCGCTTAACTTTTCTGTCGGCTTTGTGCGGTTTTCAATCTTAGTTGAATCAGTTTCACTTTTTCGGTAGTCTCATGTACAATTTCGGGCCCAAGCAAAGGCCCATCTCCAACTTTTGCCCAGCAAATAGGAGATCGGCATTTTCTGCCATACAAAGCCTCGAAAGGCGCCATACCAATGCTCGAGTGAAAGCTGTTGTTGTAGGCAAATTCGGCTAAAGGTAAATGGCTTTCCCAATTTCCTTGGAAATCAAGGACATACATTCACAGTAAATCTTCTAGAGTCTGAATGGTTCTTTCTAACTGGCCATCTGTCTGAGGATGGTATGCATTACTCAGTCTCAGTTCAATACCCAATGCTGTCTGTAGGCTTTGCCAAAATCTCGATGTAAACTTCGAGTCCCTATCAGAAATAATGGACACAGGTACTCCATGCAATCTAACAATCTCATCAATATAAATTATAGCCAATTCAGATAGAAATGCAAGTAAAGCAATATACTCTTGCAATCAATTCAGAATTTTAGTCAAATCAGTTACTTATCATTCTCAGTCACAGTTTAGCATTAATCAGAGGTGAGGGTTGTCACATTACTTTAATCATCTCACACAACTCTTCAATGTTTTGTTGTAGTCCTTTAAAAATATAGTTATTTCTATGATTTCAAATAGACCATAAAATAGCAACATGAATCACTCTCCATAAATCCTTTTCCAATCTCTTAACTCTAACCCCCAGTACATCATTGCATCAAACCATTAATTGATTAAGAGTCTCTCCCCTTCCATCTTGCAAAAAACACGCAATGTAGTAACATTTCCCTCAAAAATTCCAATTCATTGTAGAAAAGTAGATGTTGTGACCTTTTCTAACCATGCTAGCCAACCAAAAAACTTTACCTTATGACGAACAACATTAGTCCAAAGCACATTTGGAACCACTCTATTTGTGCCACTAACATATTCACAGCGCTTATATATAGAGGATATAGAAACCACACCTGAATCTGATGCATTCCACTTGAGTGAATCAAAAATATTAATATGAGCTAAGGAATTGCACAGCAGACCTCTCCTTCCCTATTTCAGTAAACCTCCCACACCAATTGCTAATTCCTCTTGAGTTGAAGTTATCCTTTCATTTGCCTCTCTCTTTCAAAAAGAATTAACCCTGACCACTTTTTCATCCTCCCAAGCCAATAAAGGTCTTCTGAAATTTAGCTGCCACATCTCTGAATCACCATTAATCTCAACAAACTGTAGCCAATTGTAGCCTAATTAAGAATAAATTCTTACTTTCTTCCACTTAGGCAACATTGACTATTAATTTAAGAAAATATTTTATTTAATAAAATAACTCTCGGGTTGAACAACTTTAGTGGCCACAAAACATGATTCAAAATAGAAACATCTTAACACAGAATCCCATTCAATAAGAATATTAATATCGAACTATGTAGCGGTAATTATGCTATTGAACAACATAACACCTTCCACAATTAAAAATACTAATATATCACCAACATGGATTCCTATATGTGGTAAAGTGTAGTGTGAAATTTTAGTACAATTGATCCACAAATTTATATAACTCGCTAATTCCACATTTAGTCCTCTATGGCTTAGAAAGACCTTACATGGAATTTTATTCCCATTTATACTTCCAAATGAAGCCTTTATAGCTTTAAACCAAGGTCTATTATGCTATAAACCAAGCATTAGATTTTATGGATCCATATACACTTCGAAAGTGAAGCATTTTACACATTTAAACCAAGAGAAAATTTCATTTTTACCCTTATATTTTGTCACGATTTTCAATTACACCCCTAGACTTTATTATTTTCAATTTTACCTCCACACTATATAAATTCCTATCAATTTTACTCCTACCGTCTATTTTCGTCATGGAAGTGGACGGAATGGGTGATGCGGCCCCCTATACTTTTGGTTGGAGGGAATATACAACGGTTTGGCTGACCACAATCAATTAGATGGATTAGGGTTGCTTAGAACTTCCCAAATCGCAATTAGGGTTTTTAATTTGCTCTCAAAATTCCGAAATCAAAAGTTGAGAGTCAACAACGATTGCGAAATTACATTGAAATCAAAAGTTGAATGATGGGTTGGGTTCTAAGAGAGAAGAATAACGGTGGAGGAAGAGGAACATCTGTATATGGTAAGTAGTTTTTATATTTTTTAATGTTTTTTGAAGGTTTTTTTAAAAAAAAAAAAAAATTATTGTTGGAAATCGCATGTGTTGATGTTAATATTATTTTATAATGGTGAAATCTTCGTTTGTTTCTATGTGGCATGGATTTTTTTAATGAAATCTGTTTATGTTTATTTCGGTTTCAAAAGTTTTACTTTAAGAAAATCTTTGTTTATGTTTGTTTCGATTTGAAATTGATGAACACATATTAAAAATCTTTATTTTTTTGGTTGTTTCTATTTCACATGGATGACTACTTGTTTATTATTTATTTATCTCTGCTATATTGTAATAGTATTTTATCATTGTGAGTTCCATTTAATAGTAATAATTTATATTTTGTAAATTAGGGTTAGTCAAATTCTATCTTTAGTTGATAAATGTAGGGTTGATGTTATTATTAAGCAGTAATGAACCTTGATGGTTGATTAGAATGTTATGCTATCCCATGCATGCATTTTGTTTCCTATTTTAATATCTTTGAGAATCATTGCCTTCCAATCGTTGGACTTTGTAATGTAATAGTATTTTATCATTGTGAGTTCCATTAAATAGTAGTTTTAATGACAAATTCCCATTGATAAATGCAGAGGAAGGATCTAGATATTTTACAATCGAAATGCATCATGGAGGTGTGGTTAGGTATATTCCATAGAGGGTTTATAATGGTGGTATCGTAAGTCATTTTGACTTTTGTCATTCAGATCAAATTTCTATTACAGAGTTGTGTTGCATGGCTAAGGAATTAGGACATAGGCTAAGTAATAACTATTATAGTAAGGTTACTGGTTATGGTGAGATAGAGTTGCTAAAATTTGATGATGATGTATTGATGTTGGACACATATGTGGATGAAAATAGAGTGACAGATGTTTACATAGGACATAATTTGGATGATTATGTAAGTACACAAATGAGTCAAGCAGCCTCAAGTGTAGAAAGAAGTAAGGGTAAAGGGGTAGTTGTTGATGTTCAAGTGGATGAAGATGAAGACAGTGATGCCTATGATCTTGAACAGTTAGACTCATCATTTGATGAGTCTGAAAAATACAATGACAATGACTATGAGCAAGGTGATGATTGTAACATGCCCGGGGGGTACCCATGCACGTTAAATAGTTCGAATTCTCGATTCCTTTGATTTAGTCTCACAAGTGAAATGTGAAACATAAATGAGAGTCTGGATTTGGCAACCTTTTATGGAACATCTGTTTTAATACAAAATCTTTGCCAAAAATAAACTACATCACCAAATCTTAGAGTCACCACCTAAATATTTTTGGAAAAATTAGAAAACTCGTGACTCGTAACAAGGCCACTATTCGTCGTAACCAAAGATGCTTGGCTCAAAACCTTAGGTTTGAGAGGGGAAGTTAATGAATTGAGTACCTTCACTCACCCGATCAAAGATTGGCTTTTACTAAACCATGATATGAGTTTTATTGACTTTATATATTCATATTTCGATTATTAAATAAATCCTAAAATTTACTATGTGAAGCATACGAGTATAGACTATGCCATTTATTTTGGAACAAAGTGATTTCATGTGTTTTGAAAAAGTTTTGAAGATGTGCAACTCAAAAAAATTGAGTTTACAAACATAAAAAATCAATATCATTCCAAATTAAGTGACACAACCTCCATCTACGGGCATTTATACAGTTATATTAAGTAAGCAAGTAGCCTCGTGGTAGGATACAAAACATAGTAAGAAAAATACACACAAGTGGGATGTTAAAGTATAAAAACTTACATGTTTATTGACGTCCCACGAACAGCTACAAAACAAAGTTAGCAAAATATGCATGATCTTATATACAAAATCTTAATACAATACACATATGAGATGTAACTAAAGATTCGGCTTCTAAGATATGACATGAGAATCATCTCAAGAACATGATGTAGCACACATAATCACATAGGAATTTATTAAATCCACAAACGCAAACTTAGCCGAATCAAGATACATGAAACATGTATACAAAGCATGGATATAATAAAAAAAATAATATATGATGCTTATTCACAAATAAGAAAAGCAAGTAGAAGAATAAGATAGAAAGAAGCAAGGTGGAAAATTATTACAATGCTGGAAAAAATAATTACAAACCAAATTAGAGAGGGAGGAGGAAAATATTACAATAAAATAAAAGCCTCACAAAACACTCAAATATTAAAAAAAATAAATATAGAAGCTTCATGTGCCTTGGAAACCACCGGGAATTTGTCAACATTGGAAGATTACGTTGTTTTGTCCAAAAGAAGGTAATCGGCCAACCGGCCAACTAGGCCTAGCAAAATTTATCTTGTTGCAACACTGAGAAAAGAACAAACAAGAAATATGTAGGTGACTCAACTAACCACTTCCGGTTAGCTTACAACAAAACTAATATACAACTTAAAACATGAAAATGACTATAAAGGAAAGAATAGAAAACTAACCACTTCCTATTAGATTATAACAAAACAATATGAAACAAGAGTAAGAAAATAAGCAAGAAAATAAATATGAGATAACCTAACCATTTGGAATACAATAAAACACTATGAAATAGAGAGTAAGAAAATAGATATGAGCTAAATTAACTGCTCGGATTACAACAAAACGCTATGAAATAGAAAGCAAGAAAATAAATATGAGCTAGAAAGTTCAAGAAAATGAGTAGAAATATGTAACAAAAGTAAGAAAACAAAGATGAGATAGAAATGAAAGAATTGAAAATTTACCTTCCAAAGAAAGAGCAAACTTCTTGATTTTCAAACATCCTTTTGATCACCCTCAAGTTTCTAAATTATGTTCTTAATCCTCAATTCAAGAGCTTGAAATTTGAGCTTAGAATGATAGTTTTGGACAAGTGTATGATCACTCTTTAATCTTCTTCAACTTTGCAAGACTACTCTGTCTTTGATCAAGGCTTTAGGACTTGGTTCTTGAGTGGTGTTTGTAAGGAAAGATGAGATGTATAGGCTTGGTAACTTCACTATTTTGGCAAGACAACTCTCTTGTTTTCAAGGCTTTCTTTTCTCTAAAATTCTAGCTCAAATTTAGCATTCTCTCTACACTTCTCTTCTAATTCATGTCCACAAACTCAAGACTAGAGCTCTCATTATATAGGCAATGCAAGTGGACAATGGTGGAAGACAAAGTGGAGGACAAAATGGAGCATTTAGGGAAGACAATGGAGCTAATGGGGCACTAATGGAGCTAATGGGAGACAATGGAGAATAGAGGTGGATGGTGAGTGGTGATGGTGGTGTGTGATTAGACAAGTGGATGGTGAGTGGGGATGATTGGGTATGATTAGGAAGATGGATGATGAGTGTGGATGGTGGGGTGTGACTATGAAAATGGATAATGAGTGGGGATTGTGGGATGTGATTATGAAAGTAGATGGTGAGTGGGGATTGATAAGTAGGAAATTTGGTAGTGGAGATTGGTGAATTTTGAATAAAAATAATTTGGCCAAAAATATGTGAAGGTGGAGATTAAAGCTCAAATTTCATCTCTCTTACTGAGATTCTATGAGAAACACATTTTGATTGTCATCATCGGGTACTCAAGAGAAAGTGCCCAAGTCTTAGGGCCGGTTAAAATGGGGTGTTTACAATAATGATGCTTTATATGATAAACATGTTGACAAAGATGTGGAATTTGGTAATTTAGGAAGTAGTAAGGATGCTATGGGTGATTGGCTGACAATGATGACCTACAAAGCATGGACTGCTCATCTGATGAGCTAAGAAGCCTTCATAACTCCTCTGATGAAGATAGTCATTGCAGGAGGATTAAATACCCTATTTTCAGTGAGACTGACATGCATAATCCTACATTCCAACTTGGCATAGAGTTCAAAACAAATGTGTTGTTTAGAGATGCCGTGAAGGAGTATGCTATTAAGTGGGGCAAACAAAACACATTTACTAAGAGTGACAAATAGAGGGTTAAGGCAGAGTGCAAACCTGGTTGTCCTTGGGTTTGCTATGCTTCTTTTGTGAAGAGTGAATGGGTGTATAGAATCAAAACTTTTGTAGATGAACACACATGTAACAAAACATTTGATGTGCCACGTGTGAGCAGTAGATGGATTGTGAAGAGGTATTGGGAAAGGATTAGGTTAAACCCTACCTGGCCAATTAAGTCATTGGCAGACACCATTACAATAGACCACAATGTCAAAGTTGACATGCAAAAAATGAGAAGGGCAAAAAATAAGGCTTTGACAATGATTGAGAGTACTGAAATTGAAAAATTTGCAATGCTTTGGGTTATGTAGAAGAGATTAGAAGTACTAATCCTGGAACAATAATATGCATGAAGGTGAAAGAAGTTCCCAAAGTTCATGAATGGGATGATCAAATGTCCAAATTTAAGAGATTGAATTTGTGTTATGGTCCATTGAAGAAGAGTTTCTAGAATGCTTGTAGGCCAATCATTGGAGTGGATGGTTGTCATTTGAAGGGGCCATATGGTGGAGTGTTGTTAATTGTAGTGGTGATAGATGCAAATAATTATATATTCTCATTTGCCTATGCCATTGTTGAGAAGGAGAAGAATAAAACATCGCTATGGTTTCTGAATTTGTTGGGGGCAAGATTTGAATATTGTGAATTCCCATTATTACACTTTCATGAGTGACAAACAAAAGGGCCTAATTGATGCAGTGACTTAGATCTTTCCAAATGCCTCACACAAGTTCTATGTAAGGCATTTGTACAACAATTTCAAGGGTGAACATAAGGGTAGGGTATTGAAGGATTTGTTATGCAAGGCTGCTAGGGCAAGCACTATTGCTGCATTCACCAAAGTCATGGAAGAAGTGAAAGGAGTTGATGAACAAGCATACAATTCGTTGGTTGAAAGACCACCAATCCATTAGAGTATGAGTCACTTCCATAGTTTCCCCAAGTGTGACATTTTGTTGAATAATCTTTGTGAGTGTTTCAATTCAAGCATATTGCAGGTTAGTGATAAACCTGCGCTCACCATGTTGGAGAAGATAAGAGTTTTGTTGCTAGAAACAGTTCAAAAAAGAAATGAAGCGATGAAAATGTACAACAAAGGTAATATATGTCTTAGGATTCAGAATATTTTGGAGAAGGTAAATGTGAGTGCAGTTGGCTAGATTCCTAGATGGAATGGGGGTTCCCAATTTGAAGTTGTTGGCCCATATGGAACAATATAAGGTGGACTTGAAAGAGTGGACTTGTGGATATAGGAAATGGGATCTGTCAGGCCTTTCTTGTGTCCATGTTGTGGCTGCTGCAAACTATATGGGTGAAGAACCAGAAAAGTACGTGCATCATTATTATAAAGTTGAAACCTACCTGAGGATTTATGAGAACATGTTGAGTCCAATCAATGGTAGACAAATGTGGCCAACAACTAAATATGCTAAAGTGCTACCACCTGATGTAAAGAAAAAAGCTAGGAGACCAAGACTAAATAAGAGGAAGGACACAAATGTACCAATTGATGCAACTAATTCAAGTAAACTGTGAAGGAGATGAATTCATATGACATGCAAGAATTGTGGCAAGTTGGGACACAAAAAGAGGACATGCAAAGTCAAAGGCCAATTTACCTACTTGAAAGATCCTATGAGTTCCACTCAAGTAACTCATATTTTTTTATGCATTTTGTTAACTTACACATTGCTAACTTTTGTTTTTTAGTTTTTGCAAACCCAGTTTGTGGGAAGCCAAGGTCAGACCCAGTATGTGGGAAGCCAAGGTCAGACCCAGCCTCTAGAAAGCCAAGCTCAAAGTCAGCCTTAAGCAAGACAAGGTCAGAGTTAACCTGAAGCAATATATAGTAGAGACAGCTTAAAGAAAGCCTGGTTGAGAGTCAAGTTACACAAGTAACTCAAGTTAGGAAGAAGATGTTGGAAAATTGGTTTATATAAGGCTTATTTTGGGCCGACTTTGAGCCCAAAATTGAGTGGACCCCGAACGTCTTTTGGGGCGGGTCCGAAGAGGTGAAGTGTTCCTTGCCGCGTGGCAAGTCACACAGTGAAGACGGTTTGTCAAAACCACTTATGAGTGAATGGGAACATGACATCATTTTCGGGTTCGTGGAATAAGAAATTTAAGGAAGTCAATGTGGGTTTCTTTGGAAAGGGTTGTCCCACATTAAAACTTTAAGAGAGTTTATTTGTGTATATAAGCTCTAGCCTACAATACTTGGGTTGGGCCCCAAGGGGCACCCCAAGTGTGTAGAAGGGAGGAGTTATGGACAAAGTGAACCTTAGCCCAAACCACCACACATGCGCGCCGCCGCCGCCGCCGTCCGTCTGGCCGAGCCGTGCCGAGCGCGGGTGCTTGCTAGAACACCTGTAGATGTTAATTTGTATCTTTCTAAGAATGTATAGGAAAGTATTTCTCAATTAGAATATGCCCAAATTATTGGAAGCTTAATGTACTTGATGAACTGCACTCGCCTAGATATAGCTTATGCAGTAAGTAAATTAAGTAGATATACGAGTAATCCGGGAGTAGAACACTGGAAAACAATTATAAGGGTTCTAAGATATCTCCGATTCACTTGTAACATTAGGCTGAATTATATAAGATATCCAGCAGTACTTGAAGGATACTGTGATGCAAATTGGATATCGAATATTAGAGACTCAAAGTCCACCAGTGGGTATGTCTTTACTCTTGGTGGGACGGTTGTATCCTGGAAATCTTCCAAACAGACTTGCATTGCTAGGTCTACTATGGAATCAGAATTCATAGCTTTAGACAAAGCAGGGGAAGAGGCAAAATGGCTTCGCCACTTCCTTGAAGATATTCCAATATGGCCAAAACCAGTGCCTGCTATATGCATACATTGCGATAGTCAATCTGCAATAGGTAGAGCACAGAGTCATATCTATAACGGTAAGTCTCGACATATTCGACGTCGACATAATACCGTAAGACAACTACTCTCTAATGGAATTATTTCATTGATTATGTGAAGTCTAAAGACAACATAGCGAATCCACTAACCAAAGAGTTAGTGTGAGAGTTAGTTGAGAATTCATCGAGGGGAATAGGACTAAAGCCTATTAAATAAGAGTTACCACAACGGCAACCCAACCTAGTTGACTGGAGATCCCAAGATCTAGGTTCAAAGGGACAACCGAGTTGTGAATGATTCAGAAGGATCACTAGGGAGTTAAACTCCTACCCATTTCTATGCTGAAATAGTGATGACTGCAGAGTTTTAGGTTAAGTAAAACTTTTAATGATTCTTATATCTAGGTTAACCTAGTGGAGTATAGCAGGGTACTCTTCATAAGAATCACCTATGTGAGTGTGAACTGGGCCGGTTCTATGAGATTTGTGAAGGGCTACAATTCTTTAGAACACTCATGAAAGACCAGGTTGTTCAGGGCCAAAATGAACACAATAGTGAGAACTAAACTGTGTCTGGGAATATACTGTGTGAGTTCTATTGTCTTGGTTTGCACAAACGGCTGAATAGTTCAAGACATTATGTTTACTGGTTAGCTAGTAAATCCAATAGTGTCTCACAAGGGAAGGTTCAAAGCCAAAAGCTACCTATCCTTTGCAGAATATTACCAATTTCTGTACTCTCTGTATTTAGATCATGTTGTTGCATTTTTTCTTCGTCAAATTCCATTCATGTGGGGGATTGTTGGAAAATTGGTTTATATAAGGCTTATTTTGGGCCAACTTTGAGCCCAAAATTGAGTGGGCCCCGAACGTCTTTTGGGGCAGGTCCAAAGAGGTGAAGTGTTCATTGCCGCGTGGCAAGTCACACGGTGAAGACGGTTCGTCAAAACCATTTATGAGTGAATGGGAACATGACGTCGTTTTCGAGTTCGTGGAATAGGAAATTTAAGGAAGTAAATGTGGGTTTCTTTGGAAAAGGTTGTCCCACATTGAAACTTTAAGAGAGTTTATTTGTGTATATAAGCTCTAGCCTACAATACTTGGGTTGGGCCCTAAGGGGTATCCCAAGTTTGTAGAAGGGAGGAGTTATGGACAAAGTGAACCTTAGCCCAAACCACCACACACGCGCACCGTCGCCGCCGTCCGTCCGGCCGAGCCGTGCCGGGTGTGGGTGGTGGGTCGGTTCTAAAGATTAATTTTTTAGACAAAATTTATTTGAATTTTTTGCGAGAAAAATTAATTTAAATTTTGTAATTTGAATTTGAATTCAAGTTTTATTGTCCAATAATTTTGCCTCCAAATTTCATTTTTTCCCAAACAGTTTAACAGGTTTTTAAACTGTCGGACAGATTCAAAACTGTCCAAAACAGTTTTCTTCAATTTTGGACAGATTCATTCAAACAGTGTCATACAGCAGTTCTGGGCAGTTAGATAACTGCTACTGTTTGGACATCTGTTCAATTCAAATTGCACCTGTTCACTTCATTTTTAGTACCTGTTCGGATCTATATAATCTAGACTTGTTCTAGCAGATTTTGGTGGATCAAAACTTCAAGTAAATTCTGTCCAGACTTGTTCTTCAATCTATTGAAATTCTGGACAGCTTCTAAATCTGCACAGATTCAAATCTGTCCAGTTTCTATACTAAATCTATTCAAGGGTTTAGCATCTGTTAAAGTTATAGAAACTTATTTGTTCGGACAGCTTTTGTTGCCTACATTTACCAAACATTTCCAGCAGTTTTGTTCATGGAAAACAGTCTGAAAAATACTCCTTTTGCTGTCCAACGTTGCTTTGTTTTGCATTATTCTTCATATTAGTTTTAGAATTAATTACAGAGAGTTAGAACACAGGTTTGGTTCGCCGTACAATTTGTTTTGGAGTGCTACTACAAATTGGTTAAGATCATTGTATCCTGGGAGATAGACGCCACTCAACCGTAAGCACCGTAGCGGGGCGAATCTGTCTTAAGGACAGAGTGTCACACACTCAACTTGGTCTTTGAATTATTTATTCGGTTCTACAAAATAAATACTGTAAGTTTTATTTTATTTGTTTGACTTTGTTTCAATTTATTTTATTTACACAGAAGATTGTTCCAACAGAAGAAGCTGACTGTAAGTTTTGAAAATATATTTATTAATTTAAATAAATGCCTTCCTTGCATATTTTCTAGATCAATAATAATGTCTATTACAGGCAAAGAGAAGAATGGTTATGAGAACAAGTGACTCAACTCCATTGCGTGCAAGCCAGGATGTGAAGGGTTCTTCAGTAAGGTCCAGTACTACACTCCTCTGCAAGGTCAAATGAGATGAAGAGTAAGAGTGGTGTACAATACTAGTGCTATCAAATCTCCACTGGGTGAAAACAAGAATGCAGCTGAAACAAAGTAGGAGAAAATGAATGACAAGTGTTGTTTTTGTTTTTGTTTAACATGGAATACAATGTAATGGATGTGAAGGTTTTTGCTATTTTTGTTTGTGGTATATCACCAAATAGAATTTCAAATACCATAACCTTAACAGTGGTAGGGTCTTTTCGTATATTTGAAGCCTCGATTTTGTATTGGCTACCCCTTTGTTAGTGTATGTTTTGCACAGCATGAATGAATGACAATTGTATCATTGGTGATGCCAAATGAATGACAAGTGTGTGAATTGATCTGTATGAATGATAATTTACTGCCTTTTATGCTATTGTGACAATTTATGTCTTCATTGGTGATGGACTGCTATGTGTGTATGTGTTGGTGCTAGTTTTTTTTTTTTTTTTCCAATTTTCAGTTCAGGGATGGACATGATGTTCAAGCAAGAATGTCAATTTTGGTGCCTTTACTAGATTGCTTTCACCAATTTGAATTTGGAGTCACAATTGTGGTCACAAATTTTGTGGGTGACTTAGAATTCTTTCCCAACATTTGTGTCTTGATTGGTGATGGATTGCTATGTGTATGTGTTGTTGCTTATTTTTATTTATTTTTATTTTTTATTGTTTTAGTTTTCAGTTTAGGGATAGACACACAGTGAAAGCAAGAATGTCAACTTTCGTGCCTTCACTATATTGTTTTGCACAAATTGAATTTGGAGTAACAAATGTGGCGACAAATTGTGTGTATGAGTCACAATCTTTTCCCAACTTCTATGTGTTAGCTCTGTTTATGTGTGAGTCACAAACAAAATAAACGACATAAAAATAACAGGTCACCAAAAATAAAATAATAGACAC
This sequence comes from Camellia japonica, assembly GCA_030407325.1. NCBI lineage: Eukaryota > Viridiplantae > Streptophyta > Magnoliopsida > Ericales > Theaceae > Camellia > Camellia japonica. Next base: position 182,820,675 of record JAPPVO010000059.1, on the reverse strand, counting down.
AAAAATACACAATTTTTATCTCAAAATCATTTTTTCCATTCACAATAGTTCAACGATTACATACGATTCATAAACAGGATAAAAACTCCATTCATTCATACACTACCATACAACTTGTAACTTTACATTACAAACCATATTCCTACAACCAACCATGACAGAACCAAGCGAATCCATAATTTCCTCTCTTTTCCAGTCCTTTTCTTCAGTTGTGCTTTAATCTTATTCAACTTCTTCAACAGACTAGGAATGATCTGCATTGCCCGATCGTACATGGGTGGGTCTACCCAAGTAAAGTGATTGTAACCATTATTAGGGCAACTTAGAAATCTCCACCTAGGATTTGCATTAGTCCATGTTGTGTATATCAACCTTCTTCTTTCACAAACATTGCAAAACATCTCGTCCACACCACTTGCGTTCCATCTCCCTTGATTTCTTGAGCTTCGATTGTTCGTTATTTCTTCTTTCCCACTACTCATTGCAAAACATCTCGTCCACACCACTTGCGTTCCATCTCCCTTGATTTCTTGAGCTTCGATTGTTCGTTATTTCTTCTTTCCCACTACTTTCATTTATGCTCTGTTTTTTTTTTTTCCCCTTCTTTGTCCTTGTTTTTGTAGGTTGAAGGGAAGAGAAGGGAAGGTAGGTTTTGGTGGGAAAGGCTTAATTTTCCTTCCATCCAAAAGTATAGGGGGCCACATCACCTATTCTATCCACTTCCTTGATGGAATAGATGACAAGGGTAAAATTGATAGGAATTTACATAGTATGGGGGTAAAATTGAAAATAATAAAGTCTGGGGGTGTAATTGAAAATCGTGACAAAGTATAGGGGTAAAAATGAAATTTTCTCTTAAACCAAAGTGTTAATCTTTATGTCTCAAAATTAAAATATAACTATAAGATCTCATCGCTAAGCATTTGAATAAAGATGAGAAGGGGAGGCGATTATTGAAGGAAGGTTTGTTAGTATATATATAAGTTATGGTATTATTATACTTGTTTAATTTTTTTTAGTTGAGATGGAAAGTAAATTTTAAAATTTTTAATTCAGATCTACTTAGATATATATATTTGGTTAGAGATAATATGTTTGCTGTTAGTCTTTAGTTTTTTAGTTTTTTTTTTTTTTGAAAATATTTAAAAATAAATTTTAGGAACAAAACCAAACGCAAGTCATTGAAAATTCAAAAAAATAAAAAAGGATAAAAAGATGAAAATTCAAGATCGAACACTATAACTATAAAATTAGCCCCCAACTCTTAGCATCATTTTTCACTGACCAATACGAAGTCAATTGAAAATCAAAACTATTTTTGGTTTGATTTTTTAGAAATTATTTTTAAATGAATTATCGTTTATATTTAGTGAATTTGTTTTTTATAGTTTAGTCAAATTTTATACTTTTTAGTTGCAACTAATCTAGATGTATCTAAAAACTAAAATAAATTAACTAAAATATTATGAGGATTTGGTAATAGACCCTTCAGTGTCTAATTTGTCTTTCAAAAGGATAAGAATTATATGAATCCTTTCAAAATCCCCTAGTTTTTAAAACTTATTTCTTTTGTTATAATACCCTTACATGTATATATATATGTGTGTGTGTGTGTGTGTATGTGTGTGTATTAGATTGCAATCACTCTCTCTCATCTCAATCTCTCTTCTTTCTGTCTCGTTCTTATTATTGTTGCTCTCCATTGGTGCCACCGCCGCTCACCATGGAACTCTTTCTCTACCGTCTTCATTGCTACTGTCACTTGTCGCTTCCATAACCTTAGATCTAAGATCATTTAAAGTCGTCATTGCTAAAAAATGACTGTTTTTGACGGTTCACAAACCTGAGATTTGAGATCCTTCACTGTTTCTCTCTCTCTCTCTCCTTCTTCTTCTTCTCATGATCCTCTATTTTCGAACTTTGTTTCCAGATTTATCTCTTTTCTTCTCATGATGCTCTGTTCTTTGAACGGTAAAATTTTACTCTAGTTCACGATACAACACTCTCTTATAAAGCTTTCCTCGTAGCTTGTTTCAGAGTAAAATTTTACTCTGTAATAAATTTAAAAAAAAGAAAAGAAAATTTTACTCACATTCAGAGTAAAATGTACTATGATTCAAAATAAAATTTACTATCGTTAAGCAGCTCAACATGTTGTTAATCAGAATAAAATTTTACTATTGCAAAAAATAGAGTACATATTAAATGAACGAACCAGAGTTAAATTTTTACTTTTAGATCTATGAATAAACAAACAAAAAATTCTTGATTTTTCATTGCAATATTTCGATTTCTCATTTTTTTTTTTAATATCAAATCTAAGTTTTTTTTTTATTTTATCTCAGAGCTAAAGTTATTGATATCAAATATGAGTTCGTAGGTATCAAATCTGAGATTGTGATTGTTTGACGGTAAAAATGGTGGTTGCTGGCCGACTATGAGGATAAGCAACACCGATAAAAGATGAAGATGGTGGAGATGATGAACAACCATGGAGTTGGTGAAGAGAGAGAGTGTGTGTTGTAAAAGAACGAGAAGAAAGAGATGGTATAATTGTAACGCCCCCAAAATAATATAATAAAGATAACTCATATGCGGAATAAATATGAGAAACAACATACTTTCATACATCAGAGTTTACTGTTTAACAAACAATTAAATGCCATGTAGGCTTACATCTTTCCAAGTCATTGCTTGGTTACACAAATTGAGTCTCGCTCATTACATCTTAAGCCCTTGGCTTTACAAATACCAACAAACACACATAATACATAATTAAGAAGTTCTTGCTTCCCGAAAGTTCATCCACGCTATTGCCTTGGAGGAAACATCTCATCTGCACCTGAAAAATGGTATTCCCCGATAGGGTGAGCCAACAGCCCAGTAGAAATAATCTAACACAATTTACGAAGTTTAGCAAAGGTATAAATACCACGTATATAAACAATACCGATATGGAAGCATCCACAAGGCCTACATACCCATATGCCATTGAGGCCAATCTTATTCCATGTTCCATCAATTCATTTCCAGTTCATATACACTACTCAATTCATGAGTTAAATTCATTATCTTTCAACAACCAAAATAAGACTACAACTCAATGGTTTTCCAAATATGCAAACACACATAAACACTTCAAACTTTGTCATTTTACGGATATTTCGTCCGAAGGAACCGGCACCCATTTATATAAGAGATTTCGGTTCTTTCACCCAGGACACTCAGGCTAACTTGCTTCAAATGGAGTCCATTCCCTTTCTCCTCCCCAAATAAATATACATATGCAATGCATTTATAAACATAATCATATATGGAGTACATCCCCTTTCTCCTCCCAATAAACATACATATACAATGTATTTACAACATGATCATATTCAATGACATCAACAATGGATTAGCATTAAATCGCCTAATCCTCATGTAATTTGTACAACAATCATAGCTATCCCCCACCGATAGCCCAATGCAATTATTTCCAAGATATATTCAATATCGAAATAAATAGTTTATTCAAAACTTCCATAGGTGAGATAATACATATCCAATATCACCATCTATATCAATAACCATCCAATTTAACATATTCAATGTTAATTCCAATTATTTATACAAAATAATCATTTTATCCAATTAGGGCAAAATCCCCATTTTCCCAATATTGACTCAAACACCCAAAATCAACTATTTTGGTACACCAAAATCTTATATTCAAACCTCATACTCATTTATCTCTTATACATCAAAAACCTCTCTTTTCATTTCACACCCAAATCTTAGATTTGTCCAAACCACAACCAAATCTCATCATCTATACACAATAGCAAATAACTAAGCTAAAAACCATATTAGAGTGTAGAAAATCCCTACCTCAAGAAGGGAAGATGAGCAAAGCAAGGTTGAACTCCAAAAATGACGAAACCCACTTTTACTTAGATCAATACGAAGCTCTTGAAGCCCTCTACCTTATTCTCAAAGACACCAGGGTCAAGAACACAATGAATTTAGATGAAATCTTAAAGAGAATGTGAGTTTCTAGAGAGAGAAGCTCAAGATCTGGAAATTTGGAAACTTTTAGAGAGAGAGAGAGAGAGAAAGTAGAAAATGATCTGAAATGACACTTTCACGATTTGATAAAGCGCGGTCTGCTCGAGCGTGGAAAGCCCCGCTCGAGCGTAAGACACATACTCGCGCTCGAGCGTCAAATACACCTTTCCATTACTTTTGCAGACAGGTCAAAGTGCAGGAACCAAACATTCTCCGCTCGAGCGGGGAAATAGACGCTCGAGCAGACAAGCAACTTTGAATGCATTTTTCTTTTTTGCTTCGAGGGGCGCTGCCCCTGGACCCCGCCAGGGCGTTACCCCGAACCCGTCCAGGGGCGCTGCCCCTGGACCCCTGCGAGCTGACCGGGCAGCTCGACCCCCGATCAGCCTAGTCGAAGTGGCAAAACGTGAAAGAATGATCGAAACCGGAATCGCTATAATAATGGTCAAATAAAATATTTAAATAACAAATTTTGTGGGAAATTCTATTTCCACACATCAAATTATCTTTGTGTACAACTTTTCTCAATCCATACATTTAGTAATTTGATTTTTACTTCTTTATCTCAGTCCACACACTTCACATTCCAAATATACCCTCACATTCTCTGTGCACATCCTCTCCTTCAGTTGTTTCTTCCTGCAGTATGTACATTTTTGCTTGCTCCCTGATGATTTGTGTTCTGTTGCTGCTGGGAATGGTTTGATTAGATAGATGCTTTATAACCTATTGAGGACGGTGGAGTAGTTTCTATTGCAAAAAATGGTTTGTGACAATTGGGGACAGAGAATATTATGATTGAGATACATTCTGAGATACTCACACTGCATTTTACATCTATGGCACACGGTCTAGAGGGTTCGGGATTTCTACTTATGAGATGGAGGAGGACCATGAGACGCACCTGCGGCCTTAGTTGTATTACCCTTTGGAACCCTCACATGCGGAGTTGTACTTTTGGTGAAAGTGTCGAACCCATTTGACCTGAGTGGTGCTGATGGACCCGCACTTGCAGGTGGAACTTTTTGCTGAAAACCTTTAACATTCCTCTTTTGATCATATGCTAATCTCTTCGCTTTATCAGGCAACAAACTCCAAGCCTCTGAAATAAGCTTAAATGCCCCATCAGCACCTATAGACTTGTTTTTATCGGGGTGAAGCATGAAAGGCGATGGCTGACGGTGAAGTGTCTGGTGAGATGGTGGTGGGTGAGATGTGTGGGTGATATGGTAATTTTGTTAAATGATAAAATTGTAATTCTGAAAAAATTCATTAAGTATGTGGAGTAAGTAAACTTGGTGTGTGGAAATAGAATTTCTCAAATTTTGTCTTTTATACAAGACTTTATAATTATGAGGGGGTTTTGAAAGTACTAAATTGTTTTTATCCTTTTAACAAGAAAAGGAAGTTAAGAAGGGTTTATGGCCAAATTTCCCAAAATTTAAACAAATTCACTAAAAATAAATAAATTTTTTTTTAAAAAAAAAATCTACATTTTTGTTCGGATTTTCGTTTGTTTAGTTAATTCTTTTTCTTCATATTTAGTTAAATTTTTTTTGATGCATCTAAGTTTGATGTATCTACAAAGTAAAATATATATATATATATATATATATTGAGTAAAATACGAAAAAAAATTTAATAAAGACAATCAAAAATCTATTTAAAAATAATTTATAAAAATTTAAACCAAACAAAGTCGTGGTAGTAAACCAAAATAATTTGTTTGGCTATTTAGAAGAGGGGATTAGATTAACAATCTGTGAGACCTATAAAAATCATGTTTGATTATGCTAAAATGCTATAGGACTATTAGTCCAATTGGACTATCAATTTCCCCAAGAGTGGGATTAGCATACCTATTGGGGAGTTGGGATTGTTAATCTAATCCCATTGGATTGAAGGTGAAAAATCATTTTGTCATCTTTTTATAAAAAATAACAAAGATATTTTTTATACAATAAGGGCTTTTTTACGTGATTTCATAGATTTAATTCCAAACAACTAATATTACTACACTAGTACACAAACAAACATTTTTTTTTTATCTTACATCTCTAATTTAATACCACCATACAATTAATCTACTCACTCAATCCTATCGTACTAATAATCTCATCCAACCTAATCTGTCAAACAAACATGACTTAAAACTCATATAATGACGTTTGTATCAATGTTATCAATACCGTATCATACCGGCTGGTACCGGCCAGTACGTACCATCTCAAAAGAAAAACGGTACCTACATAGTCCAATTTCGTTCCACCTAAAATACCAGCCAATGGCGAATAGTAATAGCCAATACCTGTGGATACCAGATGAAAAATATAATACCGAGTAAATCCCAGCCATTTTTTTTATTTTTTTCTCCTTATGTAGTGGTTTGTAATATGAAAATGGTAGAAACTTGTATTCCATAAATCTCTTTGAAATATCTTAATTTATATTATTTAATAGACATAGTATGTTTTTAAGTCTCTTTTACATACAAATTTATTATTCATAATATGCATTGTTAAATTATTTATTTTACTTAATAATATTTTTAATACACAATATTTTTACAATAAACATGCCATTTGTGGATTTGATGGTATTGTTTAGGCTTATGGGTCTACTAGGGGTCTAATTTTGATAATTTGAACCATTTAATATGTAGGACTCCTCGAGTATTTCATTCTTGCAGAAAATCACGTTAATTGGATATCAACAGTCACTTGATTAGAACACATTTTTCTCAATAATTTATTTTTAAAATCATATTTACCATTAATAAAAATATGATCTAATCAAATGACCATCGATATTTGATCAATGTAATTTTTTACAATGATAAAGTACTTGATGAGTTCTACATATTGAACGGTTTGAATTATCAAAATTAGACCTATAATAAGCTCCACAAGCCTAACTGTGTGCTCTTGTACAATTTTAAACCGGTGGCAAGTCTCATCCATTTCTAGTATTACTGATTGGAGGGTGGTGTTGGCCTGGGTAAGTTTCATCACAAACTCGCATTTTGATAATCTGAATAATTTTACTTGTAAAGATTTTCGTGTAAATTATTCTTTAAAAAATCAAGTTCATCGGACTACTGTAGCTATGTGATCCAATTAAATTTGTCTTCAAAAAAATAAATGATAAGTATGAATTTGAAAATCGATCATTTAATTTTAAAAAAAATATATATAATATAATAATGTAATTAAGGTTATCTAAATTTTTTATAAGAATAATTCTATTCGAGAGACTCTTAAAATTAGAGTTTGGACTGCCTTCAGTCCAAATCTGAGACAGTCCAGTCCAGTCTGGCCCATTGGGCCTATTTTTGGGCCCATTTTTGATAATCCAAACCGTTCATATTTTAGGATTCGTTGAGTATATTATCCCTGTAAAACATCACGTCGATCAGATAACAGATACTATGTATTCGGTTTACTTTTGTTTGGAAAAAAAATGGACAGTTAGAAATTAACGGTTCATAAAAAAGTGATCCGAATACATAGTATCTGTTATCCGATCGACGTGATTTTTTACAGGGATAATGTACTCAACGAACCCTAAAATATGAACGGTTTGGATTATCGAAAGGGGCCTAAAAATAGGCCCAATAGGCCGGACTGGAGGCAAGCCACTGCCTAAAATTAAACGATTCATAATACTGGACCCACAAAAAGCCAACAATACTTTATAGTTAGGATGCTGAATTGGAGAGGATGTTCCATCTAATAAAATTCACCAGGTCAATAGCCTCTCCATTGGGTCAAGAGCCTCTCCATTGGACTGGATGTAAGATTTTACAGCCTTTCGATTTACATATATATAAATAAATATATGTAAATCCTAATAGAATAAGAGATGTGATTAGATTTAAATAAAATAAATATTTAGATCCTTCCATTAAGACACTTAAATAATTTAAAATATGTTTTACATTTCTATACTAGATACTTACATATAAAATAATAAATATATCAAGATGGACCATGATTCAGAATTTTATAAATCACAATAATAATTTTAAGATCATACCAATTAATCTATCTAAATTACTTTTAACTCATTTTTCACAAACTAAACCAAATATAATTAATAATAGTCTAAGGCCAAGTTTGGGAAGACTAAATAAGTGTACTTTTTGACTTTTTATGAAATATGGGTTGGATTTGGGTTGGGTTTGAAGTGATGTGTTAGAGAGGTGATGTGACTTAAATAAGATGATGTGCCTTAAATAGAATAGTGACTTTTTAACTTTTTGAATTTTTTTGAGGATGCCAAACTTGACCTAATTAAGAAAATTTCTTACACTGGAAGGCGGTGTTGGTCTTCATAGGCCCTGTCACGGGCCCTGATTCAATCATCTCAACCCATCAACTTGTAAACAAACATAAAAAGTAGGACTAGATTTTTTTTTTTTTTTTCAGAATGGAGTGGGATTAGATTTTAGTAACCATAATTTCCCTTGATGTGATTTGATTTTATAATTATAATAAATGCAATATTAAGTTGAGGATTTTTTTAGAGGTTGACTAATAAATTTCATATTTTGAATTTGTGATCTATATAGTTTCATATTTTTTTTTTCTTGTAATTCATTTAGTGTTTTTGGATATGTAATGACTCATTGGCCTGCTAGAATGGAGTGTCACATTTGAAAAAAGTATATTAAAAAACTTTTTAATGTCATATCATACCTGTTACGTTAGAGTGTTACATTTAGAAAAAATATATTAATAAGTTTTTAATCTTTTTAGAGTGTCACATCATATTACCCCGTTGGAATGTTACATGTTACATTTAGGAAAAGTACACCAAGAAATTTTTAATTTTTTTTAGTGTCACATCATACCCGTCACGTTGTTGCATTTGGAAAAAACATAGTAAGGAATTTTTAGTTTTTTTTTTGGAGTATCACATGTAGTTTTTTTAGAGTGTTACATCATACCTGCCACGTTAGAGTGTCACATGTTACATTTGGAAAAAAAAATACACTAAATAGTTTTAAGTTTTTTTAGAGTATTACACCATACCCACCACGTCATCACATTTGAAAAAAAGTGTATTAAGGAGTTTTTAGTTGTCACATCATACCCGTCATGTCTTCACATTTAGAAAGAGTATACAAGGAGTTTTTTATTTTTTTTGGAGTGTCACATCATACTCTCTATGTTGAAGTGTCATATGTTACATTTGAAAAAATATACTAGAGAGTTTTTAGTTTTTTACATCGTATCCGCCACATTGTCACATTTAGAAAAAAATACACTAAAGAATTTTTAATTTTTTTTTAGTGTCATATCATACCGGCCACGTTGGAGTATCACATTAAAAATTGTCACATTGGAATGTCATATCATACATATCACATTAATAAAATGATATAGTTGTCTACCGAAACACTATCAAAATTGAAAATAGGATCACATGGAATGAAACTCTTCACTAATAAGACTTAATAGATCAATAGAAAAAATTTGAAACTAATTGAAATACTTGTTTATAAGATGAGATTTATCGGTATATATATATATATTGTTAGGTTTTATTTCTTGGCAATCCCGTTTGACAAAACTCCTTTCAGTTGTACTTGTTTTCGCACTTTTTATTTCAGTGAGACTATGAGTTGTTAGATGCGAATCCAACCTGAATCGTGCTTTGCAAAGAAATTTGTGGTGTTAATTCTTTCAAGATTGCCACTTCGCTGATTATGACGGGAATCGAGCTGCCCGGTCAACTCGCGGGGGTCTAGGGGGCAACGCCCCTTGGCGGGTCCGGGGCAGCGCCACGGCGGGGTCGAGGGGCAGCGCCTCCGAAGCAAAATGCAAAAATGCATTCAAAGTTGCCTGTCCGCTCGAGCGGATATTCCCCCACTCGAGCGGAGAATGTTGGGTTTCAGAAGTGTGTTCGCCTGTAAAAATACTGGATGTTGTTTTTTCCCGCTCGAGCGGAACTTTCCGCGCTCGAGCGTAGGTCCGCTCGAGCGGCCAATCTGACGCTCAAGCGGAGATCGCGGGACAGTTTTCTATAAATATGTGTTTCAGTCCAAATCTAGGAGAACGCCTCCAGATCTTCTTCTTGGGTTCTAGGGTTTATATTTGGGGCTATTTTGCTAGTTTTCTTTGATGTTTTCATTGAGTATTCAACTCATGGTTTAAGAAGTATACATCAAAGGTTTGTTTGTTTATTCTACACAAAAGAGAGAGTTGTTCTTCAGTAGATTCTGGGGAATTCGAGCCTGAAGCTTTGGTGGATTCTAAAGTGGCTCATCGTCAAGACAATTCCGAGGTGAAGACGGGGTTGGAAGAGGCATATAGGGGTTGGTTCAATTCAGGCGTGGATTCGCTAGGTAATTGAGAGTATACTTGTGTAATTCCTTTATATCTTCTTAGTGGATTGTTTTGTGGCTATTGCCCGTGATTTTTTATCACAATTGGAGGTGCTCCAATTGAGGTTTTTCCACGTTAAAATCGTTGTGTTGATTTGTCTTGATTGTTTGATTGGGATTGTTATATACTGCTTAAAATTGATACATAATCACAAATCAATATCTAGGGGATTTCTAAATTTTTCATATATATATATATATATTGGTATTTGTTATGGCATTAAGTTTTATTAATGGTCACCCGAGGAGAGTTTGCATTGAAAAACATGACCAACTTTGCTGTTTTTGAAAAAGTTTGATTTCTTAATAAAAATGATTTTAGATGTTTTTTTTTTTTTTTAATAAGATTTGGCGTGGGTTTTGTGACAGCAATTGTGCTGTCACACTTAAGAAATTTATTCCAATCATATTTTGATAATTTGAACAGTTCATATTATAAAGTTCGTTGAGTATATCATTCATATAAGAAATGAGATTAATCGGACATGTATAGCCCTTTGATCTAGCTCTAATTGTTTTTAAACAAATTAGTAAAATTATTCAAACCATTTAATTTTCTTAAACATTGTATGTAAGGGTCCGAGAATGTTGCCAGGAAAGTCGAAGATCGTTGAAAAAATAGCCAGAATCTTTGAAGGCTTGTTGAAAAATCCGAATGTCACCTGAAATTTCGAACGGAAAATTCGAATGTCGTCGAAAATTTTGAATCTCCTAGAAATAAGTGGTGAGACTAATGCAATGGTCACAACTAATGGAAGCTCACATAGAGAATAGATGATGGGAAGACGAGGTTAGGTGAAGAAAAAGGCAAAAAAGTTAGAGAGAGATAATCATGGCAAGCTTCCATAGATCCTAAGGAAGATGAGAACTCCCAAAGGTTCTCCCTCTCTAAAATTTCTCTTCCTTAAAGTTATGGGAAGTGCTCTATATATAGGCAACTCAAGTGATGGAGTCCCATGTTCAAGGCATATGGGAGAAATATTCTCCTTAACTCCTTTGTTCGAGGAGGTGATTTCTCTGAGGATGAGAAAAGTCCTAAAGATGAGATCAACCCCTCAATGAACCCCTCTTCTTAGCCATACCTAACCAATCATCCCAAAGGGTTGGGGTCGTCCTAGAGGACTTCCCTGCCGCAAATATTGCCGAGTCTCATGGACTTCCCGAGGTCGTGTCACCTCGACCCGGGTATAGACTAAATTAACCGACAAGTGAATTCATCTCCACCTACCATCCTCGGGATTCAGGCCCTTTGTTTGTGCTCTAACCTCACTCATGTTTATGGTGGGTTGATCTTGGAATGCTCCACATCCGCAAATGTTCTAGGACTACCAAAGGAGCGACTTCTAAATTGTGATTGAATCCGTTCAAAATCCAAATGCCTCGGATCTCTAGGTTTGCTCAATGCTTTTTCGAGTCCGGACCCGAATAAGTCTCTATGTTCGTGGATCTAAACCCTTTCAAGACTTAAAGAGATCCAACCCGTTTGATGACGATATATCCGGGCCCACCAATATTGGACTTTCTAATTGATCATAATTAATTTTAATATACAGGCCCAATTTGACGGGGAGTTCTATTTCCACACACTTATTCCTCTTTTTCCACACACTTTATGATTTATTTTTTAATTGCAAATCTATCCCTTACTCAAATTACTATTTTAGATCAAACATACACCTGTTGATGGAGCACTCAACAAACACACACCGACCGGCCAACCACCACCACCACCAGCCACAGCTATCACAACCGTCGCCACAAACCTCACCACTGTGAACCCTCTATCGCGGTGAACCCCACACTGTTGCAAACCCTCCAACTGTTGCGAATCCTATCTCATCGTGAAGTTTGATTTTGCATAATCGCCACTAACAATTCAATGCTACAAGTTTGAAGTTTAGCCTTTGATTCGGAGGCAAAGCAACAGAAAACATATATCTAATAGTAAACAAAAATGAAGCTACGTTACCCCAATATTATACTAGATATAGTTATATATATATATATATATTTCTTTTTCTTGTTTTTTTTTCATATGTATATATGTCAATAGTTTTTTACCTACAAACAACGTTGATAAAAAAAAGGCATGTTTGATAAAACAAAAACAAATATTCATACTTGCTTCCCTCAACAAAGCATGTCTGTTCGGATTTGGTATTTCGAACAGAAACAATGGTGGGTGATGGATTTTGCGTGGTAGCCACCGCGGATGGGAATGGGAGAGTTTCATGGTGGTAGCTGCAGGTCACAATGGTGGTGGCTTTGCAGTGGTAGGAGTTTTGTAGTAGCGGTGTTGATGGAGTGAAAGGTTGGGGGAGGAAGGGTTTGAGTGGTTGAGGTCGAAGTTGAGGGAGGACACTGATAGACAAGCTGCTATGGTGGTTTGGGATTTAGGATTTGGAGTGAAAATTAAAATTTAAAAATTATTTGGTGTGTGTATTTAGTAAGGATGTATATAAAAAGGAATAAGTGTGTGGAAATAGTAGCTCTTGGTGTGCACATATTTTTTTATTAAATGAGTATATTTGAAATGTGAGGTGTGTGGACTGAGATAAATACCTAAGAATTAAATTACAAAGTGTATGGAGTGAGAAAGAATGTGCACAAAGACAATGTGGTGTGTACAAATAGAATTTCTCCAAATTGACCCTTCCTACAAACATAAATATTGCATTGTTATGAGTTACAAATACTTAATTAACTTGAATATTATTGCCGATTCAAATCATTAAAATAAATTCAAGACCTGTCAGACTCATAAAAACCACACCGTGCCAAAGTGGCTGCTTTATCGGCTTTTCCCCCACACATATACATTACACGTATCCACAATTATTTGGCACCATGTGCCACATTTTTCTAGAATGTGCAATGGGCCAGTTTGTCCCATGAAACAAACAAATAGAGAGAGCTCACGGGTGCAACATAACATGACCACCACATGATAATATAGCTCACGGGTCCTTCAAACTTAGCATATCTCCCTTGCGACTATGAAAATATTGCCATTCCCAAACGCCGTCCACATCACTTGTGTTAACACTTTCTATCTAACTTTTAATTTTAAGGCTTTATATTTGAAAAGCTTCTAAATTTTTTTACCCTTAATGATATATATATATATTGTTAGGTTAAACAAAGAATCTTACACTCTCATATCGGAGATTTGGGGTAGGTGCTATGCTATACGGCACAACACGACGTGTTGTGAGGCCTGTTAGGGCGTGTCTTGAGTCTATTTTCATGATCTGATTTGTTTATATTATAAGATTCGTCGAATAATCATACATAAAAAAAATCAGATCAATTGGATATCTAGAATCCCATAACAAGACTACATTTGTTTTAAACAAAAATAAATGATTAGTATAATTTTGATAATTTTTTAAAAAATAATTATTACTGATCATGAGATTACGTATATTCGATTAACCTAAATTTTTGTATGAATAATATGCTTAATATATCCTACAATATGAACGG